>BMAU01004868.1:0-482076 GCA_019973935.1 Trichonephila clavipes | reverse complement strand
TTTATTTTCGCTTACGCAGCGTAAAATATACTCATGTTCATAAATTAAGAATAATGAAGTTCAGGCAAAGAAAGAGACAGAAGCAAAACAAATTTGACTTATTTGTAAAGTCTATTTATTAAACAAGAGGTAAAGAGCAAAAAAGATGCTATATGTTTGACATAATTAATAAAAATTGCGATTTTTACTCCCTGGAGCAAATTTCAAAAAAAGAACCAATTTACAAAAAACAGTATAACATGGTTAGTATGATGCTTAATACGGAGTATGTCTCCCGGACGATGCAATACATACCTTACAACGCCTAGGCATGCTGAGTATCAAATTATCAATCGGATCTTGGGGAATATTACACCACTCATCAAGCAATGCCCTCCCAAGTTCCGGTAGACAGGTGGGAGGGGGTTGACGGGCTGCAATTCGTCGGCCAAGCATATCCCACACATTCTCTATTGGATTCAAGTCCGGTGAGTATGCTGGCCAATCCATATGGGTGATATCCTCCGATTGAAGGCATTCGTCTACAATGTTTACTTGGTGAGGACGGGCGTTGTCATCCATAAACAGAAATTCAGCACCCATGGTGCCCCGAAACAAACGTACATGTTGTTCCAGAATGACATCCCGATAGATGTGGCCTGTCATCGTTACACTCTGAATATGCAGGTCAGTTTTGGAACCAAGAATAATTCCTCCCTAAACGAGCCATCCTGCACCACCGTAATGGTGTCGTTCAATGGTGTTCTCTTGGTGGTAACGGGTACCTGGCGCTCTCCATATTAAAGTCCGGAGAGAATCAGACTGCAAACTAATCCTGGACTCATCGGAAAACATCACATAAGACCACTGTTGCGGTGTCCACAATGCATGTTCTCTACTCCAGGTTAATCGCAGGCGACAGTGAGTTGCGGTAAGTGGAACACATCTGACAGGCCTACGAGCATATAGACCAATGTGCCCTAAGCGTCTGTACACGGTCTGCCTTGAAACTGTCGTAACGGTAGCTGAAGAGAGCTGACGAGACAGGTCTGATGCTGTGCTCCGTCTGTTTCTTTTGGCAGTACCTGCCAAATACCAGTCCTCTCATTCAGCGTTGTAACTTGGGGGGTGACCTGTGCTGTAACATCTACTCACATTACCATCATCTTGGAATCGTTGCCAAAGCCTGGAGATGACACTCTGGGCGATTCCAATTTCCTCGGATACTTCCAGCTGAGTACGTCCACATTCCAGTCGTCCAATAATTCTACCACGTAAAAAATCATCCAAATGCTTTCTTTGTGCCATAACTATGCGGTTATTGCACTGAAAGGCTTTTAAAGCGCTTGTGAACAATTTTATTTCTTTGCCACCATTCCTTATATACCCCTCTCT
This sequence comes from Trichonephila clavipes, assembly GCA_019973935.1. Lineage (NCBI taxonomy): Eukaryota > Metazoa > Arthropoda > Arachnida > Araneae > Nephilidae > Trichonephila > Trichonephila clavipes. Next base: position 480,702 of record BMAU01004868.1, on the reverse strand, counting down.
TACACTCTTGTCATTGTGACGTACTATCATCGCCATCTGTTGATTTCCTGTAATTTGCATATTCTTCTTCAAGATGTGTGTGATAATTCTACAGGTGAAATTTTTATTTTAGAGTTCAATTTCTGTGTGATTCTGAATTATCCTTAATTTATGGACATGAGTGTATCTCAACAATTTCGAAAATGAATCATAGTTTACAATTAATACTAGAACAGGTAAGGAAATGGATAAATATTCTTTTTTTTTCTTTTAAACCACTAAATATATTATGTAACTGAAGGAAATCTTTAAACAAGTTATACATATAAATGAACATTTTATTAAAAATAGCATATAACAAAACAAAAGAAGTTTCATAGCATTAATCTTTCGAACAAAGATTGCAATCATTTAAGAAAAGAATACATATTGTTTTGACTCAACACAATAAACAACACTAGTAGTGGACTGTGATCTCTTTTAATTTCTCTACTCCGTACACTACCTCTCGGAGTTATTGGTACACACACACTGACGTTTTATTTTACAAGCAGCTAGAGGGCGCTGTTCATTAACAGAACTAACATACCGCCCCACATTGCACTGGTTTAACCATGCAATCATTGTTACTAAATTAATTGACAATTCTCAAGAAATACAATTACATAAATCATTATATAAATGCAAGATTCCACAAATAACAATATTTTTTTATACAAATACAAAACCACTTTACTAACAATGAGCAAATTTACACACCACCAATGGTACACTAAATGAAAAATTCAAATTATATTTAAGGATCTTCCATTGGTAAAACACAAATTTTTGATATGGCTCTTTTACATGTACTATACTGAGTTTTAATTTTTACACAACACGCACTTTTTATCTTCACCATAATACAATTCTACGATTCTACCTAATGCCCATTTATATGTTGGTAAATTTTCTTCAATTATTAAAACCAAGTCTCCAATTTTAACGTTATTTTTTTCAAATATCCATTTTCCTCTGTGTTGTAATTGATTCAAGTAATTACGACTCCAAAATTTCCACATTAATTGAACTGTTTTAGTTATTTTTTGCCACTTTTTGAGATTACTCTCTTTACATTTTGTCAAATTAGGCTCTTCTAGCGAATTTAAAGACCTATTAATTAAAAAATGAGCTGGTGTAAGCACTTGGAATTCATCATCATTGTTTGATAGGGGGCAAAGCGGTCGAGAATTTAAAATTCCCTCAATTTGTATTGTGACCGTAAGTAGTTCCTCGTACGTTAAATTAATTCCATTCACAACTCTTTTTAAGTGATATTTACATGACTTTATGGCCGCTTCCCAAAGACCTCCAAAATTGGGCGACCTCGCAGGAATAAATTTCCACTCTATTCCTTCTGCTGCTAAGTAATTAGCTAATTTTTCGTTTGGTTTTCTGACTATTTCAAGGAGTTTTTTAATTTCATTGCTAGCTCCGACGAAATTTTTACCATTGTCCGAAAACAGTTTTGCACATTTGCCTTTTCGAGCCATAAACCTTTTCAACGCGGCAATGAATGCTTGCGATGTTAAATCTGATACTAACTCAATATGTACCGCTTTAAACACAAAACACACAAAAATACAAATATACACTTTAAACAAATTTCCTTTAAGTTGTCCTTTATTTTTAATGAAAAAAGGACCAGAAAAATCTACTCCTGAACAATTAAATGGATAATCAGTAATAAGTCTCTCTTTTGGCAAATTACCCATAATTTGAGTTGACACAATTGGTTTCGCTTTAAAACATACAATACATTTATATACAATTTTTCTGCACATTGACCTACCATTCAACGGCCAAAATTTTTCCCGAATATGATTCAGTAACGATACAGTTGCCACATGTATAAATATTTCTTATGAAAATATTCTATTATTATTAAAGTTAATTTGTTATTTTTTGGTAAAATTATCTGGTGCTTTTTATTAAAACTTAACTCTAAATTACACAATCGTCCTCCTACTCTTAAGACACCGTTGTCATCTAAAAAGGGATTCAATGTCTTTAACTTACTGTTTGGTAGCACACTCCCCTTACTTTTAAGATGGTTAATATCACTGGAAAATTCTTGCTCTTGCACTTTTTTTACCAGAAATGTTTCAGCTTTCTCAAATTCTTTTGTCGTGAGTGGACCAGCCACTTTATTTATTCCCTTTAAATTTTCCACGAACCTGAAAATAAAACTTAATACACGTAAAATAGTTATATAATTATTGCTTAGATTAAGAAGGTCGTTTAAAAAATCATTAACATAAATATTAAGCACCGATTGAAAGTTTTCAATTTGTTCATTAACACAGTTTTTCAGTTCTGAATTATATTCATCTAGTTTCTCTCTACAGTTTGTAGTTCGATTTGGATAGTCATCATCACCTGAAAGAAATGTTGGTCCATTAAACCATAAGTTTTGTTGCAAAAGTTTATCAGGATCGACTCCTCGGGAGACTAAGTCTGCAGGATTTTGATCAGATGGTACGTGTCTCCATAACTGATTAGGATAGAGTTCTTGTATCTTGGCAACCCTATGAACAAAGGTCTTTAAGTCCATCGGTTCCTTTCGAAGCCACGCCAAGACGATCATCGAATCCGACCAAAGATATAATTCAGCAGTTTCTAGTTGTAAAGCAGCTAGAACTCTTTTCACAAGTTTTGCCAATAGCACTGCAGCACACAATTCAAGTCTGGGAATTGTCAGGCTTTTAATAGGCGCTACTCTCGATTTGCTTGTGATTACCCGAACTAAAGTTTCACTCTTCAAATTTTTAGATTTGCAGTAAACTGCTGCACCGTAGCACCGCTCTGAGGCATTAGCAAAGCCATGGATCTCAATAACTTCTGGAAAAGCGACAAGAATACGCCTTGGTATCTCTATATTGTTGATATTCTCTAAAGATACTAGGAATTGTTGCCATTCTCGATATTCTTCAGCTGGCAGAAGGTCATTCCATTCCAATTTGCTTCTCCACAAACGCTGGAGGAAAATCTTTGCTTTGGAAATTACTGGTGCCATCAGTCCTACAGGATCAAAGATCTTGGCAACAGTAGACAAGACGTCTCTTTTAGTATAAGAACTGTCCAAACAGACTTTCACTTTAATCAAAAAGCAATCTAGGTTCGGCTTCCACGACACTTCTAACGTTTTCGTCTATGTTAAAGTTGCAAAATTGTAATTCTGTTCGGGATCCGGTGACAATTTCTCGTGATTGGCGCAAAGTTTATGCAACTCCATTCCAGAACTTTTCAAAATTCCTTTTAATTGTTGTCTGAGAACAATTGCCTCCTCTAACGTTGCAGCACCACAAAGGACATCGTCCATATACAAGTTGTTCCGTAAAACGGAAGCTGCTGTAGGGAAGTTAGCCTTTTCATCCATCGACAATTGGGTTAAAGTTCTCTGTGCTAAGTAGGGAGCACTTACAGTGCCATAGGTAACAGTCGAAAGTTCGTAAATTTTGGGTGATTCATGTTCACTTTCACACCAAACGATTCTCTGCAGATTGCGCTGTTTAGTGTTAATTAATATAGTTCGATACATCATTTTAATGTCTGCTGTAAATGCATACGTGTAAGTTCTGAACCTGAGCATTTGCGCATATAAGTCCTCTTGTATCACTCCTCCATTATATTGAATGTCATTTAAAGATATTTCATTATCAGTTAACGAAGAACAGTTAAAGACAACTCTAAGTTTTGTTGTGGACTTTTCTGGACGATAAATTCCATGATGGGTAGCGTAATATGTAATTTCGGGTTCAGTTTCGTTAGTCACTTCCTTCATGTGACTAAGTCTTTCATAATCTCTTAAAAATTCACGATATAAATTTAAGTAATTTTCATTTCTAGCTAAGCGATTCCACAGCGATCCAAGTCGTTTGAGGGCTACGTCTTTCGAATTACCCAAACACGAGGGTTCCTTTTTTAAGGGCATAGATACTACATATTTACCTTCGTTAGTTCTAAAATGAGTATTCGCGTAATGTTCCTCACAAAGTAGCCTTTCTTTATTTTTAACTATTGGTTCCTCTACCTCCTCTAATTTCCAAAATTTTTCTAAATTTTTATTCAAGTCCTCATCAAACCGCAGTGAACCTTAGTTTCATTTATTGAATCTAAATTACCCGTTACTATATAACCAAATACGCTGTTGACTAACAGTAATTGCGAATCTTTTATTTTAATTCTTTCCGGTTTCAATAACTCATAAAATATATTTGCACCTAATAATAAATCAATTTTGCCGGGAACATTAAAATTAGAATCTGCTAATTCCACAAAATTAGAAAAATCAGAATTTATCTCTAACGCTTTCTGCGGAATAAAATCAGTGATTTTTTTAACTACGAGCATATCCAACTCCCTTTCGAAAGATTTATTTTGAATAGAAATCGCCACTTTAACACACCCATTTACAACCATAGAAGCATCATTTAAACACGAGATTAATGTATTTATTCTTTCGGTCTTAAGTCGTAATTTATTCGCGCACTCATTCGAAATTAGACATGTTTCACTTCCCGAGTCTAACAAGGCCCTAAATGTCTGCCATTCTGAATATTTATCTTTCACATGAATTAAAGCAGTAATCAAAAGGCATTTGTTTTTAAAACATGCGGTTGCCACGATCTGTGTTTTGTCTACTTTCGGAACGAAAGATTCAGCATTTACACTCAAGGCGAATTGGGGTTCATCCTGGTTAACCTCTGTCATCGTCTCCAGGGGGAAGAAAGAATTATTTTTCATTTCTCTGTGATAATGTAATAATTCATTATGCGGTTTAGAGCAGAAACAATTTTTTGATCTACATCTTCTAATGCTGCATTGAGGTGAAAAATATTTAAAACAAAGTCTATTATTTTTAACAAATTCTACTCTTTCGTTTACAGAAAACATTTTAAATTGTGGACAAAATTGTAAAGCATGAACATTATTTTTACACATTTATAATTTTTTTAACTCGGAAAAAAAATACATTCGATGCATCTCGTGGTATTTTAGCATTAAATTTGTTTTGTTTATTATAACTAAAACGCTTGACATTTTCACAAAAGGGCTTAGAAAACATCTCATTTTTAATTTTGCCTTCCGATGACAAATATATATCGCACTCACGCCCTAACTCTTGTGGTTTAAAATATTTCTCTCCCTGTTTTATACTCATGTGAGACAATAATTCTCTGTCGAGTGTGTTCATTATTTTATCCGATACAATTAACTCACACAATGATTTAAAATCATTCACATTGCGCAGCTGACAATAATACTCAAATGTCGCGCATAATCGTGATGCAAATTGTACATAACTCTCTGAACTTAATTTTTGCGCTTTCTGAAATCTATTATAGCATTCTTGTGGTGTGGGGGAAAATTCTTTTAATACTACATCTTAAAGTTTACTATAATTATTTAATTCTTCTTCGGAAACATGAACTAGTAAATTATTAACTCTTTCACCTAGAATATTTAAAAGAATTTCGCCTTTAAATTTTTCGGGAACCTCTTTTATTTTGAATGCTTTTTCGAGCGACTGGAAAAATAAATTATATGACTCCACTCTTGAAGGTACGGGTATTGTTAAAGTTTTCACGGACTTTAACAAAGTCTCAACATTAATATTGGCGGCAGTTTCAAGAACACTCGGATTTTGAATATCGGAATTTTGAAGTAAATTCTTCTGGATATTTGCAAGCTCTAATTGTTTTTGCAATTGCGCTAATTTGATTCGTTCAAATTCTAATTTAGTTTCACTATCCAATCTTTTATTTTTAATTTCCGCCAAAGCATAATCGATTGCAGATTGAACTAACTCTTTATCATTTTTGTAAACGTCACTATTTACAATTACACTTTTTAAGCCAGCGATTTTTGCTCCTTCTGGTACAGTTAAATTTAACTCTCCCGCAACGATTTTTAACTGGTCTTTCCCTAATTTATTTAAAGACATATTTATGAATTAAGGACACTAATAGAAGGATCAATTAATTGCACCTACCTCCTCAGATCGCTGTTTCACGCCACTCGCTAAAGTTTCGGTTTCGCAATCGGTCTCTATTCACACTTTGGACATCACTTATTACTCTGTGAATTTTGATAATCCACGGTTTCACAAATACACATATCCATTAGATCGCTTACCTCCGGCTCGACGGACCATGTTTTGACTCAACACAATAAACAACACTAGCAGTGGACTGTGATCTCTTTAATTTCTCTACTCCGTGCACTACCTCTCGGAGTGATTGTTACACACACACTGAAGTTTACTTTACAAGCAGCTAGAGGGCGCTGTTCATTAACAGAACTAACACATATCTATTTTATTTTGTGTTTTCACTTAAGCTTTTGAGTAAACAACGTTATACGCATTAATTTAAAACAACACAGCATATATTTTAAGAACATGGAATATAATTTTAACTGTATATTATACTACTGTTTAGCAAATGACATTTCTTAAAATAAGAAAAAGGTTTCTTAAGGCAATGAGAACAGTTTATATAATTAGCACAGGAATGTACAGAAATGTTTTCCAATACTGAACAATGAGATCAATACTTAAAGAATTCAACTATTCTTTAGGATATTAAAAATCCAATTTGTGCATTTGAGCATGCAATAATGAAACTAGTGTCATAAGGTATAATACATTAAAGAAAATTCAAGATAAAAAAACTTTTACTCGCACTTCAGTTGAAGATTAATCGAAAGATTTATTACTTGCTCATTCTACGGGTGAGAACTGAGTAATAAAACCATATAACAGGAAAATAACAACATTCGAGTTGTTAACCTGAAAATTAATACCGAGCAACGGCCAAGCTTCTTGTAACTAATTACACGTTGGGCGTCAGATTATGACGCGGTGGGCGCCAAATTATGAGGGGGTGTGACCCATGGTAAAAAAGGGACACGCGGGGAAAGGTTCTTTACAAAGTCCACTAGTTAATTAAACACATTTATTAGACAAAACAAATAATTACATACATAATTAGAGAACTAATAGCATAGGATTGAAAGGGATCGGAGCGCATGATCGTACATCCTTACAATTCCGAAACTTGGCCATTACTGAAGATTGTTCTGTCCGCCACAGGGAGCGACAGTCTCTCTACTGTAAATATGGGAAGAGTCTAAACAACGGGGGGTTACAATATAAAATAAAGAACTGTAGAAATTTTTTAAGAATAGTGTTGAATAAATATCATGATTCCTTAAAGTTTTTCTCTCTTATCTTTTTTATTTATTATTGTATACCACATGTACTTTACTACTATAAAACTTTTGTATAACACTACAGATATTTTATATATATTTTTATATTTTATTAAAAATAACGAGCTGGGTAAGGTCGACTCAGGCTTTCATCGCTTCAGTGGGTAGATAAAAGAGTACCAAGCTTGCCTGAGAACTAAACACTAAGGATTTCGCGTCAGACTGACCACCTGACCGGAACATTTGCAAATGCACCTAAGCACCCAAGGTCATGAAAACTGAGTTGGGCACAGTAGGCCTTGGCCATCATGAGCTGTTGCGCCTCTGAGTTTAGTTTATATTTTATTAATTAATTTTTTTAACATTTTTATAACAAAAGGTATAGGTATCGGATCCTGGCTGATATGTCACGAATTCGAGCCCAGTACCATTAAAGACCCGCCGTTTAGCGGAGCGATGCACGTTAAATCTGTCTAGAGCTCAAACGTCCTCCCGTTGGTGTGGTAGTTAGAAGACAGGGGGTGCCGTCCTCGTCCATAGTTCAAAATTACGAGACCCGTCGTCAAAAGCCCTCGTTTAGCTGAACAGTGTGCGACGTTAAAATTCTCTCATTTTAAGCCCACTACATGTATTATTTTCCACACCTGAAGACAAAAGCTTCAAACGTATTGGTTTTTAGAAAATTGTGATGTTTATATACATTTCAACAGCAAGTGAAAATAAAAAAAGTTAATTAGAATTAAAGTAACAAATAAAAAAATCAAATTGTTGGTAAAGTCATGCAATTAAAATTTACTATGGTATTTTCAAATCAAGCCATTAATTCAAAAGAAATCTACTTCTTTTAATAATACACTAGCCGCATGTGGCACGGGCTTTCTCTACTTTTATAAATTTACCCTTTCCTTCACAAAATCAGCACTCTCTCTTCTTACACTCTTTTTCAAAATGTGACCAAATATTTCTAAATATAACGGGAAAATCTGTGTATTAACCGAGAGTGCATTTTTTCTTCAAAAATTTATCCAAAATTCGAAATTTGTATTTTAACCAAATTAATGTGTGGGGGGTCGTATAATTTTGAAACATGCAAAACACGTTGCTAAACGGATTGCAATATTTTGCTATTTTCAAGTAAAACGCCGTACGCGGAAAAAGGATAATTTTATTTCTGATAATCCTATCTGAAGCTATGCATTTTCTCTGTCTTTATCATCTAGTACACTGTATGTGCTAGGTATACTTCCTACGCCATTTTTTTTATTTATTCGGGAAATGAGCTGGAAGAGAAATTTGTATATACGGCACACACACATATTGCTCTACCTGTTTTTTGCATTGGAGGAAAAATTCGCCACTTGATGATTATATGCATTCAGACATCCGAATGAGTGAATGTAAATCTTATGAACTATTCGGAAACTGACTGAGGGTTTATGCTACTCTCTGAGAATAAAAGTTCAACTCAAAAAACTAGAATATTGATACCATTTGCACAAGGCTAACGGGAAGTGATAAAAAACTCGCTTTACCTTAGCTACATTTTTTATAAGATTAGTGTACCGAAATATAAGTCGATTCCCTTATTTTAAAAGTTCCAAACATTATCAGGTTACACATATTTTATAAAAATTGCACTTATATATATAATAGTTTTAATATTCTTCAACGTATTAAAATCTGCTTTTTGAGAAATAATTATATTTACTTCAATCTTTAATTATTTAATATAAGGAAATATATATTTTTTAAAAGGATTGTAGCTTTGTAGAGGAGTCGTGTGTGGTTCAAATCCTGATTTTACTAAAGGTCTGCTATGTGAAATTCTGCCAGTGCTAATTATTACATGAAACAGGGTCTCAGAATTCTTAGGTGGTGTGCAAGTTATAGAGTACCAGTTGATATAACTTTATTTGACCACCATTTAAATTATAACTGTAAAGAAAAGACAAAACCATAGAAAAACTTACGAAATTTCAAAGTGAAATTAATATTATTTTTAAAAAAACCCTACCATATATTCAATTGTTTTATTTAATAAACCTTTTTGATTTCTATTAGTTAACTTTTAATGAATAACATGTTTAGCAATTTTTTATGATACATAGGTACAGTATTCAAATATGAGAGAGAGAATTGTTTTTACTTTATTTGAACAAATTAGTTTATCTAAGCATTTTTTAACATCAATGTATATTTTAATATTAAAATGTATTATAAATTACATCAAAATACTCACATTTTATACTCCAAATTTGGTAATATTTTGATTTATTTTAAAACAGTATTAATTTTTGGAAGAATACATAAAAAGATCAATGAAGTAGTTTTTATGTCTTTTATTAATTGACTAAATTTTGCAAAATAAATTTGATTAGTTGATCATTGTTTGAATTTTCTTTTAGATTTAGTGTTTTTAAGATTCTCTCTCAACTGTCTTAAATTTTAAAAATAATTTGTTTTTTTATGATAAGAATATTAAAGATTTAAGTAGGTGTAAATCAGAATTTTTTTTAATACTAAAATCCAGAATGTTGTAGCTATTTCTGACCAAACAATAAAACAAAAGAATGAATTCAAAATATTTATAATTTTTTTAATTAGGGTAAAAATTATAGTATAGTATGCATAAAAAATCTCCTAACAAAAATTTCCTCATAAATTGCCTCTCCAATGATGTATAATTTTATTGTATTACATTAAAAAATTTAGTAACTCTCAAACGAAGTTTTTCCAAAAAGTGTTCAAAATTTCGGCCACCAGAACAAGTTTTTCAAATATTTATTCAAAAATGGATAAAAAAAAAAAAAAGAACATTATACATACTTTGAAAAAGCAATAATGTCAAATTTCAGTGAAATTTTATTGGAAACAACTCCAATCAAATGCATCACAGGTTCTTTTTTACTTTTCAGTGAACATTGTGATAATTTATTTACAACAAAAAATGCCAAATGATATGATGCAGTTATATAAAAAAATTAGTAACAATCAAGCAAATATAAAAACAAAGAGAATCTATAATTTAAAATTTTTATATAAAGCATACATTTATTTTTACAAAACACGCAATCAAAAAGAAATAAACTAATGCCAATATAATTTTTAATTACATATTTGATGTATTTATTATTTTTTTTACAATCAATTTTACAGAAGCAGAAAAAATTGCTCAGGGTTTTCACCAGACTAGAAAACTACATTAAAAAAAAAGCATTTGTTTCTGAATAAGTTTCCTAACCCATTGTTGAACAGCAATTATTTCAAAATCGAATGTGGCAACAAAACAATTCAAATAAACTAACTACTACAATAATCTAATACCAAGAAAATTTTGAAGTATTTTGCACTGGGTTTCATAAACTGATATTGATAATGCAAGTGCAAACTCAAAACAACTTGAGATAGGTCAACAATGTGTTATGAATTCATTAAGTCCCTTTAAGCAGTGAAGGATGAAACTAGAAATTTTTAATTTAAATGTTCTGCATTTTTTTTTTTTTTTTTTTTTTTTTTTTTTACAATACAGATGAAAAGGTCTTTAAAGAAACAAAGTTTTAAGATAATTTTGTGATCACTGAGCATCTTTATTTAGATTACTGACAGATATATACATTTTTTTCCTATTTCCATCAAATAAAAACACTTATGAAAGATTTTGAATTACTTTTCACATTTTAGCTTTAAGTAAGACACATATCAACCATTAAAATAAGTAAAACTTGGTTTAGTCTTGAATTCCATTTACTTTTAAGACATGTTTTTAACTCCAATACTTTATTGCACACGAACAAATATTAATTAATAGTATTTCATACATTTTAAAAGCTAATTAGCTTATGCAAATAGCAATAAAGGGAACAATGAAATATGAGGCTGACTTTGCAGAATTTTTACAATGCAAGATAATACACAATTACAATAACACAATCAACACCCATTTTTTTTACAGCAATATGAATCACAGTTATATGCTTTTGAATTATAAAGCATTACATTTGCATAATTACATACAAGTAGTTTTGGTATTTAAACTATTCTGAACACCAATTTATTTTTTATTGCAGTGAAATTTTGATAAATGAATGTTGTTTTTATACATTAAATGAATATGATGGTAATGCACATTCTACACTTATATACAGAAAGTAGCTAGGTATTCAAAACTACGAACATACAGATAACTACAAATATAGATTATAATTTCTCCAAAGTAAAAAAAAAAGTTGTGCACAAATTAAAATAAAGCCTCTTTAAACAAAAAGGTAAAAAAAGAAATACCATAATATGCAAACAAATTTATAAATTAATCATTGATGATTTGAGGTCTATGAAATATCCAACTAAAAATTAAGATGCACAATTCTTTAGAAACTAAACAAAATTAAAGACTTTTAAAATGCAATTTTTTTATATTCAACTTCGATTCTGCTATAACCGAGTTAAATATTTAAGATATTTAGTTAAGATAAATAGAATAGCTAATAAATAACTATCTAAAAAGAGAGAGAGAGAAAACATTTATTTTAGAAAACTTATATTTTTTTTTAAAAAATACAAAATAAACAAATTTAGTTCACTTAAGAAAAATTACAGATTTTATGAAACATGCAATCTAAGGTACTGTGACATAGAATCAAGCACATACTTATAAAATGCTTATTTCATTTTAAAAATCATGAAAAGAAAAGAAAAAATTTATTTATTTCCAAACAGAAAGGGCAAAAATACAAATTAACATACATATAAATATGTATTGTAAACAAAAAAAAAGGTATAACTGTGCTATTTAAAAAAAAAACTTTTTCACATATATTTAGCATTACATTGGACATAAAAAACTTTCCACCAGCCAGGAAAAATTTGTGAAGAATTTATTCCAATAATAATAAATAAGAAACCATAGAAATAATGTGAACACTAGATGGAATTAGCATTGTTCGATCCAAGAAAACCACAATAACCCAAAAGTTTAAATAATTTTTTTTGTAAATAAAATTTGGTAAGAAAATTAAAAAGAGAAGGAAGGGGGGTGAATTTCTTTAATATAGCAATGAACTTCATGAAAACAAGGCCAACAAAAGGTAGATACAATGATGAGAGGGGTTATTTTCATAATGGAAAGATTAATTTGATTATTCTATATGTATGTATATATATATTATGAAATTCAAAATAAAATAGAATCAATTATTAGTGGTAATAAATTATTGAACATAATTTTTTTAATATTTATTTCATATTATTACTATTATTTATATTTAATATCAAAGACATTTTGTACATACAGGCAATGTACACTTTCTACAAATAGAACATGATACATTTCATCAGAAAAAAATCACAGACATTCTAATAAAAAGGTCTAATTTGAGAAGGTATATGTATGTCATAGTGGATTACATTTTTACAACTACTTATATATAATCATTATTAAAAATCATGCTGATTCCTTTTTCTCACAATATTATATATAATAGACAGAATGAAAAATTGAGATACAAAAATTCTATGAATATGATATAATTTAAGACATTATATTATGTTGCCTTAAAAGTAAAGACAAAACTTCTCAGTAGATCAAAATATATCAAAATTGTATTGCTTACAACTTTTTTTTCTTCTTTTTTTTTGCCATTACAATTTATAAAATCAATACAAATAAAAGTAGATCTAAATAATTCATTCGAGTAAACAAAATATTTAACAAGTTATTAAGTTAATTAAAAAACAACAACAACAAATTTAACAAAAAATGCTTTTTGACTCAGAAGAGGACATATATAAATCAACATTCTAGACCAGTATTAAGAATAATTTGTAACAAAATGTTACAAAGTAGTACAAAGATCCACAGTACATAATATTTCAGATGCTAAACATTTTTTGACAGGACAAAAGTGCATTTAGATTAGTGCATAAGCATATTTTACAAAAGAATGATCCTTTAGTGAATAACACTTTCTTCAAGAATACACTAAAATCAAAACAGCTTAAATGAGTTTTAAAATTTACACAGGAACTTTTTTGAGTCTAAATTAGAACTACATAAAATATACATTATTGTGTGTTGAACTGATTCAGTTGTTCTTTTTCATCATATTCTATGATAAGCTTTCTTATATAGTCTAATTTCTCGTGCAATAAGTTCCGTTTACGGATAACATTGATAAAATTCGGATCTTGCAAATATTCCGTGTAGGTATTACAAAGTGAATTCCTGATTCTCTGAAATAATAAACAAGAAACTTATTTAGGGATAAATGAGTATAAAAAATGATTTCATACATATAAATCATTTTTAGTTGAAATGTTTTTTTTAAAAAATGTATAACATTTAAACATGATTTACTTCTATTTTTTTTAGTACATCATTTAAGAATTTAATGGATCACCTAGACAAAGTTTAAAATGAATTAGCTTAATCGTGAAAATATGTTCCAGAATCATTTTTTTCATTGCTATGATACTTGTTAGTTTCTCCACAAGTAGTTGTAAGAAGGTCTAATCATTTGATTAAAAGTTCTAATATGAAAAATAAAGAAATTTAAAACTTTTCTTTACTTGTAATAAAAAAAAGCAACTCATTTCTTTAAATTGAAAAGAAAGTTTCATGAAATAAAACACATACTGAAAGAAATGTACTTTCTATTTTCAGAAGGAAAAAATTAAGCTACCAATTGGAAAGTATTTTTTAAAAAAATGCTGATTAATAGTACAATTATTTTAAAAAATAAGATAGAATTTTAAAAACAAATAATTACTTCATGTTCCTTTGTTCCTTTTTGACTTTCTTCCAAATTATCCTCCAAGGCTCTCAATCTATCATATGCAGGTTTTAAACTTTCCCATAAATAGCAATATATTAGATATTCTGATTTAAAATATGCCTTGTAAATATTTCTTTGATCAATAGAGGTGATTTTAACATAATACCTAAAGAAAGGAAGTTTTAATTATGTCATATAAAAAAATCACATACTCAACAAAATTCTTCATATTTAAGTAAAAAAGAAGCTTTTATTTTGATTGCAAAATAATTGGAAAAAAGCAAAGCAAACTGAGTCATTCAAATATTTTTAGGAATAAAAAAGAAATCTTTAAAATTTATTTTAAAACAATAACTGAAAAAAAAATCTTTTACTATCCAGTTTAATTTCACTATAGACATAAAAACCTTAAAACACAAATGTCTACATTCAATATTATAATATACATTATTTTGAAGAAAAAAAAATTTTTTTTTACTTGCATTATTTAAAAAGAGGTATTGTAAACATACAACTAATTTTAAAAAAATCTATTAATTCAACCAGAAAAATGTGCATATGATTACATCTTTTATGACAAATTTAGAATTGACACAATAAATTATTTGGATTTAAAAAAAATAGTCATAGTGTCCCCTACCAATACACATATTTTCTTTTATTTAAATAAGTCCAGGGTTTTAATTCATATTTTACCATAAACCAAACTTTTTAAGATTAATAACTGTCCATGCATCTTTACTTAATTACTAAAAATTATTTATGTTAGATAATAAAAACATGCCATGCGATAAATTATTCTGAATTTTTTTAAAAATATATAATACAATTGATTTTAAGATATTTGTTAAATGACTAATTTTATCAATATTCCATAAAATGTCTCCTATTCAAAAGAACTATTCAAACACTTTTTAACAAATGAGCCAATTACTTCCTTTGAGTCTAACTAATGATTTAATTTTGCATCATTTTTAAAGGGAAAATTAGCAAACTTTTTTCATCAAAATGGGGAAACTAAATAAAACTAATAAACTGTTGAACATAATTCAAAATTTTTCTTGAAATATACATCTATAGCATATATTGTGTAATAAAAGCTCATTCATTTTTAAAAATAGCATATTCTTATAGATAATATGTAATAAACCATTATTGTAACTTGAGAAAACTTTTTTTTCCATATAAAATAAAATGTTTCAAAGTACATTTTCAAACAATTTCAATACACAAATAAAACACTATTTTTAAAACTAGGAGAAGGAAAAGAACCCATTAAACTTTTATAAAATGAAAACTACATAAAAAAAAACAGAATTTTTTTTAAGTCTTTAGATTTACACTTAAGAAATTACTAATATAGCAACAAATATTGTAACATAAATAAATATAAAACTCTGATTAGTTTCAACCTGATTAAACGTAAGTACAGACCATAAAGTAAACTAGATCTCAAAATTCAAAAAGAAAATTATAATTATTAAAACTTATAATGAAAAATAGTAAAAATTTTCTTAAATATACATACATTTTAATTTTAACCATTTTATCATAATAACACAAATTAAAATGTTCTTCTTTAGAAGTCTTATAATGATTTTTTAATAATTTTATTAATTTAAAAATTGAAGAGCAGAAAGCAGTTAACAATAACCCAAAATGCTATTTTATGCCACTTTTGAACATGAAATGAAGTAAAACTTCAAAGAAAATTATAAAACATAAGTAATCTCAACAGCAGACAATAGAGATTAAACATTAATTTATTATTTTTTTTTTTTACCAATTAGGATTATATTGAAGAATTTCATTGAAATAAAACTAAGTGCAATGTAAAATTATTTTTAAAAAGTTTGCAAAATATATTCTAATTAAAAAAAACTTTACTTTTTATGATTTACTGAAAATGAGAGAATAATTAATGAATTCATTTAATTTAAATACTAGAAAAAATAAAATTTTAGTCCTAACACATAAAATTAAATTTAAGAGGAAAAAAAATAATAGTATGATATACTCCATATGATGATTATATAAAGTGGAGACAGTGAATGCAATTAGAAATACCATAAAATCTGGCAGATAACGCAAACCTATACTTTTGAGCTGCATTTTTTAATTTTTAGGTAGGTTCGCCCTATAACACGCACCCCCTTTTTAACAAAGAAACCTGAAATGCACATAGGCAATGCTTTTAAGTCATTTATTTAAGGTATTCCAAGATATAGAAAAAAATAGTATACTTCTAGAACTACAACCATTTAAGTTCAAAGGAGTGTCATTTCTTTTAAATAAACAATATTTCGATATTTCTAGAAGTTAACTTTTTTATGCTCATCTTTTATGTTTAAAGCTCTCACTTTTATACCCAGCATATAACGCACACCCACAAATTTTGATTGTATTTTTTGTGTTAAAAGTGTGCATTAATTTTATGGTATTCACTTTTAACTATAGTGAGCCCAATTTTAATCTAAAATTTGCATCACTTAAGATGGTTCCAAGCATTAAATATAAATAATAATGTAAACATTACATCTAATGTTAAAAAAAACGGCACACACTTTTAAAGATATTTTAATTTCTCATTCACAACAAAATCTTGCTTTTCTGTGAGACATGACCTTATAATCTTTGGAGCTTTTCATTCACTCAAATCTAAAATGAACATGGATTTTTATATAAATAATATATGAGGTGTTTTCAAAAAGTACTGAATCTTATTCACAAAAATCATCCAAATTCAGATACAAAAACTTTATCTAATCTCTTATAAGGCTGTCACAGACTTTTCCCAACAATTTTGCTCCAGTTAGTATTGCTCGAAAGCTTCTTTCAAGATGGCTTGTTGTGGTCAGTCAGATTTTGCATAATGTTTTCTCTGGACTGAAATTTGACTACTTTCCCGATTTCTTTTCCCTTTGTCATTACCATGCACAAAATTAAAATTTAATACAATAGCATTGTTTGTGTTTTATCATATAATAATTCCTATTTCATTAGCAGTCTGTTAGTAATTAACCATTTTTGAAGGTAGGAAAAATTCATATGCACATTAAGATAATCTAAGTATCTGCTACAAATGAGCTCCATTTATTTATGCACACACACACACAAAAGGACTGTGCAGCATAGTTGGTTTGTCACTGGCCTTGTACACCTAAGGTTGCAAGGTTGACCCCTACCTAAGTCGGTGGATTTTCATGATGCAGAAAAAAAATCAACAGTGTCCCTGCAGTATGGTTATGCAGCACGTTAAAAGATATTTAGAGTGCCTGTTTGTCTTGGGTGCTCTTGGCATAATTAACTTCCTCAGGTGCCTCCCTCTGAGAAGGAAACTGGGATCAAAATTACTTGCACCAATTGGATTGGTGCACTAATAAGTGAGATCAGTTCCCGGGGACAGTACTAGGTCTGCAATGGTAAATACCCATTCAGTCCCATTAGAAAAAAAGATATGATCAAATACTTTATGAATACACCTCATCAAATATTTTGACAAAAATAACTTAAATTACAATTACAAAACTCCTTACTTTTTGAATTCATGGTCACTAACTGGATCAGCAGCAAATGTTGGAAAATTTGGAAGTGTGTTACATTTTGTGATCTTCCAATCCATATGAGATTGCATGGAATTTGTATATAATATTTCTCTATTTTGTTTGTTACACATAATACTTAAGCCTTTATCCGTACGAAATTGATTGGAATCTTGTATTCTCAATTCAGCATTGTTACGAATTAACAAAGAATTTTTAGAATTATCATCTCGCATTTCATTATTTTGTATATCACTCAGCATAGTATATTTTTGCCTAGAAACTATATCAGAAATTTTAGCAAGGGATTCAATAACCCCTGATTTGTTACATAAAACATTCAAGTTATTTTCTGTACAAAATTGATTGGATTCCTGCTTTCTCAATTCAGCATTGTTGTGAACTGAATTTTCAAAATTAGCAACTGGCATTTCATCACCTTGCTTGTCATTTAGTATAGTAGATTCTTGTCCAAGAACTGGATTAGAAATTTCCATAAAGGATTCTACATCACCTGGCTTGTCATATAAACTGTTCAAGTCTTTGTCTCTACAAAATTGATTAGAATCTTGCATTTTCAATTCAGCATTGTTGTGAATTATAAGAGAATTAGCAGCATGTACTTTATTATCTTGTATAACACTCACTGATTTGTTACATAAAACATTCAAGTTATTTTCTGTACAAAATTGATTGGATTCCTGCTTTCTCAATTCAGCATTGTTGTGAACTGAATTTTCAAAATTAGCAACTGGCATTTCATCACCTTGCTTATCATTTAGTATAGTAGATTCTTGTCCAAGAACTGGATTAGAAATTTCCATAAAGGATTCTACATCACCTGGCTTGTCATATAAACTGTTCAAGTCTTTGTCTCTACAAAATTGATTGGAATCTTGCATTTTCAATTCAGCATTGTTGTGAATTATAAGAGAATTAGCAGCATGTACTTTATTATCTTGTATAACACTCACTGATTTGTTACATAAAACATTCAAGTTATTTTCTGTACAAAATTGATTGGATTCCTGCTTTCTCAATTCAGCATTGTTGTGAACTGAATTTTCAAAATTAGCAACTGGCATTTCATCACCTTGCTTGTCATTTAGTATAGTAGATTCTTGTCCAAGAACTGGATTAGAAATTTCCATAAAGGATTCTACATCACCTGGCTTGTCATATAAACTGTTCAAGTCTTTGTCTCTACAAAATTGATTGGAATCTTGCATTTTCAATTCAGCATTGTTGTGAATTATAAGAGAATTAGCAGCATGTACTTTATTATCTTGTATAACACTCAGCATAGTAGATTCTTGTGCAGGAACAGGATTGGAAATTTCCATAAAGGATTCTGGTTTCTCTGGTTTAACACATAAAATATTATTTTTTCCAAAAAATTGATTGGCATCGTGCATTCTCAATTCAACAGTATTGTGAGTTATAAGAGGGTTTTTAAAATTGGTATCTTGTATTTGACCATCTTGCTTGTTATTTGGTATAGTAGACTTTGGTGCAGGAACTGGATCAGAAATTTCCATAAAGGGTTCTCGGACATCTTGTTTGTCACATAAAATATTCACACTATTTTCTCTACAAATTTTGTTGGAATTTTGTATTTTTAATTCAACATTGTTGTGAATTAAAAGTGAATTTTTAGAATTATCATCTTGTATATTACTCAGCATAGCAGATTCTTGTGCAGACACAGAACTAGAAACTTTCATAAGGGACTTTGGATCATTTGGTTTGTCCCATAAAATATTCAAGTCATTTTCTTGACAAAGTTGATTGGAATCTTGCATTTTCAACTCAGCATTGTTGTGAAAAATAAGAAAGGTTTTAGAATCAGCATCTTGTATTTTATCATTTTGACTGTCATTTGGTACAGCAGATTCTTGTGCAGGCACTGGATCAGAAACTTCCATCGGGAATCCTGGATTATCTGGTTTGTCACAAAAAATCACATCTTTTTCTCTACAAAATTGATTGGAATCTTGCTTTTTCAATTCAGCAGCATCATGAATCATAGGAGAATTTTTAGAATTAGCATGTAGTATTTTATCTTGCTTGTTACTCTGTACAGGAACAACATTAGGATTCTGACCAACAAATTTTGAAGTATTGCATGGCATATGAAAATTTTCAAAATTAGTATTTTGGACATGATTTTCTGGCTTATCACATATCATGGTGGATTCTTTATTAATAAAAGATTGTTCAGAATGCTGTATTCCCTGTGTTTTAAATCTTAAAAAATCATCTATATAAGTTTGTACATTAAATAATACTTGAGCATAATCAATATGTTTGAGCAAAACTGTAGTTGATTGAGGCCTGTAAATGATTTTTCGTTCAAAACTTTTAAAATCAATAAGATCCTGATTGGAAGCATTTATTTTCTCCTCAGAGCCAGAAGATTTTGTATTAGAAGTTACTTGAGCAGAAAAACTAATATTGTTTTCTGATGAAAAATTTGTAACATTGAGATTATTCTGATTGACTAGTTCTGTGCATTTCGGATCAGGAGACTTAGTATGAGGAGAAACTAAGCAAGAATTTTTGAATTTTGGTAATGGTTTTATTGGAAAATTGATATTTTCTCCCTCACTCTTATTTATTGGAGTGGAAAATTCCACAAAAGGAGGAAAAAAACTTAGTTCACTTTTCTCTGAAACTGCAGATATCACTGAAGAATTTTTGAAATTCATTTTGTGTTCTTGAATTGGAAATTCCTTCAAAGGAGAAACAGAACTTATCTTCATCTGACCTTGAATGGGGGATGACTTCAAAAGTGGAGAAACATGATTCACTATTTTATGTTCGGAAATAGGATATTCACCACAAGGAGCGACAGAATTTATTGTGTGGCATCTAGAAATAGGAGACTTTAAAGGAGGAGAAATAGAAGCAGTCTCATTGTATTCTGGAATGGGAGACTTCAGAAGAGGAAAAACAGAATTTGTTTTGATAGGTTTAGGAATGGGAGACATCACTGGAGAGGAAACTGAGTTAGAATTTTCAGAAAAGGAAGCTGAATTCATAGTACTGAATTTGGGGTCTAAAGTGAAAGATTCTGCAGATCCAGAAATACGAAATTCCATTGGAGGTGATATTGAACTAGAACTTTCACTGTGATGTAGTGACTTAGAAACCTTTATTAGTTGGGAATTCTTTTGAACGGAAACAGTATTAGTTGCATTTGTAATGCAGTCTAAATTAAAAGATTTATCAGGATTATCCCAATCAATAAATGTCTTCTTGTTTTTCTTTCTCTTTTTCTTTTTACTTTTCTTCTTTTTTGAGGATTGGAAAGACTCAAGTGAAGCTGGAATTTGACTTTTATTTATACCATCACATTTAAGATCTTTTAACTGTTGAAAAGGGACTTTCATCAGAGCCACTGGATCAAGGCCTTTAAAAGAAAAAAATATGTATCTGGTAAAAAAATATTTAATTTCTCTTTATAATTCTTATCTATAAAACAGTTTTTAAACTTTTATGTAATTACAAAAATTGTTATAACAATAATCAGAAAATAAAAACTAGTCAAAACATACCATTATCTGATTTACCATTGAAATGGGATATACGCTGTTTCTTAGAAGGCAAATAAATATTTGAAATTTCTCCATCACCTAGATTTTTCTGGAATAAAATATAAGTTTTATAGAGAATGTAATTAAACTTTTACATATAGATGCACAATTATTTCAAATAATTTCTATGAATTCAACTAAACCAGTTTTAAAAAGTATTATAAGTGAGTGTGAAAGTTATTTTATATGTATTCTATGATAAAAACAATAGTGTATTGCTTCGAATGATAATGAATTTGTTCAATGATGTCTTTAAAATTACAATACCCTATAATTCATTGGATTAAAAATATCATATTTAAAATGAAGAGAATTAATTTTCTTGCAGTAATTTTTACGTACTATTGTCTTTCAAAAATGCAGCATATCGAGAAATGGCTGCAGCTTTTCCAAAGATTTCAATTTAAAAAGTACAGAATGAACATGTGATCTGGATATAATGCTATAAAAAATTCCTTTATTTTGAGTTTTTCTTTTTTACAACTAAAGTTTTATGCTAAAAAATTCAAATAAATCATCAATAACTATTAAAGTAACTATTATTTATTTATTTCTTTAAAAAAAATCACATCCAATTATTATTAGGCAAATTCATTAACATTAAATAAGTTATTTAACTTGGAATTCTGAACTTATTCTTAACAACTTGAATAATGATAAAACATACAAATTTAAATTTTACATTAATTAGAAAATTAGTAACATTACAAAATAATGAAGATAAATTCAAATATATATATATATATATATATATATATATATATATATATATATATATAACTTCAATAACATACAAAATACACAAAAAGAAACCATTATAGAGAATACAAAGGGAAGTTTGTGTTTTAAAAATAGACATTATCATTGATATTATTTTGCTAATAGAAAAATTTAAAAAGTACACTAAAAGTGCATGCCTGCTTTATATGGCAGTGAATATACAATAAGCCCACCATATCCACAAATAGCTGGATATTCATAAACTTTCAGTTAAAAAAATAAATCATTCCACACAAGTATCACATTTACAAAATTTCAACTATTTACATTAAGCTCAATTAAAATAAAGTATGTTATATAATTGTAAACTAAGCCTTATAACATCAGTAGAAATCTTTAAAAGAAGTATTTCCTCTGTCAGTAATAACACTTCTAAAATGATTTTTTAAACATTCAGTATTAATCACTAAGTGCTGCAATGAATATATGTGGCTCATTTCATTATTCAAAGTGCAATTGTCATATTTTTAAAAAAAAAACATTCAATTTATTCTTCTTTTAACACTAAGCAATTACATGTAACTATTCTCTTTTTTTTTAGATGACAAATGAAAATAATTTTAAAGACGTACAATATGAGAAAAGATATGAAGATAAATGAAAAAGGAATTTGAAAACGTCATTAATGTTATTATCAGATATAATATAATTGAAATATTCAGTATGACAAAAAAAATTATTTTGAGTACAACTTGTAAAATGTTTGAATAACTTTTAAAACTTGTTGGTACACAGACTTTACCATAATTTGCTTTCTCGTATATTTTTAATGCAGTACAACTGCTATACCAAGTGATTCCCCCTTTTCCTAGAAATTTCCCAGTTCTTTTTATGACTAGCATGTAAAATAATTATACTACAAAGTAAATAAGAGCAAAAATTGTGGTGCAGCCAAGTTTTAAAGGTTAAAATAAATGTTTCATTAGAGTCCTGGTTAAAAGTAAATAAATATTTATGAATTTGAATTGTATTAATTTACTATGGTAGGAATAGTTTCATGCAAGGGCAATACTGAAACCTTCAAAACTGGCACACAAAATAACATTACAGAAAAATTATCGGTCAAATATGTTAATACGAAATATTTTATTGCCACAGATGATAACCTATACATCAACTGCAATTTGCTTAATGTATGATAAATTTTTGAAAGAAAGCGAAATTAAGTTAACACAAAAGCATAGTCAAACTTATGGCTTTTTATGATTTTAAAATGGAACTAAATCAAGAATTTCAACATTTATATAGCATAAGAATTTCATCATCTCATGCCATTTTATATTCAGATGTTTTACAGAATATTGCAGTGACCAAAATTCATTTCAAGATAAAAAAATTTGTAGGAAGACCTCTGTAAGTTGAACATGAAAAATATTAATCGATGATAACTGTTGTACCTACCAAAGAATATAGGAGAAACTTAATATTGGATTTTCAGCTGTAGATAAAATTATTCATCAAGAAATACATTTGAAAATATGAGTTTGCTCTTATATTCCCATCTAATTTAATAGAAAACCAACATAGGACAGTGTCTGAATTAATAAAGAAAACATTATACTACTCAATATTGGTGGACATTGCATTATTTCCAATCCTAACAAATGATGAAACATGCATTCTTTTTTTTGAAGTTCCAAAAGCCAAGAAAGTAAAATATAGGACTTTGAAGAAGATTCCAAATTAATAAAGGTAAAAAAAATAAAAACAATGTAAACTTTTTTTTTTAAGTACAAGGTTGGTTAATTCAATTTAACAAGGACAAAAGACATTAAAGTTGATAAACGACTAAACATATTTCACTAATTTTTCAATAAGTGAAAGTTAAAGGATTAATGTTTCAATATAATTCATATTTGTCATTCAAGAAGATTAATAGTGAACTTTCCGAAGAAAGGCATCAAAGTGAAAGAATATGTTTTCTATTCTCCTGATCTTGCAATGCGCAACTTTTTGGCAATTTTCAAACTAAAATATACTTATGTTCGTGTCATTTTCATTTCCAAAATTAGGTTGATGGAACTTTAAGAGCATATTTTTATAAATTCCAAGAATTAAAAAAAAAATCTGAAAAATTTAATCATTGAACAACTTGCCAAATGTATTGATGCTGGACAAAACTATTTTGATTATTACTAAAGTTTGGTAAATTTAACTTGTAATATTTAGTCATATCTAAAAAGTTTCAGAATAAGAAAAACAGATTAATCATACGAATATAAAAATTAGAATTACAAAATTAGGGGGGGAAGGGGCATTGATGACTGATACAACAGAAATATGCTAATTTTAATGAATTCATTAATATTTTACTACACACATTTCATACTACAAGCTCATTGATTAATACACATTTATATTTTTACATTATGGCCTTTGTTAAAGAAAATTAAATAAATTATTTCAAAATTTGCTTGAAATTCAGAAGTCTTTGGAAATATTAAAACACAAAATTTTAATTCATCCTCTTATGCCGATTTTAAACACTAATTTTTCAGCATAACTTTCCTTGGAATGTTCCTATTATATTTATATGCCAATTACAAGAATATATATTTTAGATACTTATAAAGGCATTATAAATTTTATTTTGTCATTTCCACATAAGAAAATATTGCTTTTATATTTTTCATTTATTACAATCACCCATTTAACATATTCTGAAAGACTTAATAATACTTCACTTCAAGCATATGAATTTTATTTTTTAAAAAAACCAGCATCCCGTAAATATATTATGCACAATTAAAACATGAAATGTTTCCTGGCTTATAAGATTCAAGTTAAAATTAACAAAAAATTATTTAGATCAGACAGAAAAGGATTGAAATACCTATTTTAATTATAGCACTTCACAGAAAGAAAATGGAGCAGTTACAATAAAAAACTAGCAAATATATCAGTCTGTATTGATTGTAAAATCCACATGGATTTGAACAAAAAAATACAGAGTGGAATTTATTTTTATTAATCTACATTTAACATGCACATTACTAAGCCAAAATTTTTAAATTGTTACGCTTTTTATAAAAATTATGCATTTGAAAGCAGTTCTGAATTTCCCCAAAATAAGTGCTGTGCAAGTTATTTTCTAAGCTACTTTTTCTCCACAGCATGACCCTTGGTTTAATATGCAAGAGATGAAAGTAAACTAAATTATGCCAAATGATATTAATACATGTATGCTATACATATATCCTTTTTTTAAGCACTGTCAAGAAAATATTAAAATTATTCCTTATTAATGGCTCAAAACAATGCTATCAATATTTGTAGTTAAGTCCACCATTTTCTATGCCTGATGCAGAAAAAATATTTTCCAGTGGATCAGAATGTGCCTTAGAGGACAAAGTCAGCCTCAGTCTATAAGATGTAGACTGATTTGAGGGAATATTCCAGAGATTAAAAAAACTATCTCATGGACCAAGACATACATATACACAAAATAATGGTGAATTCTCAAAGTTCAGTTTGCTTGAACTTTTCCTGCTATCTGAATATGAAGGACCATACAAACTGTAAAATTTGTAACAGGTACATAATAATAAATACAAATATATGTTTTTTGTATTTGATATATTAAACATTATATAATGATTTGCTCCATTATTTTCCATAATTTGAAAGCTGCTAAATGAAAAATTCAAAAAAAATTTCTAGCATTGTTATCTCGTAAAACATGCAAGACATGATCATAAATAGGCCTAGTAAATCAAACGTAACAAACATTTAATAAAAATTTGATAGACCTATTTCAACTACTAACTATTTAAAATTATACAAAATAACCCACAATGTTCATTAATGATTCTTTTACACAGTTCTTTTCAAAATAAAGCTCTTTTAATAATTTTTTCATTTTCTTTTAGCAGCTTGCATAAAATAATTATTTATTTGCCCACATTAATAAGTGAGTTTTATACATTTGTAAAAAATGAAAACTAACCTCTTTTTTTTTTCCAAAAGATAAAGAGCCCTTCACTTCATATATAAAATGAATACCATTTTAAGCTTTTAAGTGAGTGAGTGCTTATTAATGCTGCAATATAAAGCAACACAAGAGCTATTGGCAATGGACCTTGTAATTTTGAGCCTTAATCAAGCGATAAGAACGACACCTGAGCTGGCACTCCCTCCTCCAAACTACCACACCACGCCAATGGAACGACTTTGAACTCACAAATTTAATATCCATCGGCCACTAAGGCTCAAACTCATGACACACAAGCCACAAGTTCTTGACCATAACTATTAGGCTACCACAGCCACAAAAAGATTTTAAGATCAATATTGTGATCATATTAAGAAGTTCTATATTGCTCAGAACATATTTATCCAACAAATAATATTCCCATCTCCAAACTTCCTGCGGGATACGGCAGGCCTATTATTATACGATTAAACAGCTAATCAGCTAAAAAAGCTTAATACCTTATCACAAGACTACCATGTTACCCTCTGTCCAGAGTGGAGTTTTCCTGATGTTGATCATCAAATAGACAAATCATGTATCAGTTGTAGGGCTCAATATACCACCTGCTAAGAAAGAAATCTTTAATAAGGAATTGCTAAGAGGAACATAAAACCCCTTCTCAGGTAAAGAGAAAGAAAAAAAAAGATAAAGATAGAATTGGAAATTCTTTATTTGAAATTTAGAAAATCATATTATAAGATTGATTGTCTATTAATGTAACACTTTAGAGCTACTGGTGATGGACTTCATTATTTTAAACCATGGTCAAAAACAAGCAACCAGTACAAAACCTGAACTCCACTCTGCAAACTTCCACACCATGTCAAAATGAAGACATTGAGTCTCAACAGATTTAACATGCATCAGCTCCTCTACAAGATGGATCTTTAGTGGTACCAAAACTTGAATGTTATACGACAAAAAATTTTAACTCAGAATCCAATCAAATCATAACGGAAATCAGTGCTACTAATCAAAAAGAACTAAAATGTAGTTAAATTTTAGGCAGGATAAGTAAGAAGTTTTTAAAAAGTGGAAATGAAAAATAAATGGTAAAATTTTAAATAAAAAAATAATTTTAAATATTTTTATAATTTAAAAATTAATGCTTGTATATTGGTGATTATTGCACTATTTTTAAGCTAGTATTTTTATTTAGATCAACAGCAGCATTATATACGGCTATTAAAATCCAGATTAGATTCTTGTAGGTTTCTTGTAAGCAAATTTTGAAACAAAAAACACAGGCCCTCAGAATATTTATTTCAAAACATACTTTAAAAAACAAATAAACAAACTTTTTTTTTAAGTTAAAAAAAATTAATCAACATGTAAATCGATTACTTTTCAAAACAAATAAGAAGCAAAAAGTATAAATTAAAATTATTTTTTACAGAAAAGTGTCCAACAACAGAAAGAAATGGCATGAAATCGAAAATTAATGTGATTATGAAACAAATAATATGTGAATACAAAAATGCAGACAGTAGATATATATATATATATATATATATATATATATATATATATATATATATTGAGGATAGAGGAAATTTTAATTAAACTACCCCAAGATTCTAGAAATACTTAGCAGCATAAAATAAATCAAAAAATTTATAGCAACTAACACAATACTTGAAAAAGTAAAAAAATATTTTATTAAATACAATATACAGAAATTCTTTTTAATTAAATAGACCAACAATTAAATTAACAAAATTCACAGCAAACAATTCCTTTTGCTAATTCCTATTCTCATAGAAATTCAACTACATTTCAAGTCCTTGGATTCACCATGATTTACACCCTAAAAAGGATTTTACAAAAGGAACTGTCCCTGTTTGTGTGATACAAGGAGAAAACTAGGAAAATTCCATTAGAGCTGTTCTGGTATAAAGGTTGTTGATAAAAAAAAAATTTTTTAAATTAAAGTCAGTGAACACAAATATAAAACTTTATCCCATAAAAATTTTTATTAGTAAACATTAGACAGTTATGTTTTTTTTTTTTAGAATCTTCCAAAACATTCAAACTCAATGAGCAATTGCAATCCAGAAATGCTGGAATATTTATCAGGGAGAGAGACCCTCTCTTTCAAATAGATTATTTACAAGAGCAAACATTTGTTTCAACTACTTTAATTACTTGAATAAGCTTTATAACATAATAAAACCAAGAAAAAGTAGTTTCATAGCAAATCCAATTAATCCAATTTCAAATTCACATTACTATAACTCATATATATTGCAATATGTTAAATGACATTTTAATCCACAAGACCATTTAATTATTCCTTATTCCAAATGATAAGGCATGTCTTTAAATTTTTTAAACAATTTTTTTAAAATATATTGCTATAAATATAAATTCAAGTGTGTTTGAAATTAACTATATTTATTTTCTTCTTATTTAATTAATAGCTTTACAAAATTGTTTTTAACTAATCATTATATGTAATTACAAATATTCATGACACATGAAATTTCATAAATTATTCAAAATATATTTTGTACAAATTTTTTTCTGACAAATCCTCAAGATTGTATCAAATGAATTAAGCTGAGGATCTGTCTTACTGTCACTTGCATTTTGGAATATTTTTATAAACTGCTTTACACATTATCTTAATGATTTGAATGTTCAAGTATTCAATAATAGCTTAATTCAAAGCTTAGAAGCTCGATTTTTCATTGCAGCTGTTACTCAAGAATTTTTTATTACACATTTGAGTTGCAATGCATTCTTTTCCAAAAAAAAAAAATTTAACAATTATTTTTTAGATACTAAGATATAGATAACTAGTAACTTTAACAACGTTGAGTGAGATATGAGATAGGGAAGAAATTTGGATTTAACAAAAATAGAGAATCAAAATTATCAAACTGATTGTTTTCAAATGGTACCAAGCAATAAACTAAAATGTTCATTTATACTTTAAGTATTAATTGTTACAACACAAAGAGAATCAATGGTATGAACTAGACAACTTTTATTTCTAATTCAAGTACATATATATAAATTGAAAGTAATATATGTTCATGTTAGAACATTTAACAGTCATTAATTCAGCATTCCAGTTTTATTAACTTCCCCAAAAACACTTGAAAATTCCTTTTCATATACAGAACGTCGTTTATCTGAATCAACTGGGACCGGACACCATTCCGAAACATGATTGTTTGGATAACCGAATGCGATCCCTGCAGTATATGAATCCAGACACTATACAAATATTGAAAATCATCAAATGTGGGAAACGTGCTTGAAGAAAAAGCAAAATCTTGCATTTTTACCTTTATTGTGGAAAATAATCACTTATTTTTCGCTGTACCATTGTACACCTTCATTTTTTTGCTGCAAGGTCTCTGAAAAAACTGGTTCAGATATTTGATGCTCCGGATAATTAACGTTTGGATAAACGACGTTCTACTGTATAACAATTAATGTCAAATCTTGGGAAATGAATTGAATAAATTAAAGGAAAAAATATATACATATTCTTACCTTATCTAACTCATTATCATGAAAAGCTGGACGTTTTTTACTTTGACAATGATTTTCTATCTTTCTGCAAAGAAAAGAAAGAAAGAACAATTATTTTAAATATTTAGTTTTATTTTTCAGTGATGAATATTTAACAACTCAATAAACTTTGTTAACAAAATAAATATCCAACAAGAACAATTTCACCTGGAAAAAGCAATTATCCCCAAAGAAATATCTTTATTGAAATGCTTTGCATAACTTACAGAATACTAATTGCATGGCTCAGCATTGCACAGGCTTTCTTTCCTCATGACGCCAGCATTTCTGTGTGTGTTTGTATGTGTGCAAATTTAATGACATAATTATAGAAATCACTATTTCTATGAATCAAGCAATTGTTACATATAGTTAGCTTAAAAATCTCTTCAAAATATAATTTTATCCAAAATAATAGACAATGAACTTTTAATTAACAAATAATTCATTCAGTAATGAAATAACAGAAACCCCACTTTTTTAAATATATATATATATATATATATATATATATATATATATACATTAATTAAAATCCATTTTCTTTAAATAACATTCACTTGATAAAATCATTCAAAATACAAATAATACTATGTATTAAAAATATATTTCAGAATTTTCTTTTATTTATAAGGTTTTTCATTCAGCTGATCTAAATGTCTATTATTATCGACAGTGAAAATTTTTCGCTAAAAAATGAATACAAAAATTTTCACCGTTTTTATTGAAGCAACTATTAATTTCTTTATGCATTGTTTTTAATGTTAGATTAAAAAAAAATTTTGAATAAAAGAGTAAAAAAAAAACCCTGGAAATTTACTTACATTCACATGATAAAATCATTCAAAAAGAAAATAATACTGTGTATTAAAAACATATTTCAGAATTTTCTTTTATTTATAAGGTTTTTCATTCCACTGATATTTAATAAATAATTCTTTAAGAATGAGTAAAGTATCAGTTGTTATAAAAAATAAAAAGCCTGCAGCAGGGCCGGCACTAGGGGTGGGTATGCCGGGCCCCTGCCCAGGATGGCAAATTGGTTGTAAAATTAACTAGCTTATGAAGAAAATAAACCAAGATTACCCAGGGGTTCCACGAGTCAAAATAAAAATTCGAAGAAAAAAAAGTTAATGCAAAATTTTTATGTTTTCTATGGATTCCTAGTTGTTGTTTTTTTAACGAGTATTCATTAGTATTTAAAGCTGTGTTTCCCAATGCTGGTCCCATGGGGGAAGAGGGAGGGGACGATAAAGAAGAATTTTGGCATCCAGTTCCTTCTCTTTCAACTAATTTCCTACAATTGTTACTGCTTTGTATGCATGAATTCAGGTACTACTGAAAGAGATTTTGACAGAGATTAGTCTCAACAAAAGTGATGAAAAGCAGGATCAAGTTTTATGAATGAAAAGAAAGGGACAGAATGACCCTGAAAAAAAGACCCTTTTTCGAAGAAAACTGAGGGAATCTTGTGTCAATTTGACTTCAGAACTAATTCTTTAAGCTTCCTGTGCTTATGCAGACAAGACAAAGTCGGACAACAAAAAAGGTAACAATATTTTTATTTTCAAATTCTCCTTTAGGTTTTTAAGGTTTAATGCCCAGAAATTCTAATTATTGTGTAAGATAAAGTGAAAAGAAAAAATTATTTTGCTGTATCAATTTCGTAGAATATTTTCATGTTGATTAACATTTTTAAGTATGTGTGTTTTTGTAGCTTGAATGTTCCGTAATCATAATCATCTTAAAACATTTTCAATTGACATTGTTATTCAAATGAAAAAATATTATTTGCCTCTTGTACAGAATTAACTTCTTTAGTCGCTTATAATGGACGATAGTAGGTCATTTAAAATGCAAGTTTTACATGCATAAACTTTGAGTACATTCATTAATTATTTACCATAAATAAAGGATCCTAAGAGCAACAGCTCAAAATTCAAATACAACATAGTTATATTTAGTATGATTTTGTTTTGTAATCTTAATATATTGTGATAATTTTGTTTAGTAATAAATGAACTAGTCTATAATTGATAAATATTTAGTTTATATTGCTTCAAACTGTTAAAAGAATTTTCAAAGAAAAAAATAAGTTAAATTTACTTATATAGACACTTTTTTTTCTTTTTATCGAACGTAACATGTGAAATAAACATATAATTTTTCTAATCTAGTCTAAGACTGTGTTAAGATAGCCATTATTTTGTAAGATTAAATTTTAAAAACTTGAATATATATATATATATATATATATATATATATATATATATATATATATATATATATATATATTTGTATGTTATTGCCATTTGAAAAGGAATTTACACAATACCTATTTTAATTAAGATTTTTTACACCAGTGATTCCCAAAGTGGTCTATATAGACCCCCAGGGGTCTATGACGACCTGCAAGGGATCCATGTCAGCAAAAAAATAATTTGGAGGCCAATGAGGTGTAAGTGGGGGTCTATGTGATATTGGCTCTCATTAAACTAGATCGGGACTTTAATTTTAAAAGGAAATTTAATCAAGTGGAAATCGAATTTTACTTATTTAGCAGATTTATTTGCAAAATTTAATGAGGTTAGTTTGCCCTTACAAGGTGACAGCATAAATTTTTTTAAACAAGAACCATTTCAGCGTTTCTTTCCAGAGTTAAACTAAAGAAGTATAATACTGGAGGCCCGGAATTTTCTCAAATTAACCCAGACAATCTGTCAGCATGTTTTAACCTACATTCAAAATTTAAATGCCTTTTATTCAGATTTTGAAACCAAGTTTGAGAATGCATTGACTATGGTAATACCACAGTAGGCAATGAATTTATATGGTTATATTGAAAAAAATGTCGCATCACAACAGGAACTGATCGTGATATGCATCAATGAAGATTTTAAAGTTTAGAAATGGATGCCAGCAATTTAAAAAGGCAAACTTGTTATTTGACCTGAATTATGGAATATCATGAGGAAGTTTTTAATTATTTTCCTAGTAGGAAGGAGTTTCAGCGCAGTTGCCAAACTCAAAACCAAAAAAAGAAACTGGACACTACTAACAGGGGAGATTTAAGGTTAAACCTGACAAGAAACTGGTTTTATTTTACCATTAAGTGTGGGAAGGGTTTAGGTTATCTCTTTAATTTTTTTATTATAAACGGGTGGCATTTTATATCTTTGCCCCGGGCGGCGAAACTACTAGGGCCAGCGCTGCCCCCCCGCAGTTTAAAACAATTCTCCGTAATGATTGAAATGATTCTATAAATAACTCAGGCGAGTAGCAAGCATAACACGGGAAATTTCCACAATCTTACGTCACCGAAAATCAACCCCCGACATATTTCTAAACTGAAACGTCACTGATACGAAGATTGACTTTCCATGATACCTCCCACATGTGCACAAAGCACTCAAAATCTCGCGAATGTTTTTTATAGTTATCATTTTTTAGTGCTTTATTTTTAAGTTGGAAGTTTCCAACTTACACACATCGATAACAAACGGGAATTTTTAAATAATAAATCTAAGGAAAATATTGTTTTTACGGATTCTTATAAAAACAGTATTAGATAAAAAACACAAAAAGTTTTTTTTAAATCCGTAATTGGTAAGCATTTTTTTTAATCTTTGGATAAAAGAGGGATAATAATTTTCGACACACAGAAAAAAAGTTTTGTGCGATTATCCTTATAAATGACGAATTTATTAAATATTTAAGTAAAATTTTGAGTATTTTTTGAAAAATCGTAAAAAAAAAGGTTTAAACATTTTATTTTTTAAATGACTGATTCTAAAAGAGAAAAGCATGTACTTTGTTTAGTAGAATATCAATTCATTATGACAAAAAAAATAAATAAATTCATACACAATGATTTAGAAATCATTTTCATAAAAACTCATCAATTTGGACTCATTTTTAAGAAAATCGCAAAAGATAGAAAACATCCTTTTGTAAAAAAAAATTATGCCATATCGAGGCAAAATAAATGATCTTTCTGATTCTGCAATTATTTTTTTTGTCTGAGTTTAATAGGAAGAATTGGATGGCTTTTTTAAAAACGCAAAACTGCACACAAAAAAATTCCCTCTCATAGTTCATTTTGTGTTGCCGAAGAAACAACACACGAGGTAAAACAATTATGCGTTTTAAGGTTTTTAATTAATATCTTTTTAACTAATTGCAATATCGGAATATAAATGGTAAAAACAGATTCCTCAGATAATTCCTGATCTTTTGGTACCTTTGGCGAGTTTCTGCACGGTGCGATTAGTGAGAAGATAGATGCATTAAGCAAGCTCACTAACATAGATAGATACATTTGTTTACCTTCAAATTTTAATAGTGTAGATTAGTCTTAATCTACATTTAATTTAAAAATAAAATAGTATTAAAGTCCAATGAAAGTAAGGGATGTTTTCAGATAAATTGGCCAACATCTGTTTAACATGAAATAAGAGATAAAAAAGAAATGCAGTAAAACTAAGTTATTTAGAAATAAGAAAGGAATTGTCAGAATGTAATTTTCAATTTGTTTAAAATAGTTTTTATTAAGATGTTCTGTAAATAGTACTTATTAACCAAACTAAATTAGTCAAATAATTTGTAAATGCTAATGTAAAAGAGTGAATGAGATATTATGCAAAAATAATATCAATATATATTTACTGTTAGCAAAACAAAGAGACATCAGATTCAGATTATTACACGCTGCCACAAAGTCAAAAACTCTTCAAATTACTTAAAAAATAAGTCATATTTAATAATATTTATATTTTTTTTGTTTCAATGAGGTTAAACAAATCCTGCAGAATTTATATGCCCATAAATAGCATTGCAATGTTTCCGCTTTTTCTCTTTCCCTTTCTTGGAAGCTTTATTTTTTGCAAAAGCTTTTAATTTGAACAAAATTTATCACCTTAAATTACTTTTTAATTTTGATTCTACAATAAATATTACTAAATATTCTAAAATCGGAACATATGCTTTTTCTTATCAAAATTGGAGAATTTCACAAGCATATTGTTTTTATAAAATATTTTTCAGTGTTAATTCATGTGATTAAGCTTTTCTTTTTAATTTAAAGCTTTTTGCTTTTTCTTTCTTTTCATCAAATTAACTCTTTTTGGGTATTTTTAATTTTAAGATTAAAAAATTAAGGTCCTTATTAGTTATTTTTTTGGTAATTTTCTTTATAGGTTAAAAAAGCCCTTTGACTCTGTTGTCATTAGTTATAATCGTAGGTTCTTTCCGTTCAATTGAAGATTCCAAAAGAAAATCCAGGCACAATAAATGCTCTCAGTCTATAGAGGCTTAAAATTTATTGTGAAGTTATAGCCACACATACACATAAAACTAACTATATACATTTGATTAATTAGCTCTACTCTCGTCTATCCTCGCGAAATCACTGTCCATCCGCTCCTTCGCCATTTTCGGTCTCCACCTCGTTTATCGTCCTTGCTATATCTCCTCATTCTGCGCTATCTTGTTTATGTTTTTCCTTGCTTCTCTTGCCATGTCATTGACCTTTTTTCTTCTTTTCATTTTCTCTCCCCCTTCGAGTGCCGCGCCACCTATAAAGTTTTTCAACTGCAAGGCAAATCTTACATCATTTATTTCTGTTTTTTTTAAGGCTATGCAAAATTTATAACATTTTAATATTTTATAAAATATATCTAAAAGCATATGGTATATTAAGTAAAAATCATACGTATGATTTACTCCTTGTCTTAAAATTTGATATTAGCATTTACATAATAAAGAAAGAAAGATATAAAAATAAAAAATAACTTAAGCAAAATTATACAGCAATTCAAAATTAACATTTGAATTACTTTTCTATGAGTTAGAAATAAAGGCTTCTATTCAGTTAAAAGATTATTTCTTTAATGAAGTTTTGCTTCAATTACCAATGAAGAACTAAATTTTCTTATCTGTGAAATCTATTGGAATAAGCGATCTGAACAGATCAATCATAAATATAATTTTTTTCAAAAAACTATCTTAATATTTTGCTTAAAACATAGGTTCAATATATTTTGTGAATTGTTTTATATAAGTGCAAAAAATTTTTTATATATTTAAGAGAGATACTTTTTTTAAAAAATGGTACCTAAACATAAGCATGTATTATGAGATCTCAAAAATTATGTCCAACTTAAATTAAAAAGGGAAAAAAAAAATTTTCTTTTTTAACTAAAAAAAAATTTTTTTTTTGTATTTCTACAGAATGATTAAAATATTTTTAACCAAAACTCAAACTCAGTGGTGCAACAGCCTATGAGGGCCAGGGCCTACTGTGCCCATCCCAGTATATGTGACCATTGGGGTGCATGAGAAGATATCCCGATCAGTAGGTCAGTCTGAAGCGAGATCCCCCCCCAGTGTTTAAGTCCATAAGCAAGCTTGGAACTCCTTTATAGACCCACTGAAAATATCTTTATTAACCCTCTAAGTGGATACCTTCCTCCTGAAAAGTTATTCCGAAAGCGTTTTACTCTTATTTTGCTATTCCCTTCAAAAATGCAACAGACTTCAATTCTTTCCCCCTTTTAAAACTTGGGAGGTCGAAAGGGGACAATTTTATGACTTGGTTCGGCGTCTGTGATCAGTGAGAACCAGGATAGCAATCGTTTACAGCTAGCTGTTAAGTTGCCTTGGGCAATCTTGTATGAAAACCGTAGTTCTACTCTGTCGTTTTCCCCATAGATTCAGTCACAGTAAAATTAAAACAAAATGCAGGATAAAAAAAACATGAAATAAATGGCGTGTTAAAAGTTGAAAAAGTTATATTTTCTTCAAACAAAATTTATTTTTCTGTCATTTTTTAAAAATTAAAAAAAAAATATTTTGGTATTGCGATTTGAACCAGAAAAAAGCATCCTGTATTCATTTTTGAATATGAGAGTAAGAAAATGCGCTCACTTTCCTGTTTTTAAAAAAAGTTATGAGGTAAAAAGAGAAAAGGCCCTATCTTTTTTTTTAAACTATAAGACAATAAATGGTGCATATTTATGAAATAAAACAGATCTTTCTCTATTCAATTATATTTTTAATTTAGAATAACATAAAAAATTATTTCAATATACTTTTAATTTATTTAAATTTAAATCATATAAATGATATTTTTATGTTAACTGAATATTTTTCGGAAAAAATCTAAATTTTCATTCCTAGTGCTCTCCTTTTCGAACTCCTTGTATTAAATAAAAATATCTTTTCTACATCGGCATTTGTGATGGACATAACACACATTCAGTCAATAATTTTTAATTTTAATGGGGGATATACTTCTTCAAATGCGCATGACAGTACTTCTAACCATTTTCTACTCAAGTTAAATTTCTTATCTTTCTGTTTCTTTTATTACAAGGAAAAATGTCACACATGGATAACTACATTTTCACACAATTCAGTCATTACAAATTCTATTGTGAGAAAAGTTCTCCCTAATTAATTTTGTCTTTCAAAACAGTACACTTAAAACAATTTTGTTTAGTGAAGTTAACCGACAGTTCCACAATGTATTCATACCAAATTTTAAAAACAAATTTAACACTTGGAAATGTATCCTGTATAAAATTTTTCAGTATACACAAATATTTCCTGCTGTAGGGAAGATACAGTATGAGATGTGGTGTGCGGTTGTGAAAGAATGTTTTCGTACGTGTAGACTATTTTTGAAAATTTAAATATCACTGAAGCTGATCATATAACTGCAAATGAGCCTTATTTTAATGTGTGCTGGTATCAAAGTAAAACACTTTACAATATTAAACAGCCTATGGGTTTATACTCAATATCAAACTATTTGCAAAATGTGTGTGTGGCTTACAACTTCTATTCAAATTGTAAAGAAACTGAAATATAAATATATCTTACTGCAGTCAAAAATATTCATAATATGTAAGTATCCTATTTCTCCACTTATTTCTGTACATTTTAAAACCTGTAGCTGAATGCAATTTTTTATATTTATAAACGAGGCATAACAGCTCACACAGTCGTAAAAATGTCTTTATCATTTTTAAATACACTACCATAAAACGTATATGGATTGTAAGATCTGTCGTAAAATCCTAAAAGCTTTTAGAGGAGCTAAAAACATGTAATTTTGGATTGATCAAATTTTTAATATAATACACAAATATACATGTTATTAAGCAAATACATTTGAAAAATCAAACTTCCTTCTGAAATAAACATAATTGAAAGAAAAATGTTTAATTGCAAATGAGTGGAAATACATGTTTATCTAAGGGGTATCCCCAAAGTGAGGTAATCCTCAAACTTAAAACTCAAACTCAGTGGCACAACAATCCATGAGGGCCAGGAACTACTGTGCCCATCATAATACACGTGACCATTGGACGCTGAGGTGCATGAACAGATGTCCCGATTTGGTGGTCTGTCTGAAGAGAGACCTTCAGTGTTTAAGACCCGAAGCAAGCTTGGTACTCATTTATCGACCCAATGTAGCGGGGATGAAAGGCAGAGTCGACCTTGCGCAGCCCGTTAATAGAACCCCAGACCTGTGGTGTGGAAGCACCATACACTACTACTCGATCCTATTCGGTGAAAAATAAAATTTAATGTTAGAATCTTATATAAATCCCTAATGAATGAAGGAGTCCAAACTTTTTTTCCCCATGTAAACTGTTTAGACGGAAATGGTTAATTATGAACATTTCACAAGTTGCATAAATTAAAATTAACCGTTATAGTTTACATATATTTTTAAGGGTGCAAAAGGTGTATTTCGGCTGCACGAATTAATTTTAAAAGGAATACGGTTACAAAAAAGTAGTACAAATCTATCTAAAGTAGGGTTGGTTACCTTAGATATTATCAAACACAACAAAGTATTGGGAGTCAATTACACAATTCGTTGTTATAAAAATGTATGGAAAATTACAAGACTTAGTTTTTGCATTTGTAATTTATATATTTTTTTCCCTGAGAGATTTAAAAGCTAGAGCGACATCCATCAAAACCGCGATTCCCTCTCTGTTTTTCCAGATCGCCCCTGACTAAGTCGGCTCTGCCATAGTAAGTGAAAATGCCGGATTTTGTTTGTCAAGATCATTTTATAGCAGACTGCATTTTTCATGTATTTTAGATGGTCGTTTTATATTTTCTACATCAATATCTTAATGTCTGAATTTAAAATTACATAAAATTCTTGACATTCGCATCAATGACCATGATAATTTTTATTAGTATATGAATGTGTCATTAAATGATTACATGACTAATATTAACATATTATTTTACCCATTTAATTAATATTAAGTATAACATAACGCACACAAATTTTCTGAACTTTAAAATAAATATTTCGAAAACTACTTCAGATATACTCAAAATTTTTCATTCCTACGCTTTAACGCTTCTCAGTTTTGCTTCTATGTAAGAATTTATTGTAATTGTATATTCATCAATTTTTTTAGTATATTTTTTGCTCTTAGCATGCAGTTTTCAACTGAATTGTATGAAATCTTCGAAATATATTAAAAGATACCAAAGAAGCTATATAATAAATTTTGAAATTTTTATTATACTCAAACAATTGCTAAAACTTATGGTAAATAATTTTTAACTGCGCAATGCATTTTTTTTTCGAAATTTCAAATGGAATTTCTAACATAAAATTTCTAGCTTTATACGGTCGAGATTTCAAAAAATATCCAGATTTTAATTACTTATTCAGTTAGCCTTTAAAAAAGATACATGTTGAGGTATTTTGTATAAATAGATATTTTTGAACAATAATTCGAATGTTTTTGAATAACTCGAATTTAAAATTGATTTTTATGTTTATGTATATGCATAAATTTCTACTGTAAATGTTTCCGTATATTTTTGATTACCATTTAT
Source organism: Trichonephila clavipes (assembly GCA_019973935.1). Classification (NCBI taxonomy): domain Eukaryota; kingdom Metazoa; phylum Arthropoda; class Arachnida; order Araneae; family Nephilidae; genus Trichonephila; species Trichonephila clavipes. The sequence goes on along the minus strand of BMAU01004868.1, from coordinate 441,410 downwards.
TCAAACATTCAAGTTATAAAAAAAATGTGTGAAAATCTTCATTCATGTTGTCTTTGATGTAAACTGAAGTTCAAGCACTTAAAATTCAAATATAATTCGGAGTATTTTAACAATATATAACTAGGCACTGTACTTAAACTTCCCTGAACCCTTGGGCTTTGAAATCTAAAAAAAAAACCTAATAAATATTAATTAGTTTTTTATTTTTCGTTATTATTTTTATCAAAGTGTAAGAAAATGTTTCAAATGATTTGATGAAGTTTAAATTTATTCATTTTTAGTGGTTGGAAAATTGAAAAGGTTTCAAATTTTAAAGAGTTTGGTGTTTTATTAATTTTTTCGGTATCTTATAATAAAATAATCATGTTTCAAAAACTGAAAGCTTTGATTAAAATAAGAAAAATGAAGCGAAAGAATATACTTAAAAAAAAGTAATTTTAATAACTATATAAAATAGCAGATTGCACTGACACGCCCCAACTTGTTACAGTTTCAAATTAATATGAAACCAAAAGGGAATTGTAACATATTTTACTTATGCGTTGGGACTTTTCAAAACTTTAAAAAAACGAGGTAACAAATAAACACTTCCTGGGGTCTAAAGAAATTTCCCCTGGATTTTTTACGATTGCCCCAGGGTCAAAACACGGGGTTTCCTGTGAGCCATAAAACTTCCTATCAGTGTCCTGCTGTGTTGCTTCCACCGTCCCCAATTATCTTTCAAGATGTTAAACCTTTAAAAGGGGGAAAGGATTTCAGAAAAGTGCGGCTAATCCGCTTTTGAAAACGTTACTTGAAGGCAGAAAAATAAGTGCAGTGCATTTTCGAAGCATCTTTACACTGACGGAATTTTCCATGCTATCCGGTTAGAGGGTTAAGATTACAAAAAACTAAACTGCATCAGAATTTTTTAAAGATATATGTCCCAAAACACAGAGTCTTAATTTTGGCATTTTACCCTTTCAAATATATGTTCTGGTATCCTTAATACACAGTCCAGTCAAATTAATGTGACCACCACGTACTTTCGACTTTGACGTTAAATAACCAATCAAAGAAGGATGCTGGCATCGCAGTGCTATTGAGCGTATATAAAGGATGTGTGAGGGCTTCAGAAAACACTACAGTCGTTGGCGTAATGAAACATGTAAAGAGTTATCCGAAGTCCAAAACAGCATAATTTTTGGCTTTCGGGAAAAGGTTGGAAGCATTTCCTCAACGGCTAAGTTTGTGGACTGTTCGTGTGTCACCGTGGTTAAAGTATACCGTGCATGGCAAAATGGGACCGTCCAAAATCAGTGACGTGGCAAATGTGGTGTACCACGGGCCATAGGTGATAGAGGTGACTGACGGCTGCAGAGGTGAGTTCGGGAGACTAGACATGCTACCGTTAAGCAACATACCACCCAGATGAACCAAGGGGCTACCAACAGTGGCTTCCAAACTATTGTTCAGCGATCGTTGTTGCGTCTGGTTCTCCGAAGCAGGCGCCTGGTTCATGCACCTATGCTGACTGCTGTTCATCAGCAACGAAGACTGGAATTTTCACACAGGTACCGCAACTGGGCATCCAACGAGAGGCGACAGGTAGAGTTTTCTGATTAGTCATGCTTTATACTCCATCGGACGGATGGTTGGTGGCAAATACGTCTAAAAGCAAACACCCTGCAACAATTGCTGGCAAGGTTCAGGTGGGAGCATTATGGTCTGGGGAATGTTTTCCTTAAATTTTCTGTGTTTATTCATCTTTGTGGAAAGCACGATGGATCAATAGAAGTACGCATCTGTCCTTTCAGACCATGTCTACCCCTTTATGCGCATTGTTTTTCCTCAGGATGGTGGCATCTACCAGCAGGACATTGCGGAGTGTCATACAACTGACAGCGTACATGCGTGGTTCAAAGAGCACCAGGATCAGTTTATCGTTCTTCCGTGTCCAAAAAACTCACCTGACTTAAACCCAATCAATAATCTATGGAACCATCTCGATCGGGTTGTTCGCGCCATGGATCCTCACGCGCGTAATCTAGTGCAGCAAAAGAGTCGGCATGGCTCAACATCCTAGTGAATACCTTGAGGATCCTAAATGACTATTTTCCCCTCTGCGAAAGATGGTAATTCTGGCTTTTGACAGTGGTCACATTAATATGACTGGACAGTGTATGTTTACCCTTACACTGAAAATTTTATAAACAAAATGAAGGACCAAGAATGCTAATAATAAATAAAGCATGACATCAAGAGACAATTCCTAACATTTACGCTTCATTAAGAAATAAGCTTAGAAATAATTGGTATCAATTAAAAAAGTAAAAGTAAAAAAAATATTTACTCTTGAATTATTTTTGCATCTTCTTTTGAATACAACTTCCAATTGCCTTGAACTTCTTTCCACAAGCTTTCAGTAAGATGATGAACATTTTTCTTCAGTACACTTACTTGTGCCAGCACTGCAGTAAGATTATTTTTATCTTTTTCCAAGATACCCTCTAAAAGAAGAGATTAAAAAAAACCCATAAATATACACTAATTTTAACTAACTTAATACACTTATTTTAGCAATTTAAAAATATGTATCTAAAATATTTTCTAAAAAAAAACTTAAATCTTATAGCAAAAATGATTCTACTCAAAAATGCAGAATAGAAATGCTTATTTAACTAAAAGTATTATTTATAAATAATCAGTAACAATTAATTTATTTCATTTATCTCACAATAGTTAATACAAAAAAAATACCATGTTAATTGCATGTGTACAGAAACTGTTGATTTAAGAAACAAATATGTATCTGTCGTACACTTAGTAAAACCTGTGGTTATAATGATTCTGTTATCTTAAATTTAAAAATAAAAATTGAATCCTCCTTGTCATGATTCTACACCCCAAGCAATACAAGAATTGTGAAATATTTTATGAGAATTGTGAGGTGTTTATTAAATCAAATTATTTTGTGTGTTCAAAATTCGATACATGTTTTTTGCTAATACAGCTTCTGGCTTATTGACAAAGGTGTCTTAATGTATATTTTCCAAGGATAATAAGAGATATCACTATGCTCGAACAATAAATATGTGAGTTTTTTAAAGTAGAAGAGACAATGGCTGAAAAGATAAAATATACATAAAATATCTTCTATTCCTGCTGTTTCCTCGTACAGAATACAGTAGCTCATTGATAAGTACAGATAAAGATGATGATCCCCACATGAACAAATAAAGAATGTAATTCATATATTTTTTCAGTTGAGTTTGTTGTAATGTACATGTCAATGCTATATAAAAAGTTAAAAAATGAAAAATCTGTAAGAAAGCAAGATAATTATTTTTACTTATTCCAAACTAAATCCTGGAAATCATCAACCAATTTATCAGGTAGATGTTGCATCCAATTTGCATAACATTTTAAACTCATTTTTAAACATACAACTAGAATGAGTTTAAAATGATGGGAAAATATTTTCATCTTACTGCATAATTAATGTTCTGAATGATTCCTTTGAATCACGCAGACAACATGCAGATGATAATCACATTCTTGGCATCAACACAAGGTCACCCAGTGCTTTTACATTTATAAAGATAACTTGTTTCTTCAAATTAATAATTCCACTTATGAATGCCTTTGCTAGTATGATTACCTTTGTTTCAAAAACATCAATGAATATCAGATTTCACTTTTATATATACTGCAATATGCAAAATCTTCTTTCTGAGATTCCATTTTTAGTTATAGTAATAGCAAAACACTACCACAATTTCAGTAGTGCTAGCAGCCAACTGAAATTTAAAACTGTTTCTCATTTTAAACTTGTTCTAGTAAATGCTTAAAAATGAGTCCATTATAGTATTTTTAAATATCATACATCATTTAGAATAACTTCACATTAATAATACAAATTTTAAAGACAAGTCATATGAATCCTTTTGCATCTTGACAATAGAGCTTTAGCATCTGTAGTTGTATTGAATCATATGATGCATACATTTTCAAAATACAGAGTGTTTTTTTTCCAGGTATAGAAGTTTAAGTTGGCATTACTTTCCAAGATGGCGACCAATTGAACAGCTGTCAAGTGATTTATTCTCTGTTTGGTTTGGCAATTCATCATGAATAGACTCACGCCTGAACAACGCTTCCAAATTCGTCGAATGGGCCCAAAACGAGATAGCCGTTGTTCCCGATTTTCATAAGCGAATTTTGTATAGCAATGAAGCGCACTTCTGGTTGAATGGCTACGTCAACAAACAAAACTGCCACATTTGGAGTGAAGCTAATCCACAAGTGTATGTCGAAACACCGTTACATCCAAAAAAACTGACTGTTTGGTGCGCTTTATGGGCTGGTGGAATCCTTCTTCAAAAACGATGAAGGCCACAACATTACAGTCAATGGTGATCAGTATAGAGCCATGATTACTAACTTTTTCATTCCTGAATTGAACAATCATGATGTCCAGGAGCTGTGGTTCCAACAAGACAGTGCAACATGTCACACAGCTCGTGCCACAATCGATTTATTGAAAGACACGTTTGGTGACCGCCTAATTTCACGTTTTGGACCTGTGAATTGGCCTCCAAGATCTTGTGATTTAACACCGCTAGACTATTTTTTGTGGGGCTATGTAAAGTCATTGGTCTATGCGGATAAGCCACAAACGCTTGACCATTTGGAAGACAACATTCGCCGTGTTATTGCCGATATACAGCCACAAATGTTGGAAAAAGTCATCAAGAATTGGACATCCAGATTGGACTACATCCGAGCCAGCCGTGGCAGTCCTATGCCAGAAATCATATTTAAAATGTAATGCCACAAGATTACCTTTTGAATAAAAAAAATCCATGTCAACCGAATAATACATCGTTGTTTTATTGCAATTTAAAGTTCTACACCTCTAAAAAACACCCTTTATTTTATCTGAAAGACAAATTTCTTCAACAGGCAAACAAAAAATGTCTCCATTTGTTTTGAGAAATAGAACTTTCTTAAAATTAATTGGAAATGATAAATCTCATAAATTTACCCTTTTTCAGCCTCAATAGCAGCTCTGGCTTCTTGTAAGGTCGTAGCGCTAAAATATGTATAATCCTGTCTCTGAAAAATGAAAAGATACTTAAATAATTACTAAAAACTGCAAATATTGCTACTTGTATTCAAAAATACCTTTAAATACAACACTAATTCATATTGATTCTCATTATGGTGTATTAAACATTTGATTAACTTATGATAGAGTAGAGTTTCAACACATATTTAACTTCCTCTTATTAAACTAAATAAACTAGTATTTTTATCCAGTAAAATATCAGAAGAAAAAAAAATGTTTGGAGAAAAACTCCAATATACAATAAAAAAACAACAATTAACATATACCAGTTATTATCAAATACAAGACAGTTTAACAAATCAGAATAATTTATAAACACAATTTTATACCTCAGTGATAGACCTTTAATATCCAAATTAGTTTTAAGTGAAGTGGAACAGGCATCAATCTTCTGCATTGGCAAAATAAATGTATTTGAACCACTTACAGGTTTTAAAGGAGCTTCATTCACAGCTGATGATGAATTATTTATTTTAATTTTCTGACCTGTTGAAAGAGATAAAAAATAAAATAAGCTAAAAATTCTTTACACATAATTTTATAAAACAAGAAAAATTCTATAAAATCAAATAAGTGTTTAAATAACCAAAAATAGGATAGTCAACAAAATTTATTTTTAAGAGTAATGAAGTTAATTATTTTATATAGTATAAAATCTTATAATAAATTAATAATTAAAATACAGGGATAGAAAATTCTCCAGATCTTCTTGAGCAATAAATATGAATAATTTTAAATTCTGTTCTAATCTTTTCACTTCTTTCATCATATATTATTGCATATCTTTAAATCATAAGCAAAATACTTGAACATAAATCATATAAAAGTACAAACTACTTTCTTTTATGATAATAAAATTGCCAAGATGCAATTAAATAGTGCATTAATTTTCTGTCACTTTTTTAGATTAATTAAAACTGAATCATATTCACACATTAAACATATTTAAAACTATAGAACATTAGATTGCTCTCACAATTACATGAAAAATTTCCATCACTTTTACACATTCATTCTTTTATTATTCAATGTATACTAATAAAAGAAAGTTTATATATGCCATGTGTCTGCAATATAGCACAAAAATAGAACAACTCGGATGCATAAAATTTGGTACACAGAAGGTATGGATCATAGTGTGCAACTGAAAGATTTTTTAAAATTTAATTCTAAAGTAATTTTTCATAGCTCAGATAACATGACAGTGTGTCTATCTCTGAATGCGAATACTTATGCTTCATGCAGTTTTTGGTGGGATTACTAAAATTTGTATTATAATTCTATTTATTAATCAGTGTTTACTCATTTATTTGTTTTTTGATACAGAATTACAATTATTTTTCAAATAAGTCATTTTTTAAAAAATTATACTCTCATTAACTGCATTTTGGTTTTGGCATCACAGTTTGTGTTTATAATTCTGTTCATGTAATTCAATGCTAATTAAATCATCTTTTCCAGAAATTCCACGTTATGGTATTATGGTTTAAATTCATGGCATGTTTTAAATTTATTTCTGACAATCTGTTTTTCATAAAGTTTTTTGGTGATACATACATAGTACACAATTATATATATATATATATATATATATATATATCATACAACTCATATAATACATATTTAATTATCATTGCAATTATTTCACATAGTGTTGTTGTTGATAGTAATTTAACTTAACCTAGGTCTATTTTATCTGTTTCAGGTAGGTTTTCAATTTTAGTTAATGCTAACTTAATTCCTTTTCCAGGAGAAGGCTGCTTGATATATATATATATATATATATATATATATATATATATATATATATATATAATATATAAATGATATTTTATGAAATGCTTTATGATATCTAAGCTTTTTTTTTTACCTATCCCCGAAACATTATTTATCTCAAAGATTAACCTAGGTCAATTTTATCTGTTTCAGATAGGTTTTCAATTTTAGTTAATGCTCATTTAATTCCTTTTCCAGGAGAAGGCTGCTTGATATATATATATATGATATTTTATGAAATGCTTTATGATATCTAAGCTATTTTTTTTTTACCTATCCCCGTAACATTATTTATCTCAAAGATAGCAGTCCTGAAACCTACTACAATTGTTATTACTTGAAATTATAATTTATAATCAAATTTTCCTTCACACATTTTTATTTATCTTTAATGACACAGTTTCTCCTTTGGATTCAAATATATACGATTCTGTTACATCCTTTTTTTTTTTTTTTTTTTTTTTGGTTTAGGCCAGATTGCAGTTTACTGAAAATTATTTAAAAGGTGTGCACTTAAAAGTATTTTTAATTTCTGCATATACTATCTTGTATTGAGTTTGAATATTTAAATCTTATGCTTTACAGCAGAGTTTTATTTTTTTAAACTAATTTAGGCTAAAGATGGTTATATATATATACATTCCAGGTAGAACATCAAAAAAAATTCTTTTTTCGTATTTTTTTTTTATAAGAAGCAGATTTTTAATAAAAATTCAGATTACACTGTGACTTGAGATTGCTTTCTTAACAATTACAGAAAATAAAACCTGAATCACCTACATGGCATTATAGTGATTGGTACATTGGATTATTCATTACAACACACACATACGAATGTCACTTTTTTCCTTTTATTACATTTATTAAAATCTAAAAAACTGATGAAGTGTTACAGATAGGCATATAAACAAAATAATAATGAATTAAATAATAATCTTATTTGATCACAAGTTTCATACATACCAGTTTGATGTTTTTCTGTATTTATTTCTTTAGAACTGAAAAGAAATGATACAAATATGTATTTTAAATTAACATAATTAAAAGTACTTATAATAAAAATATAAGTTTTGAAAAGATTTAATCTTAGAAATAATGCATTCTTTAATTATGGGAATAGACCCTAGACCAGAGATGGCGAACCAATGGCACGCGTGCCATAGCTGGCACGTGAAACAATATTTTGGGCACGCCAGCGATCAAAACGGTTAGCACGCATTTTAGTTCCAAATAATAAAGTTCACTATGAAGTATTAACAACAAACGCGAGTGATCGATCACAGGGCAGTGGAGAGCACACTCACATGTTTATTGCCTTGGCTTAGTTAAGTTGTGAGCTTCCAATTGCTAATAGTGTAAAGTTTGTCTATGCATAGCGGATTCACAGTTTAGTTGATACAACTGTATTTTACAATTTATTTGTGTTATATTTAAGATTTTGTGTTATACTTCCGTAATTACGTCTTCAATGCAGTAATTTTCAGCAAGATTTCCTCTAATTCATGAATTCTCGGAAACGCTCGAGTTTAATTTGTACCTTGATGAGGAGACCTCATTTGATAAACTGAACTTTTTCCAATGCGATCGGTTGTAAATTGGAGAATTTGAATCACAACTGATTGATTTCAAGTCTGATTCAATATCGATTTAGAAATGTATTGAAACAAAGAAAAAGTTGGAGTTGATTTCAAATTTCGAAGAAAAAAAAACATTTTTCGAAACGTGAAATTCAATTCCAATCACATTTAACTGTATGCAGAAGCTGGCTCATACTATTTTAACCATATCTACCTATGCTTGTGAGTCTTTATTTTTAGAGATGGACAGCAAAAAAGACTCGCTTAGAAACCGCTTTGGCGGATGATTCCAAAAAATTCAGCATGTATTCTACTAAAAGTAATATCTTACAATTCTAAGTTTATAAGGACACCCCCCTCGGGTGCCTTAGCAAATTAGATAATAATATATGTGAGAGAATATACGGTGGCTAAACACACAATATATATATAATACCGAAATAACGTAACCCAGACCACTATCAATAACTAACTCGACTAAACTCAATTCCAATACTATCACGGATCCGAATATTAAATAGTCACTGCTACCTTAATGTCAAATGAAGTAGCTATCAATATAATCCTAGATGAAATTGTGGTTTACAGGAGATCAATGGTATGCACCTTGACCTAATCGCTCTCTGTCACGGATAACTTCTGTTGGCTGTCGCTTAACCTTTCCAAAACCTCTTTACGCTTGAATCACTGATTATCATAACATTCCCCGAATTGCCACATCGCTTACTGTAACTTCTGATATTTAAAAGCTTCCTAATTTGCATCTTTCCTTCACGCTTCACTTCTTGGGTTTGGTTGGAAAAGAGTTGCATTAATTCAGGCCCCAAAGAACCCAAAGGACATGTTAATGAAAAGACGCATGAGCCCACCACAAGTTGTCATTTAATCTTCAACAATAGAGGTCACACTAATGCTACTTTAATTTCAATTACAAATAACTGAACATTTACTACTATACAGTGCAAAATGTATTTCTACGTAGGAAATAGTCTTGAGTTGTTTGTATTTAATATTTTCCCAATAATCACAAGTCAAAACCTTTTGACAGCACGTCTATACTTCATCAAATATTTCTTTAGAAAAACGGGCACATTGCTCAAAAAAGGTTTGCCATCCCTGCCCTAGACAGTAATGATCTAAACAAAATTATTAAAAATGATTTATAAAATGTCCAAAAGAATTTGAAAACAATTCAAAAATGCTCAGAAATATTTAACATAAATAGTTTAATTAATAACAATAGTTTAATGTTAAATTTTTAACTCCTAACAGTAATGCAAAATATCAAAAGTCACACAAATATTTTTCAAATGCTATCAGAAAACATGAAAGTTAAATTGTATCTTAATTTGATATTTATTATTCACAAAATGTATTTGAGAATTTTAAAAATAGAGATAAAATGAAAATCATATAGAGTTAATAAATGACGAAAGAAAAATTATCATATATTTAAAAGCTTTATGAATAAAAAAACAGCAGAAAATAACCCCAAAAATGTATACATAGATTTTTTCATTTAAGAGTCATGATTAATGTTTTTGTACGTTCACACAAGGTTCTTTAATGAATTAACTATTTAAATCCAAACTAAGCACCTAAAAAGGTAGATAGCTCCTTTTTTTCTGAACAAGATGAGTTAATGCAGTAAAATCCAGTATATATAGTGCACCCCCTTTTTTATGAAGAAACATAAAATGTGCATGCACAATGCTCCTATTTTTGAAGTCATTGTTTTTAGATATTATTTCAAGATTTATAAAAAAAAAATAGTATACTTCTAGAACTACAACCTTTTGAATTTATGTCACGTCTTTTAAATAAACAGTATTTTGATTAAATAAAGAAGTCTAATCTATTTCACTTTTAAAGCTCTCATTTTTATAACTGGCGTATAACATAGACCTGAAAATTTCGATCTTATTTTTTGTGTTTAAAGTGCACGTTATATGCTGGATTTTACTGTATATGTTGGGAATTGTTCATTGTCAAAGGAAATAATGGATTTTTGCTAAATGTCAATCTATTTTTAAGCATTGTTACATTTTAGGTTTTAAAGAATATCCAATTCTTTTATCTTTTTAACCATTTTAAATTTGAAAAAAATTCACTCACATATACTTTTGCCGCTGGCTGGCAATTTTCAATCTGGTACTTTCATAACTGGCTTCTTGAGCATGTATCTGCAGTTTTGTCTTCATTGAACCCAATGATTCTATTAATCTGAAAATTTCATCAATACAAGAAGATTAACATCATAAACATTTCTTTAATTTAAATTAAGCATTTTTAGTATTCTAAAAAGGAAAACATACAAGAAGATAACTTTCAGATAAAACATATATAAAAATATTTATGATTAATTTATATTGATATAAGGAAAAGCTTGTATGCATATAGACAGAATACAATAAAGACAGCAAAGCTCAGATACATGAAATTTGGTACACTAAAATTAAGAGAGATGATGGCCTACACCAAGACATTTTTTCAAAATTCATTTAAGACTTTTTAAAATACTTTGAATGAATTTTTTGAAAATATTACAGCCTGGTACTTAAACAAAACAATGTAGGATTACAATTCTATCAATAACTGAGAGATTGAAAATTAGTTAAGAACCACTTAGTTTAAAATACGTAAATTAATTTGAAAACTTTTTTGGGGGGGAAAAAAGACTTCAAAAGCAACAATTTCCCATTTTATAGAGATGGAGGAATATCATTTAGAAAAATTTATACTAATTTTAAATTACATAACTATTAATGAGCAAATTTTCAAAAGAGTTTTTCTGCCCCTTTTATTAATGAAGATAACCATACACAGTTTTACTCATCAGTCTGAATGAATTAGTTTATTTATTTTTTGTAGCAGAATAAAAGTGTTTTTTCAAATGAATCATCACAAAAAAAATATCTTTTCCATACTTCAATTCTAGTTTGTGGCCGCGGTAGCCGAGTGGTATAGGTATCGGATCGTGGCTTGCCTGGTCACGAGTTCGAGCCCAGTACCACTAAAGACCCGCCGTGTAGGGCAGCGATGCACGTTAAATCTGTCGAGAGCTGAAACGTCCTCCCGTTGGTGTGGTGTGGTAGTTAGGAGAGGGGGTGCCAGCTCAGGTGTCGTCCACGTCACTTGACCATGGTTCAAAATTACGTGGTCTGTCGCCAAAAGCCCTCGTGTAGCTAAACAGTGCGACGTTAATATTCAATCAATCAATTCTAGTTTGGGCACATCTAATTAAAAAAAATTTAACTCTAGCAAACTTAAACTTTATGTAAAATTATTTGGTTTTATTCTAAAAATTCACTTGTGTAAACACAGGTACTTGAGCTAGCATAGTAACACTAAAAAAGTTTCAATGCAAGATTCATTCTTAATATTCTTTTTAAGAAAAAGACAATTTGTTCAAAAATAAACTTCAAAAAAAAAAACGTTACATTTTTCAAATATATGCATCTTACTTACTACAGAACAATTTTTGCTCAGCAGTTGCTCTGTAAATCATATTTTAATGATTTTATTGTTATAAGTTTATGTAAAAAACAAAAAGCTCAATATTAGCTACACAAAATAGTAAATATGGGACATTAGCAATGAATTAGAAAAAACAGGCAGAATGTGGTTGATTTGACAAAACTTGTTAGGAAGAAACAGTGTTAAACATAAAAATCTCTTATTTCATTCACTGGATAATGTGTGAATCACATTGCAAACACTTTGTGTAAAATAATGCATTAACATTTTAAATATTATTAAAAAAATACATGATATACAATATTAAAGAAATAATACAAAGGAAATTTCACAAAAGATACTTTGATCGGCTTGCAAAAAGGCAACACAATTAATTCAAAATAACAAAGGACAATGTGAAGTATTACGAACAAACACAAATGATCGGTCACAGTTTTTAGTGATATTTCCTTTGTTCAAAGAATTATCGGAAACGCTCAAGTTTCTTATGTACCCTGATGTGACTTCATTTAAAACTTGTCCCGATTCGGTAGGAAATTGCAAAAATTTGATATGCAACTGATTCATTTCCAGTCTAGTTTAATATGGATTCAAAAATTTCTTGAAAAAAGGAGAAAGTTAGAATTGATTGAAACAGAAAGATTAACAAGTAATATAAATAAAAGTCTTAGTAATGAAATTTTGGAAACATGAAATTCAATCCCAGACACATTTAACTGTTTAAAGAAGCTAAACCATGTTATTTTAACCATATTTTTATTGACCAACACCAGTAAGTCATTATTTTTTTAGATGAAAATAACATCAAAGACTCACTTAGAAACCATTTGACAGATGACTCCAATTCAGCATGAATTGTGCTAAAAGTAGCATCTCACAATCCTAATATGTTTGTCATCTAATCTGCAACAGCAGAAATCACGCCAATGTTACTTTATATAATTTGAATTATAAGTATTACTAAAACCTTTACTACTGTAAAATACAAAATGTATTTTTTCTTAGAGAGTAATAAAAAGTTTTGAGTTGCTCTAGTATTTAGTTTTATTATTTTCCCAATAATCACAAGTCAAAGTTATTTGACAGCACCTCTATACCTCATTAAATATTCCTTTAGAAAAAAATGGCACGTTGATCCATAAAGATTTGTCACCCCTGACCTATATTGTCTATGGTAAATTAGTATATAATTAATGATTTTATCTATCTATACACACGCTCACAAAAATGTGATTTCATTGGCTGTCAACTTTTTCGAATGCCTCTAAATACAATTAAAGCTGACTGCCCTCTGAATATTTTCAATTTCTATCAGTAGATACTACTCTAAAAACCATGTAAGCTTTCCTCATAATAAAAGAAACACTAAAAGTATATTAGAAAAAGAAAACTATGTACCCATTTTTAGTTTGCCGTACACATTCAAAGCTAGCTTCTCGATTGTTGATGATATTTGAAACATTGAAAGTAAATCCTTTTGTTTCTCCATTCTTAGGTATATTAATTACCTAAAAAAATCACATTTATTAAAAAGTTAGATAATTAAAACAAACATTATAATTCATAGACATTGTTTTAAATAAATGTTCATATCAATTACAAACAACATTTTGTTTCCTATATATCAATGGTTTTCAAACTTTAAGACTCATGGAAACCAAAAACTATAAGGTCTTTCCAGAGAAATCCATTCCATATTCTTAGAATATATCTTAAATAATGTTTAAAGTAGATTGACATGTTATAGGTGAATTGTAAAAATATATTATAAAAATTATTATATTTGTTATTAAATCAATTTAATGCAATGTTATAGAATCTGTTGTTTTTGTTCTATAGATAATAAATCCTGACGTTTATTAAAACAGATTTTTAATCCAGTCATGAGACTCTTCTTGTTGAGAGAGAGAAAACCTATTCCTAATAGTAGCATAATTCAGGTGTATATTTTACAATTAAATAAAATTGTAAAATATGCACCTGAATTATGCTTTTTTATTCGAATTTTTTCCATTTTCAGTTAGAAAATCACTTAATATTTTAAAACATTGCATATACAGTGGTGGCAAAAAGTCCTGAGCACACTCATTTTTTTGCGTAATTTTTGTGTTTGACTTCATTTTTCGTTATGAAATTATCACACTATCTTAAATATTGTTATTGATTTTGTATTTTTTCATGCTGATTTCAAATCTGTTTGTAGATTTCATCTAAAATAAATAATTTCATTGATATGTTGAAAAACCCTTGACAAGAAAGCACAAGGTCACTGTAAGAATGAGTGAGTGTGCTTTCCACCATTGAAATGCTCCGTTATTTCAACCAATCAGAGAGCAGTAGCGATAAAGGGTTGAAAGAAAAAGGTGAAACGTGGTTTATTGTATTGAATGCAGTTGTGTGCTTGTGGAAAATAGTGTATTGAAAGCAATTTGAAGTGTGTTTGTGGAAAATATTGGAATTATGGCTAAATTTTCATATCTGCCTGAGAATAAAAGGTACAAAATAATACATTTGAAGGAAGAAAGTTATTCTAAGCGCCAAATTGCTGCTAAAGTACCATGTGGCCTTTCTACTGCTATGAGAACTTTGAAAAGATTTTCTGAAACAAATTTTATTACGGACAGGGGGCGATCAGGACGACCAAGAAAAACATCTTTATGTGAAGATAGGTTATTGCACAGAATTTCACTTTCAAACAGAAAACTTAATTCCTCGCAAATTTTGAAACAATGGACTTTGACATCAAATGTGAGTGTGTGCCCAAGAACTGTTAGAGGAAGACTGCTGGAAATTGGGTTACGAGGCTGTAAAGCGCACCCAAAACCATTACTGACTGAATTCCAATGCAAGAGGCGATTGACGTGGGCAAGGGAACATTCATTATGGTCTATTAAAGACTGGGAAAAGGTAATATTTAGTGACGAGAGTCAGTTTTGTATTTCTGGCAACCAAAGTAGTGCCTATGTAAGACGACGCACTCATGAGGAATTCAGCCCTCAGTGTCTGAAGCCCACAGTAAAGTACCCGACAAAAGTGATGGTATGGGGTTGCATGTCTTCTCATGGTGTTGGAAGACTTCACATCCTTAGCAGAACAGTGAAAGCCATGGATTACATTGAAATACTACAAAATAAATTGCTACCAACTGCGAGAGATCTTTTTGGGAATCAGTCATGGATTTTTCAGGACGATAACGCCCCTTGTCATCGTGCAAAGGTAGTCCAGAAATGGTTGAAAGACCATACTGTGAATAGAATGAACTGGCCAGGACAGTCTCCCGACCTTAATCCGATAGAGAACTTATGGTTTAAAATTGGTTATGAAATTTCAAAGAAAAAACCTTCAAACAAATGTGAATTAATTGAAGCTTTAATATTTTCCTTCAACCATATTGTCACGAAAGATCTTTTGAAATTGGTGCATTCCATGCCAAAAAGATGTAGAGCCGTAATTAAAGCAAACGGCTGGCCCATAAAATATTGATTTTTTAACATGTGACAACAATGTAATTTTCAAAAATGTTTATTAAATATACTGTATTTGTCAATTTTTGTGTTATTTTTCTTTGCATATTATGTTATTCTATATTGTTTTATTCTGCACATATTTCACATTATTGTGTTCAGGCAGCTTTACTACAAAAAATATTTTAGTCATTAAGAAACTAGTAGTAGATTTGAAATCAGCATAAAAAAATACAGTAAAATCAATAACAATATTTAAGATAGTGCGATAATTTCACAACGAAAAATGAAGTTAAACACAAAAATTACGCTAAAAAATGAGTGTGTTCAGGACTTTTTGCCACCACTGTAATTACTTTTCACATAAGACTCCCACAAATCGAATTCTAAAATTAAAGACTGATTTAAGCATTCATTTTGTCATTCAGTTTAAAAATTACTTTAGGGCTTAGAAGAAATGTATTAAATTCACATTTAAAGTTATAAAAATATCAGTCAAATATGCTAATACAGTGAAACATGTTTGACGCGAAAACGCTTAAGATGAAATATCGGTCAACATGAAATAATATTACGGTCCTGATGAACTACTATGTATTTTCATATATGCATTTTTTTTTCTCTGAAACACAAAACAAAAATTGCTTAACACAAAAAGACTTCCCTTCTGGGAGTTAACAAAATATGAAGCGAAAACACTAGAAGGATACTAAAACTAAGCCGATACAATGAAATGTCTGAGAAAGTTTCTGAATAATTAAACTGTTCTACCATATCATCGGAAAAATAAGTTGCAGTAGATGATGTCTGTACAGTCCCAATTATGGAAGACAAAGACACTTTGGAGTTTATTTAAAGCTCAAAAACATCATTGATGCAGATTCCGAAGATAAAATGAATAATACAGCTCCTGTTTTCGCTTCATTCGAAATTAGGAACATAATGAAAGGTATACGTAATTATTTAGACGCATATTCCAATGGTGAAATGAATAACAAAATGGGTGAGATTGAATAATTTTTTGACAATCTGATGCTAAAAAAGACAATGCAAAGAAAAATATCAGATTATTTTTCAAAAACTTAATCAGTGTTTTGTTTTCCAAAAGATTTTGAATAAAAATTTGTATTAAATTTCATTAAATGTTCTTGTGAATGTTTTGTTTCCTTGATTTATATGTTATTTTTCCTTGATACATATCTGTGTCAATAAAATGTACTCTAATAAACTTAATTTTGTTTAATGCGTGTTTTTTTTTTTTGCATTATCCTTTAACAAAAAAAATATTTCAGTCTCTCTCTCTCTCTCCTCAGTTTTGTGTAAATCAGTTTTCACTGTAGGGGAGACCTGTGTACCTAGGGCCACCCCATTTTATTTGAATAATATTTAGTTCTAAAAGTTTTATGACTCAATTAGGTGAGTGACAATATCAATTCCTACTTTGGCATTCATTTTGAAATTTTGCAAAAGAAAGCTGTGGCAAGTTATAAATGAAAAATAGTTTTACATGGTCTAAAGTAAAATTGTGATGTTTATCTCTTTTTATTGTTGTACAAAGATAAGTCTGCAGCGACCTTACAGCTCAACAAAACGACTCCAAATTGATTGATTGATTGATTGATTGAATATTAATGTCGCGCTGTTCAGCTACACGAGGGCTTTTGGCGACGGACCACGTAATTTTGAACCATGGTCAAGTGACGTGGACGACACCTGAGCTGGCACCCCCTCTCCTAACTACCACACCACACCACACCAACGGGAGGACGTTTCAGCTCTCGACAGATTTAACGTGCATCGCTGCCCTACACGGCGGGTCTTTAGGGGTACTGGGCTCGAACCCGTGACAAAGCAAGCCACGGTCCGATACCTATACCGCTCGGCTACCGCGGCCACAAAACGACTCCAAAACTGAACGGAATTGATCTGTTATTCTTGTAGTGTGCCTGGTTTACCATGTGTTGTAGTTTTGGGAAGCTTACCTCTTAATTGCTCATTTAATCTTTTATCTTTAAAGTTAATAAAAATTTATTGTTATTTCATTCAACCGTGTTGTAGTGAAGAATGTCTAGCCACGCAACGCAGCAGTGGTGACCCCTTTTGGACTTAAAAACACGTAACTATTCTGTTCTACTGGCGAATGCAATACAAATTCTTCTACTATGGATGATCAGTACGTAGCGAAAGATTTTTTTTCTCCTTCTCCTCAAGGCCACTTGAAGCATCTGCTCGGAGATTCGTTTCGCTTCCTGCTTATTCAACAATATGACTAGTGAAACCGTTGAAGTCGCTCGTATTGCGTTGCCGCTGCCGCCGTTTTGGAAATCGAACGTTCATCTATGGATTGCGCAATGCGACCATGCATTCACATTCAGTGGTATCTCCAGTGATGATACTAAGTATTCTGCTTTGGTTGCGAACCTGGATACTGAAACTCTCTCCTACGTGTCGGACATTGTGTTAAGCCCTCTGAACAGTGACAAATATCACACTCTCTCGCAGCTGCTCATTACCCAATTTAGCGACTCTGAGACTCAAAAAATTAAGAAACTGCTTACTG
Organism: Trichonephila clavipes; assembly: GCA_019973935.1. Lineage (NCBI taxonomy): Eukaryota > Metazoa > Arthropoda > Arachnida > Araneae > Nephilidae > Trichonephila > Trichonephila clavipes. Next base: position 423,446 of record BMAU01004868.1, on the reverse strand, counting down.
ACCTTCAGCTAGGAGATGAGAAGCCCAGCCACCTGTTGTGAAAAATGAAAGAGCTGTCTAATGGCCAACTCCAGGATGACTTTCTGCAAAGTTTGTGGCTTCAAAGAATGCCACCACATATCCAGACTGTTTTGTCTGCATCCTCAGAGTCTTTGGATAAACTAGCTATCATCGCTGATAAGGTTTCTGAGGTTGTTGGTGCGTCCTCGACTATCTGTGCTGCCACAACTGTTCCTCCACCATCCCAGTCATCTTCATGCAGTGCTCAGCCAACCATGGACTCTCTCGCCAGGCAGATCCAAGAGCTGTCTCTACAAGTTGCTGAACTGACAAGAGAGCGCAATTCCTCTCGCCACCAACGATATAGTTCTGACCGCCTGAGATCACATTCACGCTCTAGGAGTGTCAATAGAGGAAGTGGCATCTGCTACTATCATCGCCGTTATAAAGAGCAGGCCCACAAGTGTGTTTCCCCTAGTGCATTTGTGCAAAAAAACAAGTAAGCTCTGTCATAGCTGGAATGGCAGAGCCCTCACAACATACCAGCCGGTTATTTTTATTAGACCGCAAGTCTGGCCAGAAATTCCTCATACACTCTAGAAGTGAAATCTGTGTCATCCCACTTTCTCCAACTATGAATAAATCACCTGTCTAACTTCTCCTTATTTGCTGCTAATACCAAAATTCCAACCTATGGTATGGTCCGTAAAGAACTGAACCTGGGTCTGAGGCGACCTTTTATCTGGACTTTCATAATTGCTGATGTATCATCTCCTATAATTGGTGCTGATTTTCTAAAGCACTTCAACCTTTTAATTGACCTTAAGAAAAAAAGGTTGATGGATGTGGAAACTTCTCTTTTCACTCCTTGTGTTTTTTCAAATATTGTACAGCCCTCAATCCTCACTGTAGATGCAAACATTAGTTTTAAAAACATCTTATCGGAATATCCAGACCTCAGCAACCCTTCTTTAATTTCCAAATCAGCATCACATGGCACAGTCCACCATATTATTACTACTGACCCACCAGTCACTGCCAGGCCTTGAAGGCTACACCCTAAACTGTATGATGCAGTGAAGGTAGAATTTGAATTTCTTCTTGCTCAAGGCATTATTAGACCTTCCAAAAGTCCCTGAAGTTCTCTTCATGTTGTTCCCAAATCTGACTCTACAGTTAGACCTGTTGGGGATTACAGGCAGCTGAATTCTGTTACTGAGTTTGACAGCTACCCCATGCCTTATTTGAATGACTTTGCTCATGCACTACATGGCAAGAGGATATTTTCCAAAATAGACATTTTTAAGGCATTCCACCAAATCCCTATAGCTGAGTGTGATATTCCTAAGACAGCTGTAACAACTCCATGGGGTCTTTACGAATATACACATTTGTGTTTTGGCCTTGTGAATGCACCACAAACCTTTATGCGATTCATGCATGAAGTACTAAGAGGACTTCCTTTTTGTTTTGTCTACTTGGATGATATTTTGTGTTACTCAGAAAATGCTGAGGAGCATCGTTCTCACTTAAGAACTATATTCCAAAGACTGAGCTCATATGGTTTAAAACTAAATATCTCTAAATGTGTATTTGGTGTGACTGAACTCATTTTCCTTGGCCACCTTATCACTCCTGATGGCATTAAGCCATTGCCTGACAAAGTTCAAGCAGTTCTTGATTACAAACAACCAGAAACTGTTGGCTCTCTGAGAAAATTTTTAGGACTGTTAAATTTTTATAGGCGTTTCTTGCCCAAAGCAGCTGAACAACAGTATCTTTTAAGTGAATTTTTAAAAGGTTCTAAAGGTAAGAAGGACTCAAAGCCTTTAAACTGGTCTTCTGAGGCAATTACAGCATTTCAGAGGTGTAAACAAGCTCTTGCTGATGCTGCACTTCTTGCTCATCCTTCACCTTCTGCCCCGCTTGCTCTTCATGTGGACGCCTCCGATTATGCCATAGGAGGTGCACTTCACCAAGTTGTGGACTCTGAGCTACAGCCATTGGCTTTCTTTTCCAGAAAACTTACTTCATCTGAAAAGTCTTACAGCGCCTACGACCGTGAACTCCTTGCTATCTACTCGGCTATCCGACACTTTCGGTATATGCTGGAAGCTAGAGATTTCACAGTGTTTACTGACCACAAACCCCTCACTTATGCTTTTAGGCAAAAAAGTGACAAGTGTTCTCCACTGCAGATCCATCAGCTGGATTTCATCTCTCAGTTCACCACAAATATTGTACACATTCCAGGATCTGACAATATTGCTGCTGATGTTCTCTCTTGTGTTTCTGCAATCACCTTCCCAAGTCAAATTGACTATGACTGTATTGCTGAGACACAACAGACTGATCAGGAGCTTCACACCCTAATAGCATCTGGAACTTTCTTGGAACTCAAAAAGGTAACTTTTCCCAATTCGTCTACTGAAATTATGTGTGATCTATCAACGGGCACAGCCAGACCCTACATCCCAAAACAGCATCGCCAAGATGTTTTCTCTGCTATGCATAATTTATCCCATCCTGGCATACGTCGATCAGTACATTTGATGAAGCAGCGTTTTGTTTGGCCATCAATCTTATCAGATGTAGCTAAGTGGGCAAGACACTGCCTAGCTTGCCAAAAATCCAAAATTCATCACCATACTAGATCACCTCTTTCATCATTTCAAGAACCTTCCTAACGTTTTGATCATGTTCATCTGGATCTCATTGGACCTCTACCTCCATCAAATGGCTGCACCTATTGCCTGACAATGATTGACCGTTTTTCGAAATGGCCAGAGGCCCAACCTCTCAAAGACATAACTGCCGAGACTGTGGCTGAGGCCTTCTTTTCCTCTTGGGTGTCTCGCTTTGGAACTCCTGCAATTCTCACAACCGACAGGGGCAGGCAGTTTGAGTCCTCGCTCTTCAAAGCTCTTAGCAAACTACTTGGTGTTCAGAAGTGTCGTACAACTGGATACCACCCTCAAGCTAATGGGATAATCGAAGAATTGCACTGCCCATTTAAAAGTCCAATCAAGTGCCATGCTACTGAGCATTGGACAGAAGCACTCCCTATCATCTTACTTGGTCTACGAGCTTCTCTTAAAGAAGATATTCTGTGTACCCCAGCTGAATTAGTTTTGGGGACCACTATTCGACTGCCAGGGGAGATGTTTGACTCTTCCAAGCCAGATGATGATGTTGTGAATTTTGTTTCGAAACTTAAGTCTCACATGCAATCACTTCACCCTAAACCACCGAAACGCCATGGCAAACGTCCAGTTTTTATCCATCCAGGACTGTTGGAAGCAACACATGTTTTCTTCGTTGAGACATGTTACGTCGTCCACTTCAACAACCCTATGATGGCCCTTTCAAAGTCTTACAAAGGAAGGATAAAGTGTTTTTCCTTGACATCAATGGTAAACGGGTATCTGTATCTATTGATAGATGCAAACCTGCCTTCTTTCTTAACACTGAGGACTTGCAACTACCTCAAACCAAGAATGAAACACCTGCTACTGTGGAACCTTATGCAACAGCTCCAACACCTGCTACAGTGGAACATGATCCAACAGCTTCAACGCCTACCCAGCCATCTACACGTACTGGTCGCAAAGTTCATCTTCCAACTAGGTATCGTTGACACTGGAAGGGGAGTATGCAGCGACCTTACAGCTCAACAAAACGACTCCAAAACTGAGCGGAATTGATCTGTTATTCTTGTAGCGTGCCTGGTTTACCATGTGTTGTAGTTTTTGGAAGCTTACCTCTTAATTGCTCATTTAATCTTTTATCTTTAAAGTTAATAAAAATTTATTGTTATTTCATTCAACCGTGTTGTAGTGAAGAATGTCTAACCACGCAACGCGGCAAGTCAAATATTTTTCTTTGAATTCTAGTACATAATTTTGTTTGTAACTTTAAGTACTAAATTAGATTTTAAATAAATCCCCTCTTCCATCTGGGTTTTTCTGCAGAAGACATTTTGTATGAAATTACCTAGTCTTGTACCTAGGACCACATAGTTGCCTTGTACCTACAGCCATGGCCCTAAGTACAATTGCACAATTAATATTCTTTATTACTTTATTAAAACAAGTTTCTATAATACAAGGAGGAAAGTGGCCTTAATTATCAGCACCATTTTTTGATTTAGTCAAGTTTTTTATTATAATTGGATGTTATTTAAACGAGAGGAGTGTATATTTTCTGAAACTTTCAATATGCTTAATTAATAAAAAATATGTTTGCTACTGTTATTGTTATTATTCAGAATTATCATTTTGTTTACACAAACATAAGAATTCATTTAATAAAAAAAAAATTCTTTATAATTATAAAAACAGAAGCATAATTCTAAATAATTTCTAATAAGTATAATTCTTAAAATAAATCCAACAGAGGTGACCGAAAACTAGGGAGAGGTAGAATCTTGACTGACATTCCAGAAAAGGAAGAAATCAAAAATATCATGTTATTAAAATTGCCAAAAAAAAGAAAGAGAAAATTTGTGAAAAAACCTGAGTTTGAAATAAAGGCAACTTCATCCAAAGAATTATCAGATATTGATGATTCTCATTCCACTAATGATGAAAATTCTACAGTAGCTGATGTAAGAAATATTATTGAAAAAGGAGGGGATTTTTGATTAACAAAAATACAAGGCAAAAAAACTGAACATTTTTATATGAGGCAGAAATAATAGATTTTAAAGAGTACTGTAGTGTTAAATTTCTAAAGAATATTGCTCGTTCAAATAAGTTTCTTTATGATAAAGAAACTTATGAAATTGACAACAGAAATATTGTGTTCAAATTGCCCAAACCACAATCTGTTGGTGTTTCAGAGCGACAATGTATGTAGCTCACTTTTGTAACCAGATTTTAAATTATAATGTTAAATGAAAATACGTGTAATTCGTTAATAATTTTGCTCATTGCAAATTAAATAGTTGCATGATAAATCAATATGTAAGTTAATATTGATTCTTTTATTGAATTCATGTGTGTATGTTTCTTTTCTATCAATTACAGAGCGAAACCTAATTTTTAGGGAAAGGCCCTAGGTACATTGACATTGTACCTAGGGCAATTTTTGAATTTTTTTAAAAACCTTTTATTTCACAGAATTTATTATTTTAAGTACTTATATTAACTCCTATTGGATGGTAGTTAGTATAATGATGAATGCATATCAGTTTCACATTTTTAAAGAGGCCAGTGGCTTTGTTTTTGTGCATTGAAAAAAGTGGCCCTAGACACACAGGTCTCCTATATACATACTCGTGGTCATACAAACTTTATAGAGAATTAACATGAATTATATAACTTAGCATATACATTTATATATTTTTTTTGACTGGTGAAACCCCTGAGTATACCTTGTGGAACCTCAGGGTTCCATGGAATGTAATTTGAAAAGCACTGATATATATGTTACTATTAAAGTGTGAAATCCGTTATTTCATAGAATAACTAAGTATTTCATAAGTTAAAGTATATGAAATAAGTCAAAGTAAGTTAAAATATATGAAATTATTGAATTCTATGATTTAACTAGGTATTCAATAGAATAACGATTAGTTGATCATTAAAGTATAACATGCAGTGCTTGAAAGTTTTTTTAACTGGTTCTAGTTGCTTTTAGTCAATTTTGTACTCCAATTCAAAGTGTCATCACAGAAATACTTGCTCTAACAAATAATGAAAAGTAAAATACAGGTATTTCATAAAACTTAAATTAATATTCTCTAACAAATTTGTTTGAAAAAGTTTACACGTGTTTATGAAGCAACAGTTTCTCTTTCCAACATATGTATTTTTTATAATATTTAAATAAACCGTTTCTGCAACATATTCTTTTTTTTTTACTTTCTGTTTAACAAATTTTAGCAGTATGAATAATAATAAATTATATCTACTTTTCCTTTTTTTCAATTAATCATCCACAGTAGAGACAAAATGTATTTTTCGAGAGAATTTTAGTTATTAATGATCAATTAATTTATAAAATAACTTTGAAATTTTTTATCTTCCACTTTAACGGTCTGTCATTAGTAATTTCATAGAGTAACTAGGTAAAGTATGAAAATTTTTCATCTATTGTATTACTTTAACAAACTTAGTCCAGTTATTTCATGAAATACCTAGTTATTCTACGAAGTACCTGAATTATACACTTTAATGGTAATATATATATGAATCAAATTCAAAACTGTTTATTTATTTCATATTAATTTACATTTTAAAGAATCAAAGCTATAGAAACAAATCTTACATACATGTGCTTAAGAATTACCTTCACTATCAATACATTTATGTATAAAATTAATTTTAAAAAATTCCTTCAAAATTTACAGAGAAAATCTTATTATGATATATTACTTACCCCTTTATTGTTTGCAAACTGAATAGTTGGCTTTAGAGAACCATCCTGTAAAAGTAAAGAGAAAAAAAAATTAAAATCATGTTTCTTTGAAAATATTTCCAATCTTTTGATAGATAATCAATTAGCAAAACTAGAAAGATTGTTATAAACTTCAAAAAAATATTTGTTCTATGACTAATATATGACTAACAGCTAATATTCACTTCATATAAATTACTCTCCCTTTTATTAATGCCTTAACTGCTGATTAAAAGTTACATGGTTTACAGCCAAGTGCCACCGTGTTTCACATAAGTGCAAGTACGCACTGTATGGGGGAGGGGAGGAAGAAAAGGCATAAATAATCAAATCCTTTGCAAATACTGTCAAGGTCATTTCATAGTATTTGTAAAGTCTTGTGAGTAGTTTTCTTGATAGCGCAACAATGAATTGTACTTCGGAAAGGCATACATATATATTTGCCAGGGGTAGTTAAGGGAGCAGACAATTGCTATTAATATAGAAATCACATTAAAATTCAGACTTATTCTATTTTTTAATGGTTACTTATTTACTAAAATTAGGAATAAAAATTAAATCCTATTTTTATAGTAAAAATCATACCCATTTTCACATTACACTTATGCAATCATAATTATTTAATATTCTTACATTAATTATTTATTCTGCAAATAAACTATAAAAATATTTACAATATCAATAATTGGTGTAAAAAATAAATAAATAACACAAAAGTCATTAGATCAAATCCGAAAGGCAAAGTCGTCATACAAAATCCATCTAGAATGAAAACGAGGTGAGTGAGTGAATATTAACGTATAGAACTGTTCACCAACATGAGGGCTTTTGGAGACTGACCTCATAATTTTGAACTACAGTCAAGTGATGAGGACGACACCTGAGCTGGTATCATAATAAACAATAAGAAAACAATTTTTTTCAAACAAGAGGAATATAAAATTACCTCTTCCTCACTTATTTTCTGAATTACAAAAATTCTTTTGCTTAGCAGACAAACAGCATATTACTCTGTGTTGCCACTGTTTAACCCTCCATTAGACATGTGAATCTCTGAGATGTATAGTAAAAATAATTTTGGTGCCCCGTCCATACAATGAACGGGAATGTGCTCCTCCTTTTATCTTTTGTACTAGAGTTCAATACTAAGGATGCAGCTGACCACTTCACATTTCAGACAGCAGGAAACCTTGAATCTGATAGATGAAGTGTGCCCAACAATAGAATTTTTAATGATTTTCTACTATTTTGCCAACTTTTACGTTTTTCTGTAACATAGAGTGTAGTTTAAAATCTACACTATTAAAATCCGAAAGTAAACAAGCGTATCTATGTATGAATTTATGCGTCCCTATTTTCTCACGAACCACACGACACAGAAACTCGCCGAAGGTACCAAAATTTCGGGAAAGATCAGAGGAATCCATTTTCACCATTTATATTCCAATAAGTTAAAAAAGATATTAATTAAAAACATTAAAATGCATAATTAGTATCATTTTTCACCGCCAGGGGAAAATTCGGAACTTCTTTTTTTTCCAGACATATTTAAAACGCGATCTAATTTTTTTCACGAGACTCACACAAAAAATAATTACAGATTCGGAAAGATCATTTATTTCGCTACAATATGGTACAATTTATTTTACAAAATAATTATATTTTCTATTTTTACGATTTTTTTAAAATGAGTCAAAATTGATACGTTTTTATGAATTAGATTTCTAAATCATTCTGCTTGCATTTTCTTTTGCGTTAATGAAAAAAATAATTTACACTAAAAAAGTGTTCATGCTTTTCTCTTTTAGAATCAGTCATTTAAAAAAATTTCATGTCAAAAACTGGTTTTTTTTAAGATTTTTCAAAAAATACTCAAAATTTTATTTAAATACTTAATAACTTCTTTATTTATAAAAATAATCTCACGAAACTTTTTTTCCGTGTGTAGAACAATATTATACGTAATCCATACAAAGATTGATAAAATATCTTAAAAATTACAGTTTTAAAAAAAACAATTGTGTTTTTCGTTGTTTTTTTTTTTTTCTCTTTTTGCAAGAAATATTTAAGCATTATTTTTGTTACAGTTTTTGTTTAAAAATTACCGTTGTTTGCAATCGAAATATGAAGTTTGAAGGCATTAACTTAAAAAGGAAGCCTGAAAACAAATTAAAACTTTTAAAAAATTAAATCAATTTTACAATAGCTCTGAGTTTGGCGGCAAAAACCTATTTGTAGCAAGAAAACTTTTCTCCCCAGCCCTCTACATTTGATGAAAGGTTACACTAGAAAAGAAGGTGCACCTATAAATATTGAAAATCACCAGATTTGGCAAAATTAAATATCAAAAACTTTTTTTTTTTTTTTTACAATTTTTCAAAAACTACTCAAAATTTTATTTAAATACTGAATAATTTCTTTATTTATAAAAATAATCTCACGAAACTTTTTTTCCAAGTGTAGAATGATATTAACCGTAATCTGCACAGATTGAAAAAATTACTTAAAAATTACGGGGGGTTTTTAAAAAAATTGTTTTTGTTTTTTCTTCTTTTTGCGAGAAATATTTAAGAATTATTTTAGGTAACATTTTTCGAAGGTTAAAATTAAAATAAAATATCAAAATGTTTTAATCAGATCGGTTTTTTTTGTTTTAATGTTTTTTCAGTACATATATATCTCGATATATATTATAAATGCGAAAGTTCGTGAGGAGGTTTGGCCATCTTTCACGCAAAAACAACAGAGAATGGATTTTAATAAAACTTTACAGTAATATAGCTTATACATCAGAATAACATAGGTAATAATTTATAAAGATATGGTGTGAAGTGTCCAACACATAACAATATTTGTCAAGAAAGTAGGAAAAAAGTCTGCCATCTGCAAGCAATTCTGGCGTGTGCTGCAAAAAAGCCCACGACAGCATATATCTATCTTTTGTTTGTGAAGAAACCCTTTTTGTTTTGGCTACGCAAGGCAGTCGCTTCTAATTAATTCCTGTGATCAGCATAATCCTAATTTTTTTTATTATTTCGGAATAAAACTAAGTTTTGAAGGGAGAGGTTGTTATAAATCTATCTTTATTTGAATGTTTTTTTATGATTTTATTATGCACATTTGGTAGTACGAAATTGATCCTTTATGAAAATAAATGCTTTTATCGGTTCTGGTACTTAAAGTAAATAAACTTTCTCTTTCACACTACATCATTTGGACACATTTTCAAAATTTGTTTGTGGTTAGTAATTAATTATAATGCTATAATTTTAATTGAATAGGCAGATATTGCATTTTTAAGTATAAAAATAATTATAAATATGTACTGTATTTTTTGCAGTGAGTGAGTGAATATTAATGCACTGTTCAGCTACACAAGGGCTTTTGGCAACAGACCACGTAATTTTGAACCATGGTCAAGTAACGTGGACAACACCTGAGCTGGCACCCCCTTCTCCTAACTACCACACCACACCAGCTTAGAAGGGATATTCTACCAATACTTACCACGAATATTCCTTGAAATCCACTCTTCCAAGATATATGGCAGCACGGGTTCTATGATGAGTATTTTAGCGAGGAAGGCGAATAGTTTTGTAGCAGATATTGCGTTTTCAGCAGATTGCAAAGATTATTATTTTTGTCGCGAAAAGATAGTTTATGTCAAAATTTAAGTGTCTTATTTATTTGTGTGTTAATGAAGACCTTAGAAAACGATTTTACTATTTATTTTAAGTGAATGGTGTATATAATTAATTTTACGGTGGAATATCTTTAATTAATTTATTAGCTCTAATGGTTTAAATTTCCCAAAGTTTTGTTTATGTATATCCCTTAGTTTTCAATGTAGTGATTCAAAAAAAAATATTGTATGAAAAAAACTGCAGTAAATCATAATGTGGTGCATAAAGTATTAACGTGCATCGCTCCCCTACACCGGGGTCTTACACAGCTCGAGCTATGAAAGTAGATAGACAGTTGCCAACTTGACTCTATCGTTAACATTTTGCTATGTTTTTCATTGAATCGCCATTATAATTTAAGAAACGCCGTTGCTTGCAAATATTACAATTTTAACAAAATAAATACAACAGAAAGTAATACTAATGTATTACACTTACAAATATAAATTATTTACACTATTTTAAGTGTTCATTACACAAAACTTTTAAAAATGTGTTACTTTTGCTGAGCAGAGATCAGCTTAGGGAAGTATTTTCAAAAATTGACCATCAAGAGTGTTACGGGGAGTTATAAATAAAAAAAAATCCTTTTTATCAGCTATTAGATTTACATACTTAAAATTTAACAAAGGTGTTAATTTTTTCCTTCTTTTTTTTTTGTTTAGCTGAGGTATGCAAAAAGATTTTTTTGTTTAATTTGAAATTCACATAAAATAAACTCATTAAAAAACTTCTATATCCCTCAATCTGTATTGTTTAACTTTTCAGTTCACCCGTGCGAAGGACAGGTATACCAGCTAGTAAATATATATATCTAGGCTTTCCCCCATACTGTTTTTTTTCTAACTTATATATATTTATATGTTTATTCAAACGTTCAGAAAAAAGCAATCGTTTCAATAGCTATCTGTAAATTTTTCTTTTATTACTTATAGAAATTTGATTAAATATATATATATGTTTTTTTAAAAGGATTATTTCTATTATTTCACAGCTAAAAAAATTTTTTGTTAATTATAAAGTACATCATCTATTATTTTGGATCAAAATACATTTTAGAGACATTTTTAAGCTAACTATATGAAATGATTGATTCATGATAATCAGAAATCTATTTTATTTTAGAATCTTAGAAACTAAGTATTATTAAAAAATGATGAACATTTTTGTTTTACTCTTAGCAACAGAATCGTTTTCCTTTTATTGCTTCACAGTAATAATTTTTTTAATTCTAATGCAATATTTTTTTTATAAGTCATACATTGAAATTTTAAGCTATATCTTAAATGGAGAAGGAGGGGAAGATAGAACAATAATTTTACATTAAAAAAACCTTGTTCGGTCTATAGAGAGGGGAAAGAAACCTGTCTTAAATCAAAAATAAGTAGAATGGAAAAAATTTTCGAAAAAGGGAAATTTTTAGACACAATTTTAGAAATCACTCACATTGTGCACGTAAAAACACACACACAGAAATGCTGGTGTCATGAGGAAAAGAGAAAGCCCAAGCAACGCTGGGTTAAGTGGTGGAGGGGGGTGGAAGTCATTTTGAAAAAGAGTATTAGAGAGAAGTGCTTATTTTGTGAAGGAAAGGGAAAATTTATAAAAGTATAGAAGGCCTGTGTAACTGCCGGGCCATACAGCTAGTTTTATACTAAAATAGCTCAAAACAAGTATTTTACAACTTTTTTTATGATGGTATTTCTGTTGGGAGTTGAAATGCATTTGAGAGAAGTCCCCCAAAGACGTCATCTGCGAAGATGGCCTGAGAGAAATATTTACATGTTTTGTCCATTACGACTCAGGATTGAAGAAATATTTGATGTACAATGCCTTGTTCAAGACCAAGAGAAATAGCACCAAGAACTTTGAAGAGGAAATACTGTTCCCCTTGCCAGGAGATCAGAAAAAAAACCTATCAAAATTTCATTGTGTAAAATGTGAAATATTCATGTGCCTTGAACGTTGTAAGATAAATTATAAAGACAGCAACAAAGGAACTCCAAAAAGGAAATAGGGTAGTGGCAACAATAATAATTAACCACTAACTTCGTCATTCTTTTTTTTTTTTTTGTTAAAATTAAAATTTCTGATTGGAACTTAAATATTTTACAGCATGTGTACCATACATAAATATCTAACAGTATCAAATTTGAGCCAAAATAATTTGTTATTAAAGATGCTTTCAGCATTAAGTACATTTTTTACTGTTTTTTTTAAAGACGAATTTAGTTATGGTTATCAAAGAATGTTTAGATATTTCTATGGTTTTTTTTTAATTTTTCAATTTGTGAATTCATATGGGTGCCTACAATTTCAGGACATATTCCTCTTTTCACTTCCTTTTTTTTACCACATCACAGCTCATGAGATACGTATAAATTTTTCCTGATGGCCATTGATTGCTTGGGTGACACAGGTAGATAGGTACTTCTATCAATTGATAGAAGTAACAATCCAAAATTTTGGTAAGTAGGTAATATGCTACAGATAAAACAAATTTTAGAATTTCAGTAACAAACATTGCACCTTATGTCAATATTTTAGGTATAACATTACATTTTAATGTCAAATCTCATCAATAGAATAAATGAATTCTCTTCAAGTGTAAGTATGAGGTGATGCTGCATACCTATGGATGGAAGTTTTTGAAGCATGTTTAGCAGAAGGTTAACAATACACGTAGGTCAATCATTAATAAAAAAAGGAAAGAATATAATAGTTTCTTCTCAAAACTGTCTCCTAAAAGTTAAGTGACATCTAAAGCTAATTGCTGTATTTTTAAATTCCTTTTTCCAAAAATGTTGCCAATTCATACCTGGCATAAGATGAGTTACAAACAGAAAATTAGTTGAGTTCACAGAACATGTATTATGACTGATCTAGAGAATGATCTATGTCAACTTGAATTAACAAGTCATAGAAGATTCACAAATAATGTGGGAAGGTATCATCATCTAGTAATTTTTTTTTTTATAATGGATACGAATGCAGATATTAACAGCCAAAGGTGAGCAATCAATTTCAGTAATTTGATGTCAATTTCGTAATTTGAAGCCCAACGTATTCCATAATGCTACACTGCGCCTTTTTAAAATCGATTATTAAAATAGTAAAGCATAGAACTCTTCGATTTGTTGAAGAACTCAACAGAACAAAACATTGCATTTAAATCAATAGCCAAAAACATTAAATTCAGATCAAACGGGATCAACACTAACAAAAGTATTAAAAAAACGACCATTATTTCTTTTTTACAGGTGTAAAAATAAAAACAAAGATTTTGATCATTACACTTACTTGATTTGTAAAATATTCCTCAATTGCTTCCAAAGCCGGCCCGGTCAGTCTAAGAAAGACCAAGACTTTACTGTTACGCTCTTTATCCATAAGTTGAAGATCATATTGATCCCCATTTGAAAGAGAATCCATCTCCAGAGAAATTTTAGAATCAAAATTCAAATCATTAATGAAGAAAACAACACGTGTATTTTAAAAAGAAACATTTTCAATTACATTACTGAATTCAACATAACGCTATAATTATCCGTAACTTGAAATCGTTGAAGAGAGCTGTTGTTCTCAGACAGGAGAGGAGAAAACATAAGGCAGGGTTACACATCCAAGACGATTTCTCGCCAAGTCCAGGACCCATTTACGATGCCAAAATTTTTCATTTTCTCAGAGTGTGTGTGAGAATAGGAATTTAATATTCGTACCATATATATTCCCAAGAATTGGCATTGGATACTTTTTAAAAAATGTAACAATCGTATTGAATTATGGGTTAAATAAAAAGAGGAAAATATATTTCAACTAATTCAGCTAAAGATCTTTTTTTAATTTAAACGCAAATATAAATCATCCTTAAGAAATACTTTTCACGAGCGATTCAGAAGCAAAAAACATTAAAACAAATTTTTCATTCTTTTTCTTTGTAAATTTTTAGTTTTCTACAAAACAGTTGCGCAAGCACTTAATATTAAGTATTACCAATCGCTGACGCAGCTAGTCCTAAGTGGACGCAGTATCAAAACTCCTTGGGAGCCCTTTTTTGAAACCCCTTAGCATTTTACGATTTTCTTCTTACAAATGTTGATGCCCTTGTAGCTTGAAAGCCCCGTATCATTGATACGGCTAATACTTTGGTAACTACATCCCTGTTACCAATGAATATTTGTTGACAGATTTCTTTCGTTTTAATTAATAATTTTTTGTGGTCATTTTATCTGACGTCAGTTAAAAACAAAATTAAAAAATAATCTAATTGAAGTACTTATCTTAGTATTAAAAACCATAAAGAAACTCTTTAAAAAAATGCTATTAAATATCTTATAAATTTTCTTTCATTTGGAATAGATAAAATTTCGAATCGGCTACATTGTATACAGGATTCATTAAAGAATTAAATGTTTATTGCTATTTCTGTTTAATAAGAATAGAAATATTTATGTTTAATTACTCAAAATAAAGAGACTTCCAGATGATAGAGTAAACCTCAAATTATTAATCAGAAATAAGGTACAGTAAAATCCCGTATATAACGCGCTCCTTTACACAAAAAAATAAGATCAAAATTTACGGGCGCGCGTTATACGCCGGGTATATACGTAAATGATGGCTTTAAAAATAAAAAAATAGATGGGCATAAAAAAATTAGACTTTTACATAGATTCGAAAACAGTTTATTTAAACGAAATGACTTTCCTTATGCAGTTCTAGAAGTAAAGTTTGTTTAAAGCTTAGGATAATACCTCGAATAAATGACATCAAAACATAACAACATTGGTTTCTTTCTGGTACATTCTGGTGGTTGATACATTTCTGCTTTTTTTTTTTTTTTTTTTGTAAAAGAGGGTGTGCATTATACCCTTTTAAGAACCAAGACGCATGATCGTGTGGGTTGTACATTCTTATCCTTTTAAGTTACAAAATATTTTTATCTTTAAATATTACATTCTTCTGGCTATTAACACTATACTGATTCCAATAACACTGGGATAAAAATTGTAAAATAAGTATTTGCTGCCCCCTTCCCCATCCCGGAAAGTGGAACTTTCCAGCGCGAATTTAGGGTCTAGGTCTTAAATAAATACGGTGAATATGCCTCAAAAATTTTTTTAAAAAACGCAACTTAGCTTGAAAGTATGTGCGCGTTATACGCTGGATTTTACGGTGATTGTAAGACTACACTAGCTGCATGGCCCGGTGTTGCACGGGCTTTCTCTACTTCAATGTGGATTTTCCCTTTCCTTCACAAAATCAGCACTTCTAATACTCTTTTTTTCAAAATGACTTCCACCCCCCCTCCTCCACTTAGCCCGGCGTTGCTCGGGCTTTTTCCGAGTGCATAACAAAATTCCCTGTTTCGAAATTTTTTCGCTTCGTTTCTTTGTAAGACAGGTTTATTTCCACCCGGCGTTGCACGAACATTTTTAAATGCATAACATATTGTCATGGAAATTCCTCTTCCCCTCCTCGCTATCAGAGCTCTAGAGTAAGAGAACAGTGGGACTTTAATATTCACTCTCACTTTGCAACTTTTTAGGCCCCGGAAACGAAAATGTACATTTATAAAAATAGTTGCATGTTGAAAAAAGTAGAAATTTTTATAATTACAAAATTTCACAACTGTATTAAATGTTGAATTAAAATTATGAGCAATTTTTGAAATGTTCGATACACGAAAAAAAAATGCATGCATTGCAGTTACTAAGTATACCTTCACTGCGAGAAACGGGTATTCAAAACTCAGTCCAAACTACTCCCTTTTGAATGCTTCACATACCCAAAATGGCTCGTATCCCAACGTATTCCCCATGAGACTCGCGTGCACTGATTTTTGATCACAGGTACGTGCTCAAAATAGAAACTCCACATACTCATTTTTGAGTTTGTTACTGTATGAAATTTGAGAATGAAAAAACAAAATGAATATGTAATGTATTCAATTTGAGTTTGTTACTGCATCAAATTTGAGAATGGAACAACAAAATGAGTATGAAATGCGTTCATTTTGAGTTTGATACTGCATTCAATTTGAGAATGGAACAACAAAATGAAAATGTAATGCACACATTTTATGTGTATGAAACAGTAAAATGAGTAGTGCAGCATTCATTTTCGATACTGTTGTATAAGAGTATGAATTTTTAACAGAAAGGCATATAACAACTCAAATTTTAAGGGATCTAAATATGTGTTATCTGATTTGCAAATTTCATTTTCTTCATGTTACACTCTCCTATCATTAAAGAAAACAAGTATTATAGTTTTTAAGCTAATGCCCTTTTTATAATCAAAAATTAAAATATTTTAAGCGTTTAATTCTTAGAGAAATGTTAAAAAAAAAAACAGCAGATTTTTACAGTTACAAAGCATTTAAAACGCACAAGTTTTTAACCAAAAAGTATAATTAAATAACTGGAAAGGGCTTTAGAAGTTTTCAGTACCCATTTAGAAGAAAAAATAACATCCTAAGAAATAGCAGAACCTTATGATCTAGCCATTTAACTTAGTGTGCAGCATTTTTTTTCAATGACTTTTTTTAATGATTCATTGTGTAAGGTATTCGCCTGTAGGTGATGCCTTACTTCTAAGTTATCTTCGTGACCTAGGGGTGTGGGAGTGAATGAAGAACCAGGCGTTGCCATGATCTTAATATATCTTTATTAAAATCTTAATTTAAATACTAAAAATGATAATATTTATGTTTTAACTTAGTGGATATGAGGTGAGAAAACACACAATACGTATTAGCAAATGAGCACGACTTTAATCACTATATTCCCGCCTATTCCTAATCTCAACTTATACACAGTTCCTAATAGATAACAAAATTATCCTACCTTAATCTCTTGGTTAATAACAATCCTCTCGGATCCTAAATATCTTTTCTTGATCTCTCGTATCCACCTTGACTTGATCGTTCTGTCACGGATAGCTTCACACTAGAATAACGGCTTACTTCCCTGACTTGAATTTACGCGCTTAAACTCAGACTAGCATAATCACTTCCCAATAGGTCATCCGCTTACATTAAACTTCTGCCATTTAAAAGGTTCCTCATTTGCATACATTAATGCTTCGCTTCTGGATTTGAATGCAATGAACTTGCCTTTTTCGGCCCCAAAGAATCTAAGAGGAGTTTTTAGTTTTAAACGCGATGAGCCCGTCACAACTGTAAACAATAAGAAAAATAATAAAAATAAAAAAACTCAAATCATATTTTTGAAAAATTTATTCTGTAAATTATACTTTAACATATCACACATTAAAAAATAAACAAGAATATAAGTGTGATTTTTGAGAAACAATATTGCCCTCATACGTAAGAGTAAGTCAGATTTCTAAGTTACCTCGTTTTTCTCAGCTATGATATAATGATTTCCTTTAATGGTGTCTTAGGGAACATGCGACACTGACAAGGTCATCTGATTCAGAATATTTTTTATTTTCCTTTTCATCTACTAGCAAGCCATCCAGAAACTCCCAACCACTTCTCACGGCAAAATTCTTAAGCAAACGTTTTTGGTGTTATAATCTCAATAAAAATATTGAAGTGTTCTTCAATTAGATAATTTGTTAAATTTAAAGTTTGCGCAGAGAAAAAAAAATTTTTTTTTCAGGACTATTTGATACTACAATGTTTATAAGAATAGTTAGTTATACGGAAGGGACGGGGAAGTTCTCAACGGGATCAGGCGGTATCCGACTACGTTCGGAACCGTGATTTTGCAAAAGGGTATAAATGGATAACATTTGAGGTATTTAGTGTCACTTAGATTAGAAAATGTTTATAAAATTGTTTTAAAAATAGTATTACAATAAAAAATTATTTAAGTACAATATTTTGACAAGAAATGAACATAGAATGACCAATTTTCAAAATAATCTCCTTTTGTAAAAAAGGCTTCTATTATAATAATATTTTGCCTGTATATAGCTCAGACCTCTCTACAGAGGCTCAACTAGACTTTTTTAAATACACTCAGAAACATTGAAAATAGCGACCCAAGAAGGAAGCTAAGTACAATCGTGAAACTTTCTAAATAAGTACAGCGTAATGTGATATGCAAATGATCCACGTTTTGTGCCAATACGCATGCTCATACACGCCGAGGTAACGCTACAATCAGGAAGAGGGTGCTATATAAGCCAGCGCAAATTCGAAGATTCATAAACGTGACGATTACCCGCCGATTGTAGGAAGACTTTGGTAAGAAAAACATGCCAGGTAAACGTGCTAGAAGACATTTCTCCAGGTTAAGCGAGTTTGAGAGAGGCCTGATCACCGGGATGAAAACTGCAGGCTGGTCGATGCGCCGTGTTGCTGGCCAAGTAGATCGTTCGGAGTGTGCCGTTAGAAATTGTTGGGAGCAGTGGACACGAGAAGTTACCCAAGCACGGAAAACCGGGTCTGGAGCGACCAGGAAGACCACGAGGAGAGAGGATCGAAGGATCGTGCGGCAAGCACTTGTGGACCCCACAGTGACTCGTTCAACGATACGAGCAGACGTAGGCGTAGCAATTGTTCCACAAACAATTTCCAGACACCTTGCAGAAGCGAATCTTAAATCCAAGCGTCCTTTCCGTGCACTCCCTTTAACACCAGAACATCGGCAACTGAGTCTACAGTGGTGCAAAGCCAGATCAATGTGGAATGTCACAGATTGGCAAAAGGTTGTGTTTGGTGATGAATCCCGGTTTGTTTTGGGGACAGATGATAACCGTGTATGGGTGTGGAGGTGCCCTGGTGAGCGGTACAATTCCCCCCCCACTGTTCTACGTCACACCGCCCACACAGCTGGTGTAATGGTCTGGGGGGCCATAGCCTATGATAGCCGGTCCACTTTAATTGTGATGCGTGGAACCTTAAAGGTCCAACGTTACGTTGATGATATTCTTCGACCCCATGTAGGATCTTTCCTAAATGGTCTTCCAGGGGCAATTTTCCAGAGAGATAATGCTCGTCCGCATACAGCAAGAGTTGCTCAAGACTTCCTACGTCATTTTCAGACTCTTCCATGGCCGACCCGCTCCCCCGATTTGTCCCCTGTAGAACACGTGTGGGATCAGCTAAGATGGCATATGCCATCGTGTCACTCTGTACATGATTTAGAGTTGGCTGTTCAAGATTTGTGGGCCCATCTGCCTCAAGACAACTTAAGGTGTCTATTCAACTAAATGCCGGACCGTGTGGCGACATGTATTGCAGCTGGAGGTGGTCCAACGCGCTATTGAAGTTGCCCAGTATTTGTGTCGTTGCACACCCTGTATTCGTTTAATTGTCTTGTTTTTGAGATCAAGTGAATCTCTCATCTGTGCCATTATGTGTATTAAATTTCGTTTCAATCCGATGCTTTCTTCTTGGGTCGCTCTTTTCAATGTTCCTGAGTGTGTATAACTTAGAAGAGGGTTTATCCATATTTTACGACAACAGGGGGGGAGGCAATTTTAAGGAAAAAAAACGCCGATAATTATTTCAATTGGCGGTAACTCTGAAAACAATGTGAATTTTTCAAAAATCCTTGTTCAAACTCTCTGAAGAAGTCTTTACTTTATATAAGCGAAATATTATTATTTTAGAAGCATTTTTTATAAAAGGAGAACATTTTAAAAAAAAAGATTATTCTAAATTAATTTTTTGCCAAAATAGTGAATTTAAATAATTTTTTTTATCAAAATGTCCTTAAGGTATCCGACTACGTTCGGAACCGTGATTTTGCAAAAGTGCCTAAATGAATAATTTTCATGATATTTAGTGTCACTTAGAATATATGCATAAAATTGTTTTAAGGGCATTTTGACAAAAAAAATTTATTTAAATACAATATTTTGGCAAGAAATTAACTTAGACTAATCTGTTTTCCAAATGTTCTTCTTTTGTGAAAAATGCTTCGATTATAATAATATTGTGACTGTATATAGCTCAGACCTCTCTACAGAGGCTCAACTAAAATTTTTGAAGTATATAACTTAGAAGTGGGTTTATCCATGTTTTACGACAACAGAGGGGAGAAATTTTAAGAAAAAAACGCCAATAATTATTTCAATGGGTGGTAACTCTGAAAATAATGTGAATTTTTCAAAAATTCTAGTTGAGCCTCTGTAGATAGATCTGAGCTATATTCAAGCAAAATATTATTATAATAGAACCATTTTTGACAAAAAGAGAACATTTGGAAAAAGATTATTCTAAGTTAATTTTTTGCCAAAATATTGTACTCAAATAAAATTTTTTTTGTCAAAATGTCCTTAAAACAACTTTATGCATGTATTCTAATCTGAGTGACACCAAATATCATGAAAATTATCCATTTATGCGCTTTTTTAAAATCATGGTTCCGAACGTAGTCGGATACCTTAAAACAATTTTATACGTGCCCTAAGTGTCTATACACGGTCTGCCTTGAAACTGTCGCACCGCTAGCTGAAGATAGCTAACGAGACAGGTCTGATGCTGTGCTTCGTCTGTTTCTTTTGGCAGTAACTGCCTAATATACCGGTCCTCATTCGGCGTTTTAACTCGGAGGCGACCTGTGCTGTAACATCTACTCACATTACCATCATCTTGGAATCGTTGCGAAAGCCTGGAGATGACACTCTGGGCGATTCCAAGTTCCTCGGATACTTCCAGCTGGGTACGTCCACATTCCAGTCGTCCAATAATTCTACCACGTAAAAAATCATCCAAATGCTTTCTTTGTGCCATAACTATTCGGTTATTGCACTGAAAGGCTTTTAAAGCGCTTGTGAACAATTTTATTTCTTTGCCACCATTCCTTATATACCCCTCTCTTACACTCTTGTCATTGTGACGTACTATCCGCGCCCTCTCTTGGTTTCCTGTAATTTGCATATTCTTCTTCAAGATGTGTGTGATAATTCTACAGGTGAAATTTTTATTTTAGAGTTCAATTTCTGTGTGATTCTGAATTATCCTTAATTTATGGACATGAGTGTAGTTTGGATTAGAAAAAAGAAATGAGCCTTACAGTAGTCGCATATGATGTGTAACATCTGACACGTTAACGTGGTAAATACGCACAATAGAAACTTAAATCCTGAAAAAAATGAATCAAGTATGATTGGAAATAATTTTCTATCGAGAATAATTATATCTTTAATGAAAATTTTATTTATTTAACATAAGGAGTAATGTAATTTTTTTATCAAAAATATTTATTTTTGTTCAATTTGGGGAAGAGTGGATACAATAGACTTGAAAATGAACAAACAGGGATTTCGGTAGCCATATACATTTCTCCGAATCAAACGGTTTAAAAAGTTAAAGATTTCCTGCATTTTGTTCTTGTACCATACACCGAAGATGGGGTTCTGCTCTTTTAAAAACAAACTATCACTCTTTTCCCATGATTTTGAGTGTGATTGAATTGAGTGAGATTAAATTGAGTTTTGAATCGAGTATAATTGGAAATAATTTTCTATCGAATAATTATATTTTTAATGAAAATTTTATTTAGGAGTAACGCAATTTTTAATCAAAATTGTTTATTCTTGTTCAATTTGGGAAAGAAGAGATACAATAGACATATGATAAGTAAAATATACTTGTGATTTGAAAGTGTTGAAAAACAGCGTCAATAACAGTACCACTGTTAGTTGTCGAAATATTTCGATTTGTATTCATTTCGAGCTTTAGTTAATCAGTCAAAAAAGCTATGAACGGCTCAACTTCTGGCAAACTGAAATCACCACTCAAAATCAGGGAAAGCGAGTGATAGTTTGTTTTTAAAAAAGTAGAACCATCTTCGGTATATGGTAAAAGTACAAAATGCAGGAAATCTTTAATTTTTTTTTAACAGTTTGATTCGAAGAAATGTATACGACCACCGAAATCACTGTCCATTTTTAAATATGGATTCTGCCACACATACGTATGTTCCCAATATCTTGACTAACAATACCCATTCCACTTGTTTGATGGTAAATAATGTTCATGTGACGAGTCACAACATATGAGTTGTTTTGTTTGCTATTGACAGCGACAGGAATTATCCTCAAAGTATGAAAAAGATATGCATTAAAATATTTATTCGAATAATTCCTTATTAGTTACTTTATATTCTTAAGAATGTTGAACTTTTTCAGACACTTAACAGTAAATCTAATTATTAATATAGTTTACACATATAAATAAACCTCAGATTTCTTACACTACGACTCCTGAGACTTTGAGAATTGAGCGTAAAGATCGTAAGTGTATCTCAATTGAGAATTCGAATATTTTTAAGTGCTAACTTTAACAATATAAAAAAACAACTACCTACTAGAGTTGGACCCTATGCGAGAGTAGTGAAGAGACACTATATATATCATGCGAGTTGGACCTCGAAGCGAGGGTAGCGAAAAGACCCATCACGCACGCTCATTGGTCAAATCAAATAGCGCTCGCTGACGTCACTTCCTGTTACCCACATCCGTCCCTTTCGACGAAATCACTCCAACAAAATTTGACAATCGAGAGGAAAGATGTTACAAATCAAAAATTGCATATTTTTTCAAATGACACATCTTTTTTGTTCAGAACAGAAAGACTTTTCTTGCAAGTAGCGAGTAACGACAGGAAAAGATGCAGACCATTATTAGAGATTTCAGTTGCATAGGAATAATGAGTGTAACCAATCGTGTGAGTTTTGAATAGGGAAGGAAATTCCTTTCTTATATTATCCAAGTTCCCAACGACACAGGATATATTTTAAAATTTTAACGGACTGTCTATCTGTGAAACTGAAATTGATAGAACTGTTGATTTGTCGGAGCCAATGAATAACGATTCTGAAGCCGAAATTTTAATAATGAAACAAATGGCGTAACTAAGAACATTTGGGCCACCCTACATAGACAGGTTGTGAACCTCCCCCCCAAGTTGGAATTTACAAAGGGTAGGTTCTTGGCGGCAGTCAGGCTTTAGGCCCCTTAAAGCCCTGCCCCTCCCCACGATGCGGGGGTGGACGTTACGCCACTGAATGGAACTCCAATCAAAACTGTTGCTTTTTGAAGTGATAACTTCTATTCACGCGATTTGCTTTAGAGTGAATGCGCTCGGGAATGTAATGCTTATTCGGCTTTTTCCGCCTTCAGTCGGGCATACACACCCCTAAAAAGGAAAGGAGGGACGTTTCCCCCCGCCACTCTGAAACGGGGTAGTTTGTCCCCCTACCAATACGCCGTAAAAGTAAAGTTCCTAGCTTCGATCTAAGTGCTCCCTCCCCCCTCGCTACCTCTTTCTACTAAGATGAATGCGGGATTCTTTCGTATCTCAGTTGAAGCATAAAATTGAAACATGGAATATTTTTTGAAAAATAGGCTTAGAGAGAGAGAGAAATCCTACACTAGAATTAAACATAAAATGTAAAAAAGAACAAAGTTTTATAGAACTAAGTAAATAGTATAATTATCATTAGCAGTATTGCAATGATCTTAAGAATAAAAATCTATTTTTGTAAGCAAATCGCAATAGCAATGAACAAATAGTTTTATTAATCACATTACTTTAATGTACTTTGAGTCTAAAAAGAAAAATTTAAAATTTAAAATAACAAAATTAAAAGTATACAGGTATTAAGAAAAAGTTACATTAAATAATTTAAATACAAGAAAACAAAATGCAATTAAGACTTTCTTTGCAGCAACACCGGATATATTTGTATAAAACTGCCATACAATGACAAAAGAGCTAGTATAAGCCAGAGATTATGTGATATAAATCTTCTGATTAAATCCCTTTTAAAAGGTTTTGACATAGATTCCTCTTTCACCAATCAACTACCTGTCTTACTATCCCTTTGCTTAAATTAATTCATGGATAGAATTGAATATTATTAAATTACAACCAAAATTCACAAAGCCGAATCTGCTCTTCTGAACAAATTACTTATGATTTTAAGTGGGAATTTTAAAGACTTTTCAAAAGACAAATCAAAACCTTTAGTTGATTTTTTATACCAAAACTCAATTTAATTATGTTGAATGATCCAAATGAAGATCGAGGAAGTACGGAACAACGCTTAACGGAGTTTTTTTTAAAGATATTTAAATAAAATTTTGAATCTCTAAAAGAATTTATAACATATTTCAGCTACCATAAACCTATTGTTTCCTTCTTAGAATACAAGTAATTCCCAAATAGGATTGTATATTTCGCACAAAAATATTACTTTACGAGTATAGACATATGAATAAATAATTTTATAGGACATTACTAACATCTTGTTTTTTATTCATAACTAAATCCTGAAATAACATTACAAAATTTGAAGTTATCACTTCTATCGCGTGTGGTCATAAGCACACACACTTTTTCAAGGTTTCACATTGTTTGGAAACTGTAAAAACATACTTTATACATTAGGACGTAAATGACACAATATTTTCTTGTCTCCATAAAGTCGAAAAAGAATTTTTTTCAGTCAAAAAGATTGTCAAACATCTTTTTGATTTCTGATACTTAGCATTTTAAAATTTCCAATTAACTGGCGCGTAATAATGCACTAATAGTATTTTAAGCTGTTGAATAAAAAATATGTAATTCCTAACTATGGATATTTTTAATGTAGTTGCTTATCACGAAATTTCCAAAAGATAAGTGTAAAAAAATCTGTATTTCATTTGGCCCCCGATGTAACAAATAACCCCGAATTAACGAACAAATTCATTAAGTTGAGGTCCGAATGTATTACAAAGGGAAATTCTTATCTTCTCAGGGAATTTAATGAATTGTAAAGAAAGTTAAATAATGATGAATTAAACATCATTAGGTACTCACGTTACCAAGTGACCATCTAGTAATTACATAATTTTTATCCGGACATGTCGCATGTAAAAGATCCCTAGAGTGTCTCTTTGGCTTGGATGCTCTCGGCAAAATTAAATCCTAGTACAAGTTCGCGTCATCAGAGCTCAGGTGCCTCCCTCTAGGGAGGAAACTGGGTGTCATAATTACCAGCGGCGATTGGTATCCGCCTACATGGTGCCGCAATAAAAAGATATATAAGCTTCCGGGGAATGTACTAGGTTTGCAACGGTAAAACACCAATTCGCAGCCCATTAGAAATAAAAAAAAGGATAATGATAAATATAACCTCTACACTCTAATTTCGAAATGAAATAAATATTTTATTTTATATGTTTTTTTTTCTAATAACTTACGGCAATCTTGCCACTTTATATAAATCCCCGTATTATTCCATCGTTGAGTAAGCAAAGATTCCGCAGTTTGATTCTTTGAATATAGAATAAGCTGAGGTTTTTACATTGTATTCTATGATAGAGAATATTCATTTTAACAAAAAATAAATATTATTTTGAAAAAATGTAAACTTGCAATTTGTGAATTAAAAAGAGAACGATTTTTATCTTTATGTTTTTTATCTTTTCTCGAATTTTTCACATAGATCCTTATTTCGAGAATTTGTTTCAAATAAATAAAACCATCAGTATTGTCGCGCAATAGGTGTTTTTTTAAAAATTATTCGATCAGTAAATATTTATAGATTACTGAAGAGTAGAATGTCAAAAATTCATGGACAGAAATATATGGCTAAATGTTTAACGAATAATAGCAAAAATCACTTCACCTTAAAAGTAACAATTTAGAAAAATTCAAGAAATATGAGAAATTTCTTATTAATTATTTATTTAGAAATTTCTTTAATGAAAACTGAGATAAATCATAGTAATCCTTTCATAGTATCCTCATCTAAAATCAATGAGGATAGATTGAATTTGGTGACAAAACAAATGTAAAACAAATAATTTATTTATATAAAAGAGTCTATGACAGCAATTACATATTTTAATATTAATAGTCATTTAATTTATACTTTACAGAAGATTTAACTTGATATAAGTATATGATTAATTTTTAAAGTATTCTTAGATATTATTTATATATATATATATATATATATATATATATATATATATATATATTATATATATATATATATATATATATATATTTATATTTATATATATTATATATATATTTATATTTATATATATATTATGAACTTTGAGTTATAATATCTTAATACTAATTTACTTTTTTTTTACTTACATCAAGTATAATGTTACGAATATTTTTGTTTTTTTCAGTGGCGCTGCGGATTGGTTTTATGATTGCAGACCTAATAAATTTTCCGGCAACTTGTTTCACTTTTTAGTGATGCATCATATAGGTAGAATAATATGTTACGAATGTAACATCTACAAATTTAAATTCAAGAAAAATATCTCAATCTTGTTTTTTCAATGCACTACTAACCCGTAAAAAGGCACTAAAGCGCCAAACAAAGTAACCAGACTATGTCTATACTTTACACGCGCACCAATGAAAAACAAGGGTTTTTTTTTTTTTTTTCAGCATACAAGATTTTCTTTGTTACTGAACAAATTCAAATTTCGTCCTGTCTGTAACGCCATACCGGTAAATTTTACTAGAGTAATGTTGAACAAATGCTGGTATATGATCTCGGCTACAAGTCTATTGTTCTATTTTGTATTTATTTAGAAGCCAATGTAACGCAGTACATCCAACAAAAATTACTAAAAGGAAAAGACAGAATTATTAACGTTTTAGCTAATAACGGAGAAGATGCATTTATAACATATAGAATGTTTTCAATAATTAAGATAACGAGATTTCACTCTCCCAACGAATCTCAATAAATGTTTAAAAGATAACTTTTAGATTTTTTAGAAATGTAATTTACTTTTCTATTTAGTATTAAATTTACAAAATTTGCTGAATGAGATTTTAAAAAATTGAAATACATGAAAAGGCAGCATGAGTCTTAAGAAAATATTTTAAGATTGGCAACACTTGAGTTTATTTGGTTTCTGAATTGTTCTCAAATTTATTCGGTTTCTGATTGCTAATTGTCAAGTTATATCTGAAATTATTAAAAAATATTTTTTTATTGCTATTTAATGGAAGATACGGCCAGTACAACAACATCAATTGATGATAAAACTGATGACTATGGTGATTCTCCAACTAGAGATGCTTTAGCTGAAGGTTTGATGGAACTCTTAAAGCCATCTGTGGAACAGTTAGATGATCATGTTAGACTTACCTTGTAAGTCATTTATAACTTTATTCACCTCATATTTAACATTATAATATTTTGTATTTTTTTCAGTATTTGAAATTTTTTCTGTTATTTTGCTTTGATTATTCTTCCCTTTTAAGTTTAGTAACTTCAAAATTTTAGGATGTAGGATTAAAAGTTTAAGAGGAAATTTATTTTTATGAATATATAAAATTAATATTTTTATTTCTGGTTACGAAATGGTTAGAAATTGCATTAACCTTGCTGATATATTGTCGCTTTTTATTGCTTGTCGGTTGATTTGTCTATATTATTAGTATTTTGAAAGCAAAATGATCACACAGAAATGAGTAAAATTTATATGACACATGTAAAAGTGTATCTAAGGTTTGTAAACTTTTATAAAAGTTATCTAGCTTGTTTGACTGTGAGATATATATGTTTGTAACGTCCCCCCCCATTGGTGATTTTTAGGTTGTATTACATTTTGACTACCTATGTACTTTTCAGAAACCCTTATAGATCTCAGGGGGTTAAAGTGTAGTATAGTGGGGGGGCACTTGTCACAGTCATTTTTTTGGCGACCGGATTCGATATCCAAGCTACATAATTTAACAGTAGATGTTCCAAGAACTTAAAAATTGTAATTTTGAAATAAAAATGAAGAGATATTTATATGAAATAAAAATAAATATTTTTAAAGGTATCAGAAATGCATAAAATTAAAGTTGTATTTTTTTAAGCAAAAAGAAATCGTAAATTAGAATATTTCAGAAGTAGGCTTACATGTGTTCAGAAGAGCTTCCAATGGAAGATAGAATATTGCCTCTGTTGTACTTCCTTTTACCGAACATGCTCTTGTCTATTTCTACAATCACATCAGGACCTCCAAGCATCGAACTTTCGTACACACACATTTCCATGCATACTTCTGTACTAAAACTAATCCAATCCGTGAGACTGTTTACTTCTTAACATTAAGTTCAAAAAAATTAAAGTCACGTTTGGCCTTTCGCACCCACATGTTTGTTAATTTTAAAATTTCAAGCATACTCAGCTTACTCTCTTCAAACCAGCTATTCTTCCTTACAGATTTCTACTTGCGATGCCCATTCGCTCCTCCCTTTTGGCATTCCCAAACATATCAGTCACTTGAATTCTTCTGGATAAGATGCATAACCTTCTTGAAAACTGGACATTCAGCACTGGTAGCAATCAATCCTTTTCCATACACCATTGTATCACATTCAATTTTCCCTTTTGTTCCAAATCATGAAAAAAAATGCAAATCCTACCTTTCAGACATACTCTTCTGGATAAGTCAAAGGTAAAAACAAAAACTCAGGAAAATGGAATAATAAAAATAGGTTTAAAAAATCTGATATCCTGTATGGACGAAAATAAGTCTCTAAGTGCAAAAAAATTCAAGATAGAATAGTTGGTTAATTTGATAATCGTCTGCTCGTATTGAAATTATCGGCAATTTTATTAATTAACCAATTGCAATTTTTTTAAAAAGCACCTTATCTATATAAGATTACAAATCAAAAATTAAGGGTTACCAAATTAAACAGTGTGCCAGAATGAAACGAATTATCTCATTGTGACATTTAGATAAATATCGCCAAATCCAAAGTGCCTACTACACTACAATCCTCCTGTACTACACTTGAGCCAATCTCAGGATTTGTTTGTTGGGTTGTAGGCTTTAATTAAGATATTAACCCTAATAAACAGTTAATGAAGAACTGTCAATCAAATGATCCAGCTATTAGTACAAAATCTTCAGTTATCTATGAATTATACCTGACCATGTTTCAAATACCATCTTTCATCAATAATGAGTTTAATGTTCAAAAACATACTGTAATTGTGATTAGTTTCTCTTATAATTTCATTATATCAAAATGAAGCAGTATTTAATTAATTGATTAATGTGTTATTGTAATTAAAACATTATTAAAAACTGAAATATAATCAAATTATTAAGAATTTTCGGCTTGTTTCCATTTCACTGGCACAGGCAATAAAGTCGCCATAATAAATGTAATGAAAAATTTTAAATGACATTAAAATACTTATTCCTCCAAAGTAAGCAATTTGATACTTATGTATTATCACAACCATATTGGCAACATAATATAAAACAAAGCGCATAGTTGCCAATTCAGTGCATACAACACATGGGAAATTAGAGGTACCAACTCAGTGAATTATCTTGAATATTGGCATTGTTGCAATAGTTTGTAAGTACCAACAATTTTTTAGAACAAACATTTATTAACAATTTTATGTGTATATTGTGTGTTATCACCAATAAAGTCTGCTTGGCGAGTTTTGTAAAAATGGAAAAGTACCGTATTTTGTAACATTTGTGTGAACCTACTTATTTATATATATTTTCTAACTTAGTATTTCATAATTTGATTTTCTTCATGTCATATTTTAGGATTAAATATGTGTTAAAATGTTGACCGATTTTGTCAAATCAAAACACATTACCAAATGCAGCTATCTGCAGCCAATTGTAGAAACTGTTCCTGCTCATGTTTGAGCACAAAAATAATAAGAAGGATAGTATTGGGCAATATTTTTGTTGCTGGTGATATCTTTTTATTTGGGGGAATTGCCCAGTGGTATAATGCATTAGTATCATTTTTGATTTAAACAATCTATATATATATTATAAATGCGAAAGTTTGTGAGGATGCTTGGCCGTCTTTCACACAAAAAAAACTGAATGGATTTTAATGAAACTTTACAGTAATATAGCTTATACATCAGGATAACACATAGGCTATAATTTATAAAGATATTGTGAAAAGTGTCCAAAATATAGCGATATTTGTCCAGTAAGTAGGAAGAAATTCTGCCATCTGCAAGCAATTCTGGCGTGTGTTGCAAAAAAAGCCCATGACAGCATATATCTATCTTTTGTTTGTGAAAAAACCCTTTTTGCTTTGGCTACGCAAGGCGCTCGCTTCTAATTAATTCTTGTGATCAGCATAATCCCTAATTTTTTTTTATTTCGGAATAAAACTAAGTTCTGAAGGGAGAGGTTGTTATAAATCTCTTTATTTGAATGTTTTTTCTTATTTTATTATGCACATTTGATAGTAAGAAATTGATCTTTCTGGTACTTAAAGTAAATAAACTTTCTCTTTCACACTACATCATTTGGATAAATTTTCAAAATTTGTTTGTGGTTAGTAGTTAAGGCTATAATTTTAATTGAATAGACAGATATTGCACTTTTAAGTATAAAAATAATTATAACTACTGTACTGTATTTTTTGGAGTGAGTGAATATTAACGTCGCACTGTTCAGCTACACAAGGGCTTTTGGCAACGGACCACGTAATTTTGAACCATGGTCAAGTGACATGAACGACACCTGAGCTGGCACCCCTTTCTCCTAACTACCACACCAACTTAGAAAGAATATTCTACCAATACCTAGCAGGAATATTCTTTGAAATCCACTCTTCCAAGATATATGGCAGCACGGGTTCTATGATGAGTATTTTAGCAAGGAAGGCGAATAGTTTTTTGTAGCAGATATTGCGTTTTCAGCGGATTGCAAAGATTATTATTTTTGTCGCGAAAAGATAGCTTATGTCGAAATTTAAGTGTCTTATGTATTTGTATGTTAATGAAGACCTTAGAAAACGATTTTACTATTTATTTTAAGTGAATGGTGTATATAATTAATTTTACGGTGGAATATTTTTAATTAATTTATTAGCTCTAATGGTTTAAATTTCCCAAAGGGGAGTATTTTGTTTATGTATATCCCTTAATTTTCAATGTAGTGATCCAAAAAAAAATATTGTATGAAAAAAAACTGCAGTAAATCATAATGTGGTGCATAAAGTATTAACGTGCATCGCTCCCCTACACCGGGGTCTTACACAGCTCGAGCTATGAAAGTAGATAGACAGTTGCCAACTTGACTCTATCATTAACATTTCGCTATGTCTTTCATTGAATCGCCATTATAATTTAAGAAACGGTGTTGCTTGCGAATATTACAATTTTAACATAAAATAAATACAACAGAAAGTAATATTAATGTTTTACACTTTCAGATGTAAATTATTTACACTATTTTAAGCGTTCATTACACAAAACTTTTAACAATGTGTTACTTTTGCAGAGCAGAGATCAGATCAGGTTAGGGAGGTATTTTCAAAAATTGACCCTCAAGAGTGTTACAGGGAGTTGTAAATAAAAAGAAAATCCTTTTATCAGTTATTAGATCTACAAACTTAAAATTTAACAAAGGTGTTTTTTTCTTTCTTTTTTTTTTGTTTAGCTGAGATATGCAAAAAAGCTTTTTTTTGTTGTTTAATTTGAAATTCACGTAGAATTAACTCATTAAAAACTTCTTTATCCTTCAACCTGTGTTTAATTTTTCAGTTCTCCCGTGCGAAGAATGGGTATACCAGCTAGTTCTTACATAAGACAACTGAATGTATAATAAACTTATTAATCATTTAACCTTACAATGAAAAAATTATGATAGGGAATGTTATGTGTAAACAGGCACTAACAGGATTAAATTTACTCTTTTGATGTATGGAGTAAATTCTAGTAAAATTTGAATTTCTTTTCAAAATTTTGTCTAAAAAATTTGATTTTTAGAAACTATATATTTAAAGTAATACATCACCTTTGTGAGTTAAAACAAAATTTTCCATTCAGTTTTTTAAAAAACATTGCTATTATTTTTATATAGAGCAACTATTTGTATTTGTTGCTCATCAGAAAAGTTGTACTTTAATTAATGCTAAATTTTATATTGCTAATAATATTTTTAAAGTGTATTTTTTGCTTATGTATTTTAGAATCAGCCAAAAGGAATTGCGACAGCAAATAGACAGTTTGTCTGAAGGTATATTTTTCTGTTTTTACAATATACTATTTTGTACAAGTATTTTAAAAATCCTATGCTTTTACAGAGTCTGGCATATTAACCTTCCCTGTTTCAAAAAGCAGTTATATACAAACAAAACAAAATACAGAGAACAAGAAACAAGAAGTCTTTCATTTGTGAACAAATACAATGTCATTTTATATTAATTGTTTTTAAAAATTATTCTGCTAAATGGTGTCCTCTATTGGACATTGACAAAGTCTTTCCCAAAAGTTGTCCATAGTTCTTTGGAATGGCTGTCACTGCCTGGTGATTGCCTTCCTTGCACCTTTAAGTGTCCCCAAAGAAAAAAATCACAAGGTGATAAATCAGGTGACTTCCGTTGGGGGCCAGATGATGTCTCCTCCCAAAGAAAGAAGACGTTCACGAAACAACCCTCTCAGAATGCCTAGCATACGCTGCAAAGTGTGAGCTGTGGCTCTGTCCTGTTGGATCCAGACTTCTGCTTCTTCAAGATCCCCAGGAAACTGGTTTAACTTTGGTCTGAGGAAGGTCTCGATCATTTGACTGTTGCGATCTGAAGTAACCGTTACTGTTGGTTTATCTTCACAAAAGTAAGGTCCCACACACCAAATTCTGCTACGGCACACCAAACTGTCACATGAGGATTGTGAAGTGGTCGTTAATGAAGCAGCTGAGGGTTTTCAAGCAAAATTTTTGTTTATTCACAGTGCCTGGCAAGTGGAAGTGGGCCTCATCAGACAAAATCAAAACAGCGCCAATGTTCTGAAGAACTTTTGAGAAAGACTTCGACAGTGTGTCACCATTGGAGGATGCCATTTAGCTAACGTAATTTTTAAAACCAATTCATGTAAAATGGCATTTTTGTTGTTCACTTATAAAACACTTTTCTCTGTATCTTGTTTTGTTTGTTGGTAACTGTCTTTTGAAATAGGGGAGGTTAATATGCCGGACCCTGTAATTCATAAAATAAAAGTCAAGCATGAAGAGTATCTTTAGAATCTTATTCCAATTCTAAAAAATTTTAATGAAATCAAGAAATAATATTATAAAAATGTGTGAATTATTAAATACTGTTTTAAAAAAGGGTAAATTGTAAAATACTCCACATATTTGAAAATGTTTCATCCTCAAATCCCTAAAATCTAATGTTCATGAAATAATTTTCATTAGGTTAAGAAATAATTGACAAACAAGCTCTGATGTTGAAAATGATTCCTTGTAAGGGGAAGTATACTGATGTACATTCTTTATAGATTCTCTTATTTAGCCGTGTTTAAAAGCAAAATATTATGACGAGTCAACTTTACTTTTAAATTTACTTCGCTGATTTTAAATATCTTTCATTGTTTTAAATAGAAAATAAAAGAATATAAATATTAAAATATAGATTATAGTAAAGAAAAAATTAGTGAAAGATTGTAATTGAAAAGATAAACATTTTGCAGATAAATTCTTTCCAGAAAATAAACCAGTATGGGGCCCTTGTTTCTTCAAAACATGTCTGGAACTAATGAGATTGTATTAAATTTGGAAATAGGACATTCTCTGCTTAATTCTCAAAAATGAAAAAAAATCAAATTTCATTATGCAAAAATTCTTTTCTGAAAGCTAATGAATAATGAATGAATCTAACTATATCTATGTAAACAGACTTTACAACCTCTATTCATAAGCATTTTTCCCTCTTCATCATTATTTTATATTCTGAAAGTAAAATATCAGCATAAAATCAGATTTTCCAGAAAACTGATATAATTTTATTTATGAGATATAATTGTACTATAAATAAAGTAAACGGAGTTGAATGGACGGAACTTAGCTTTTAATGACTTAGAAGTGAGGTTACATGATTGTTGTTTACACAATGATTGTACAGGGTGTTGCCAATCTAGAAAACAAAATTAAGTGATGCCAGATTACATAAGAATAATATTACAATAATAAAATGTAATTTAGCCAAAGCTTTAGTAAAATTTAACAGTCAGAATTAGTGTTATGATATTTTTATGCAAGCAGTCTCTTAGACTCCAAAAAAGCAAATTGTTGTATACATTATTAAAAAAAAGTACTCAGGGGTTTAATATTAAATTTATTTAAGTATATTATATCAGTGCCGATTTAAGCTAATTTTGAATCCTGGACACACATCTACACGCTCCCTTGGGGCTGGCAGATCAAAATTTATTACCAGAAAACCTGATTAAGTCCAGCTAATCCGAGCCCTCCTGGGCCCCTGGGTGCCCAACCCAAGCACCCAATGAATAAACTGGCATTGTATTGTATTTTTTCATTTTATGTTGATAAGAATGTTTCTGTGTATTAAAGGTATTCTTTTGTGTTTTTCTTGCTAATGCTATTTGACTGATGGTGTCACATCAAGACCTATGAAATTCATCAGGGCTAGTTTTACCCATGTCGTTACCTGTAGCTTTGAACACCATACAGGTGATAGTATGATTTGGTTCAGTTCCTCTCCATTTTGAGGGAGTGAACCTTAGGCGGGTCAGGGGCCTCACACCTCTTTCGTCTTCCACCAACCTCATGAAAGGACTTGTGGCTTGGCTGCTATTTAGAGTGCCTCTTGTCACAAAGGCATTTACAAACATCCATGCTTTCTCTGGGATTCAAACCCAGCCCTATGGCACAGCAGTCAGTTACACTAACCAATAAAATGGCTGGGTGGCAACAAAAAAAAAAAATTCTAAAAGTAATAGATATAATCTATTTTTCATTATTTTGATTTTTAAAAATTGTTTTATAAATCATTATGAAATTTCCCTCTTTTTAAAATCATTAAAGATTTCTTTTTATATGTAGCGAAGAGTTTTTAAATCTTAAATTGTACTCTTATTTTCAATGATATGGAAATGAGATTCTTGACTCTCATCTCAACATGTCATTCCATTTAATATAAGTTTTTTTTTTCAATTTAATATATTTATTTCATTTTCAGAATTAAGGCAAATCTCAGAAACATACAATTCAATGTTCGATCTAGATGTTTATGTGAAGAAACTTATGAATGCAAAGCGACGAGTAATGTTGGTAAATAACATCTTACAAAATGCTCAAGTAAGTTAAAGTTATACAAAATACTCAAATTGTTATACTTTTTTCTCAATAATAATGATTCTAATTGATTATTTCATGTTCAAAAATATTTTCATCCAAAAGTACCGAAGAGATTGCTGCCTGAATTTCATCTTTCACCAATGTGCATAATTTTATAATTATGGTATCTAAATTTTTATATATTCAGAAGAAGTATAATATTTAGAAAACGTTTATCAAGGAGCAAGAATTTTTGAAAATAATTTCATTTACAAAATGGTTTGATTTTACTTTTTTTCATTGCAAATATTTAATAAAAGGAAGAAAATTTTTTTATCTATACAAATAAATAAAATTGAAGTGTCTGTTTGTAATTTGAAATTAACAGCTTTTTACTAAATGCATTTATAAGTATGTACAGTACTTATATCAAAAAATCAATTTTTTAAATTTTTTTTCTATCTGTCGGTCTCACTGTTTCTTTCGGCTAATCTCTGAAAATGGATGAACTGATTTTGACGTAACTTTCACTGGCAGATAGCTAATGTTATAAGGATTAACTTACACTACTTTTATTTTAGAAATTATCACGTAAAATTTTTCTTATTTCCACAGATTCGTAGTATCCATTTTGAAAGCTTACTTCACCTCTTCCCATGAGTCCCTCATAGTCTAGAGGTCAGAGTAGCACGCTCCTAATGCTTAACCCTGGGTTCGATTCCCAGAATCTCACTTTTCTAAATCACTTTAATACATTTCAAATTTCTTTGCTTGCTTTAATACGAAGTAATTCGACGGATCATTTTTTTTCATGATCTTCCCCTATTTTTTCTTTAAGTATTTTATTTTTTATTAGCTTTTAAGGAAGCTTTTTTCTGATTTTCTTTTTTCATTCTGTGTTTTACCCATATTTAACGATTGAGATCTTAGCTGAAATCCTATTGGTCAGGCCTCGCTTTGTCCACCCAAAGACAGAAAGTTTACTTTCATTATTAGTACCTGCACCGTTTTTGAAGCTATTTTTCTTGCACTTAATGCATTTTATTATTTTTAATTTTTATATTTTCTTATTCTTATATTTTAATTTTAACTTTAAAGTATTTTAAACTAACAAAGGGCAAGAGTCAATATGTTACGGTCACTCAAAATCCTAACAATGTAAGGTTATAGCTTGGAAGAGCTAGGTACTCAAGCCATCCACCCGACAATATTTTAGAAGAAAAAAATAATAATAAGGGTTCCTTGAAAACAAAATTAAAACCAATAAAATAGTGAACAATATCCAATTCAAAAAAGGATTATTTATTTCAATAAGGATTATTTTTAGAAGGAGCTTTTTAGGAAACAAATGCGATGATTCATTTTAAACGGAAAAAAAATAATTTGTTCTTACTGACACACTTTTAATTATGTAAGAACAAACTATTCTTTTTCGTTGCTATCACAACCAGAGTTGTTATAACCATCAGAACAGAACTCATATTACTACTGTGATTCTAAAAAAGCTATGAGCAATGTAAGGATTAATTAAAAATCAAAACCATATATTAGTTATTTAAAAGATTTGTATCAGTTAAAGACAAAACAAGTTTGTGTGAAAGTAAATTTATCACTTGAGATTTGCCAGATAGTATTTTGTAAGTTTTAGGTCTATTTTGTTTTAATAATCATGGAGAAAATAGTACTTATTAACCTCAAATAGACTTATTCAACACAATGGTCCAACACCACTTTTAATCATTAGCTGCAAAAATCAGCTTTATTCAATCTCACCTGTGTAGTGCAAATAACTGCTTTTTACCTCCTCCCGTAATTACAAAAACTCTGACTTTATATAGTCAAACTAATCTACATATCTAGGTTTCTTCTTGAAAGGGATAGCTGTGAAATAAACACGGATGCTAGTCCAAAGATTCCCCAAGAGGATTAGTGATAGGACGCGTAAAGATCTGTCACAATATATATAAACGAAATATCAATTAGAAGTAGTTGAATGACATTAAACTTATAGCATAGATATTTGTTTACATGTAATACAGGATTATCAAGTTTTCATAAACTCTGCGATTTGAACAAACACTTTTTTGTTAAATTCCAATGTGGACAAAGTCGGGGGTAACAGCTAGTCTGATATAATAATTGAAAAAATAATAATTTTTAAAAAGTGTTTTTTTAATGAAAATATAGCTTACTTTTCTTTGTTATCAGAATTTGTAAACTCATCAAGAGAAAAAATTTATATAAGTTAAAGTAAATATAAAAAGGTTCCACATATTAAACAATTTAGAAATATTATAATTCTGTTTTTTATTGATTTTTAAAGAATTCAATAGCTGCATATATGAATGTATAATTTTGAATCTTAAAATATATTATTTAAATGTAAAAATTATTGATTTGACAATCATATGCACTTGTTTAAGTTTATTCTAAAAGATTGAAAAACTGCTGATAATGAGTTTTTACATAACCCTTCTGCGAGCACAAAGCTAAAATGTTTTTTTCTGTGATAAAGTACTTGATAAATTTAATGTTCTCATCCACTATAAACATTATTTAGTCACAAAAAAAAAATATCTGATCAGGGTCTTTTTCCTGGGTGGTGGCTAGACATTACAGCCACTGCGCACTTAAGACATTT
This sequence comes from Trichonephila clavipes, assembly GCA_019973935.1. Classification (NCBI taxonomy): domain Eukaryota; kingdom Metazoa; phylum Arthropoda; class Arachnida; order Araneae; family Nephilidae; genus Trichonephila; species Trichonephila clavipes. The sequence continues at coordinate 385,694 of BMAU01004868.1, read as the reverse complement.
AACTTTTCCAAGACAGAAATAATGAATCATATTACAATAAACTTTTTATGAAAAATTAACATTTATGTTAATAACTATTTAAATAACAATTAAATACAAAGTACAAGTGTAATAAAATAATGGAATAATTGTACAATATAGAATACTTACTAAAATATACATTGAAATTGGTTTATATCCACATTTTTATCTTATTTAACTTTAGTATAAAAAGTTAGAAATAAAGTAATATTTTTGAGGATTTTAATTAGTTATTTCACATATTTGATGAGGTATTTACTGTGGAACTTTTCAAAGCATGTGGGACCATTTGCTTGAAGACACAGTGGTACGTTGCAGGACCGACACAACCATCAAGAGTGATGAATGTCTTTTCTGGTACTGCAAAAAGAGCATCTCCTGTACAGACCACCTTCTGTTTTGACTGGAATATGTTCTACATTTTCTGTACGTTTATCCTCAGGAACATGGGACTTAAACTTTTTCACAGGAACAGAACTTAGACTCTGTTTCTTTGCAGGTTTTTTTTTGGCACCCCATCATAAGCAGTTCACAGTTTACTTCTCATCTAAAATTTTTCATAGCCTTGAACTCTATCTGGAAGCATGTTATATATGATGTAGAAATTCCCCACTGAGACATCTAAGAAGTGAAAAAATAATCTGTGCCACCATTTGTAATTTTTTCTATCTATCTCATATAAGCATTTCAAATGGTGGAACTGGTCAACAAATCCCATAACTCTTGTTGTAATCTCTTATTCCCTGAGGACATGTCAGGCTTATTGTTTCCTCATTCCTTTCTTTTCTCTCCACATTGGTGACATTCGTCACCTTTTCTAAGGTGGATAAGAGGCACACACCTCTTTTGTCTTTCCATCTAAGGCAAATAATATTATCTGCACTTGATAACCAATCAAACTCTCCTCTTTTCAAAGTTTTTTCAGAATTTAAGTTCTTAGGTAATAGTTCCACATGTGAATATCTTTTGAGTCTCTAAACATATCAAATGACTGAAGCTGGTGAAATAGTTATCCATAAAAAGTTTGTAATTTTTACTGAAAAGAGGTTGGCTCAACGTTCGAACCACTTTTTCACCTAAACTTTTTTATGTAATATCCCCAATTTTCCCAGCATAAATTTCAAAGTGGTAAGCATATGCACTTTCATCACTGCATCCATATTTTATACCCTCTTTTAATGGGCTTTTTAGGCATATATTGCATTATGGAAGAGTGTTCCTTTGAATTTCATCATTGATTCATCTATGGCTTGAATTTGATTAGGATTAAACAACTAGGTGCATTGCCGGCGTTGCACGGGCTGTCTCTACTTTTATAAATTTTCCCTTTCTTTCACAAAATCAGAATTTTTAATACCCATTTTCAAAATGACTTCCATCCCCCCCCTCCACCGCTTAGCCCAGCGTTGCTTGTGCTTTCTCTTTTCCTCATGACACCAGCATTTCTGTGTGTGTGTTTGTACACGCACAATGTGAGTGATTTCTAAAGTTATGCCAAAAATTTTCCCTTTTTCGAAATTTGTTCTATTCCACTTATTTTTGATTTAAGACAGGTTTCTTTCCTCTCTCTATAGCCCGAACATGGTTTTTTTAGTGTAAAATTATTGTTTTATCTTCCCCTCCTTCTCACAGATAAGATATAGCTTCAAGTTTGGATGTATGACTTATAAAAAAAAATATTGCGTTAGAATTAAAAAATTATTAATGTGAAGCAATAAATAGAAAACAATTCTGATGCTAAGAGTAAAACAAAAAACGTTCATCATTTTTTAAATAATAGTTAGTTTCTAAGAATCTAAAATAATAAAATAGGTTTCAGATTTTCATGAATCAATCAATCGTTACATATAGTTAACTTAAAATGTCTCTAAATTGTATTTTGATCCAAAATAATAGACAATGTACTTTTTAATTAACAAAGAATTAATTTATTTCATTAACAACTTATAACTCGTATTCAAAAAAGAAACCGATTTCGACTCATTTTTTTATTTAAAAAAAATTGTAAAATAATTAAATTGAAAGAAAGAGATATATATAATTTTATTATATTAATTTTTAAATAAATTTATTTATATGCAAAGTTTCGTTGTTTCGTAAAAACAGAATTTCTTTCTGATATTCTCAGCAGATGGCGCCATGATGCGTTTTAAGGTTTTTAATTAATATCTTTTTAACTAATTGAAATATTGGAATATAAATGGTGAAAACGGATAATTACCTTTTTAATGATTAATACCTTTAAAATAAAAATTTATTTTTTCGATATCCCGTTTCGTTATTCCTCTTCAGGTTCGAACCTGGGAACTACCGTTTTATAAAGCAGCGCCTTACTCAACCATACCACGATTTCCTTCGGGTAGAACGGTAAAATAATCTTGAAAATATCGGAAGATTTTTGTTAATTTCTCATTTCGTTTTTTGTTAAAGTTAAAAAAAAAAATTCGGGCTTCATTTTTAAGTTAATGCTTTTAAACAGAAAACTTTTTAAAAAAAGTAAATGTTTATATATTTATCGCAAAAGGGAAAATTTGAAAAACACATTTTTTTAACTGTAATTTTTAAGATATTTTATCAATCTTTGTACAGATTACGTATAAAAAAAATAGTTAATGAAAACCATTTGCAATGTAATTAGTTTGAATTGTTAAGAATGTGTTATTCAAAGAGAGAAATTCTGCCAGAATGTTTTTTATTTAAAAACAATAGCGAACCATTACATAAATTTTAAAAAAAAGGTAATTTCTAAATTTATTTTGAAATAGTTTTAAACATTTCTTTATGTAAGTATTTTTTAAAAAAATATTTCGTTTGTTTTATCTGCAATATTTATAATATAGATAAAACTTCAAATTTCAGAATGTGATTAATACCTTTAAAATAAAAAAAAATTTCAGACTTCATTTGATAAAGACTAATAAAAGAAAGATTATATATATATAATTTTATTATATTAATTTTTAAATATTTTTAAAAACCTCTGAAAAAAAAAAGAAGCTCCGAATTTTCCCCTGGAAATAAATTATCTTTCCGATTCTCTGCAGATGGCGCCACGTACATAATAAATGCGTTTTAAGGTTTTTAATTAATATCGTTTTAACTAGTTGGAATATCGGAATATAAATGGTCAAAACGGATTCCTCGGGTCATTTCCGAAATTTTGATACCTTCTGCTAGTTTCTGCATCTTGTGGTTCAGGAGAAAATTGGGCTATATACCTACATAGATACGTTGTTTACCTACAAATTTTAATAGAGTAGGTGATAGCAACATCTCTGACAGATAATTCGAAAAAGGTCTTATAATTATCATTAATATGCAAATGTGAAAGAATCCATGTGAAACGTTTCACTGATATTTGTTGAGATATATACTCATAATGCAAATCAGGAGAATTTGATCAGTAGTCCTTATAGAGCTAGGCAAGAACTTGATTCCCATAAGTAAGTTTATTGCGAAAAATCTCAATTGTTCATCCAATTCTAAAGAACTAAATTGTTTTCTTTCTTGAGTAGTATACAAATTACTTTGAAACACAATATCCTCCAGTAATTTTGTAATAATAAATAGCAAAAATACTCTAAGAGGAGTAGGATTTTGCAAATCTGAAACTTCAGATGCAGGACCGGTGGTTTCCAAGATCTATTTTTTTATATATAGTTTACCTTATTTTACTTCTGGCTGGGAAGTAGAGGGACACTGAATCTCATCAATTTCTTCATCATCTGAAGAAATATTTTCCCCTTGAGCAACATTTTAAACATAATCTTCATCATCAGTATCACTGTTATTAGAGGCTGCTGAATTATTACCTGATGGCAGTTCTTCAAATATCGCAAGTCTCTTGAGCAGATTAAGTTTTTTCTAGGCAATGTTACACAAATATACTCGAATTCTACTTTAGGTTGATAATAATAATAAAAATCAATGTACAATAATCTTATAAAATGGAAGTGCATATTTCCCACTCCCAACATTCTCAAGTGATTCTAAATGCTCTCTCTTGAGTGGAAGAAGAGCAAAAATTTCAAGGTTATTTTTCTGTTCTATGTAGGCAACTGCCTCTATTCATACTAGCTTTCCAAAAACCTAAATAAAACCTGTTTTTTTTTAATTGCACATTTGCTTAATTGAGCCTAAAATGTTTAAAAAGGAAATTTTATTTTTGTGTGTGATCCAAAATCCCCTCCCCCCATTTCCTTCTTAAAGAAAAGTATGTTAATACTTTTGCTAGGAATGTATTATATTTAAGTGTGTAATATTATTTGAACTAATTTTTTTTAAAAAAATTATGAAGACTAGTTATTTTTAAAGTTAAAAAGCATTATAACTCCAGTTCAAAATATAAGAATAACCAAAAATGGTATTGCATTGTATTGTGAAATACATATCTGTAAAAGTAAACAATGAAGATTAGCAAAACATATCAGGTATTGTTCACATGTGTCTAAAAAATTATTAAAATTCTGAAAATTTCCCAGAAGTAATTAAAATATTTATGAAATATTTTGAATGGTTCACTTTGATGATAAAATTTCCATAAATATGACTTCCATTGAACTGGTATGTATATAAGAACTTGTTTGAAAGGTAACTTTAATTAGGAAGTAAAAAATCTGTCACATGAAAAGTAAACAGACTATACTAAGATTGTAATTGTGACTCTACACGCTGAAGGACTTAGTCAGCTTATAAATGTCAAAAAAAATAAATAAATAAATAAATGGTTTCAAAAATTTTTGAATTAAGTTTTGAAAACAATTATTCTAAAAAACAAAATAAGATAAATAATTGTACTTATAGGGTTAAAATAATCTCATTAAGACAAAACAGAGTGTTTGATCCTATGTCCTTTGACATCTGTTTACCAAAGTAGCCATTTTATGATACCATGCAACATAATTTTACAATTTACTGTAACATTGAAACAAGATTAACTATTTTTTCCCCTGCTATCTTTTCACTCTGACTCTCCGTTTTCCCACAATTTGTTGTTTTCTCATTCAAAAAACTAGTACCTTCAAGTAGCAGCACCGTCTCATGATCCATTGCTTTGTCTCTACATGCTGTTTCTTTACTGGCTAATTTTCAAAATTGTGCTGTGTTTCAACAAAAAGTTAATAAAATGGTTATTCTGATTAGCAGAAGTCATACATTGTTTCAATTAGGATAATAACTGTGCAATAGAGGCAATTGTTATGGCCTTATTTTAAACTCTATTTAGTTTTGAATAAAGTATCAGGTTTTACTTTTCAGTTGATTATTTCTATCTGAGGTGAAATTATTGAAAATAATTTACATGAGCTCAAAGCAATCTGCAACTTTTTAATAATATGAAAATATGTATTTTTAGATTTATGTACCAAATAGAATGATATTTAGAAATTTATGTGAAAGTAGCTTGCATTGGTTTAAATAATAATAATTAAATGCCCTGTATATTTCTCGTCTGAAGTGTGTGATATTTTCAATGGAGAAATAATTCTTTTTAAACTTAATATCTTTTGCTTTAGGAGCGTCTAAATCGACTACATCAAAGCATAGCTCGTGAAACAGCAAAAAGAAAGGCTCTTCTTGAAACTAGTCCAACATCGATACCACCAGCAATGTGAATTTATTGAGTTAAAAAATATATATATTTAGATATATATATCTGAGAAAATATTAAATTTGAAAATCTGTAAATACTCAGTTAAAATATGTACTTAAAAATATAATTTGTAGGAATGGTGAGACTTTTTAAAGTAATAAGCAAACAAAGGTGTGAATTTTTAATAAAAAAATTCCTTATGCCTTTTTGAGCATAATTTTGTGATTTGCTGCAACAATATAAATGTTTTTTTCTAATATAATATGTAAGATGTAACATTTGACTGTAGAATTTTTAACATTGTTGTGCTTTGCTATCCATATAAAACAATGTTATTGTCCATTTTATCAATTCTGAATATTTTGTGGGACACAATATGCTTGATACATATAATATGCTATGTATTGTAGTTAAATAAAAATAAACATATCAACTACATCAGCCTTACAAGAAATTAATTTGAATCTAATAAAATTTGACAATTTAATTATATTTATAAAGCTTCATGTTACAAAAGATTTGCCTTTATATATGTTTCTTATTTCTAATGGTCTTTAAACTTAAGTAGTAGTCTATGAAGCAATAAACAAATATGGTTTAATTATTAAAAATTTACAATTGTTGAAATTATATTAATAAATGGTTACTATTGTTGAATGTAGTTGTTACTAATGAAATTCTTATCTTAAATAGTATTTATTATTATGTATATCTTAACATTTAATTAATACAATATTATGTGCTTATAATTACATGTTGTTTTTATTTTTCATATGTATAGTAATAATTATTGAATTAATAATTTTATTTAAAAACTGTATACAAAACTGTCTTATGTAAATTCAAAGAAGAGTTCCATAGTTTTACCATGTTTAAGAATTTCCTTGTCTACAGCAATATTTGTTTCAGGTTTTTCAATTCAATTAGCTATTTTTGTAAAACTTCTGATTTGTTGTAGAAAGTATGAATAGGAAATATTTATATATTTCTCTGAATGATTTATTTGTATACATGCTAATATAAAGATAAAATTTAAATTTCTGCCACATAATTTTTTTAGAATGAGCTTTTCACATACTGTACAAATATCTCTCAGAATTTATTTTTTAACTATTGATTCACTAATATTACATTGATTTGCTGTTGGTAAAATTCAGAAAATATTATCCATATTGAAAAAAAAGTTAGAATAAAGTAATTATTTGCTTAGAATTCTTCCAAATCAACGATATGTACACAAAGTGTTATTTATATTATTTAAGCAATTCTTTCTATACAAAAGTAACTAATTTGTTACATTTTTATTTTATACATTAGGAAAAAGTATTTTTTTATTGTAAAATTGTTTGTAGAATTTTGTAAATATTAAAATGTTTTAATTTTTTAGATATGTTATTTGATGTTTTATTTTTATACTTAAGCATATATGAAGAAAAATTAATACATTAATTATTCTCCTCATTGTATACAAGAATTTGAATATATATTGATATATATATATATATATATATATATATATATATATATATATATATATATGTCCATTAAACATAGTCTGTTTTGTTTAGTTATATCTATTACATAATCAAAAAAAATCCATCTTTACTGCAATGCTGTGTTTTAAATAATATTTTAGTTAATTGATTATCCTGAAGAAATTTATAAATAAATCTTTCTTGAGAGTTTTAGAATTCATTAATTATGCAAGATATGGACTTAATTTGTTCACCTGTGATTATTTAAGATAGTTAATAATATAGAAAAACTGTAATTTTCAAATATTTTCGTGCAATATTTTTATGAATTTGAAATAAAAGCAGTTGAAGATGTATGTGTGGAATGTTTCTTTAATTTCTAAAATAATGTGTTAAACACATAAATTATCGTTACAAATTTTATCTAATCAATTAGATAGACTATTTTATGGTTGCATCATATTTCTAATCTATACATAAATATTAATCATATAGCTTTCAAATTAAAATAGTACATATTCATTATCTATTCTATTTTAAATTTATATTTACAATAGAACGTTGTTTATCCGAATCAATTGGGACCAGACACTGTTTGGATAACCAAAAACTGAATGCAGTCCATGCAGTATATAAAACTGCACTTTATACAAATATTGAAAATCATCACATGTGGGAAACTTACTTGAAGAAAAAGCAAAATAGGTGCAAAATGTCACAATTTTACCTTTATTGAGGAAAATAATCACTTATTTTTTGCTGTACCATTGTACTCCTTCGTTTTTTTGCTGCAATGTCTCCGATTCTCTTGAGCAGCAGTAGTTGAATAGGACAACACTCCGATTGTTGTTTGTACCACTCCATAGCTGTATCTAATGCAGAAAACGTGTCAGCATTTAATGGACCCTTGCTACATTCATTTTTGTTGCTGTACTCGTCTTCATTTGTTTAATTGTCGATAGGGTCAGATTCTTCTTGCACAGAAGTCACAATCTCATCATCATTTTGCATATGAAATCCACAGTCTTCTGCTGTGCTAGAGACACTTCACTTTCTCTCTTTGCAAGATGGTTCAATATTTCAAGTTTTGTCTCTCTGTTCAAGACATTGCGCTTCCCTTTTAAATTCGAAGCCATGGCAGTTCATAACTGAGCAAAAGAGCATGTATACACCCCCTCACTCGGAAACATACTGACCTAATATTCCGTGCAGATGTTTACCAAATCACCCAACTGAAATTCTCCAATTATCCCTGACATAGGGTTTTCCGGTCACTTTTGGCCTCACCCGAAACAACTGTTGAGCATTGCACTATTTGGAAACGTATTCATATACAGTACATGTAGTTGACAAAAAAAAACAGTCCAGATATTTGACGCTCTGGATAATAAACGTTCGGATAAATGATGTTCTACTGTATATTAAAACTAATTTTTATTTCAGTGAATTAAAATTCTGTTCTCTTGAATAGTGATAGTGAAATAAAATATGATTCATTTTCATCCTAATGATTCATTTGCAATCAAAGCTTAAAAATGATTTTTCAAGAACTGTCTTAATGTAATTGGGAAACATAAATTTGGCATACTTTTCCAGACTTAAAAATATTTCTGTATTATTGTGATTTTTTTTTGCCAATGCAATAGAATAAAATGTTTCATTTTACAACTGATCTTTTTAAATCATTTTTTTCTTTATAAATGTTTCACCGTTTTTTTTTTCCTTTATTGAAATTCAAAATTAATGTATTACTTGTGAAAGTAAAATAATATTTATAAGTAATTCTACAATTTTTTGGATGCTATGTAAGTAAGTGGGCATATTTATTTAATCATGCAAATTAAATTTAATATTAAAACTTTTTTGTTGCAAAATGTGTGTCAAAAGTTTGGGACATACTCAAGACATTGCATGAAAACAGCTAAAATGTATATAATGCAGTGCTAAGGAAAATTAATAATTTTACATAAAACTATTAAGTTATAAATGTACTAAAAAAATCCTTACTATTTGAATCATTTACTTTAGTTGCTGACATGCAAAAAATTAAAATATAGTCGAACCTCACTATTGCAAATTTTTCTATATAGCAAACTTTTTCCTGAAACCAAAACTACTTCGCGATTTTCTACGTAAAATAGCCTCCCAATTGTGAAGTGCATTTTCTATGTAATAAACTTTCTTCTGTGATTCAATTTTTTCCCCTCCCTATTCTTCAAGTATTTCTGGACATTTCAAGCTATTCTTTCTTTTAACACATTTTATGGTGTTCATAATTCTTGAACTGGTTTTATTAGGTGCCTAACTCGAGGAGAGCAATAGAATTCTGGGTGTTTCATCCAAGAAGTGCAACCTTTAACCCCCATTGTCTAGTTCACTAGAAACATCTTCGATATCCCTTTCACCCTCAGTGGAGTTGTCTTGTGTCCTTGAACTAGTCTCCATTCATTTGTAGAGTTGATCAGTCGAACTGGTGACTTCGTTTCTTGTATCTTGAAAATGTCAAAACGTAAGTGCTTGAGCATCAAACAAAAAAATTAATTCTTCAGGAAGTGGATAAAGGCATCAAGAAAAAGGATAATGTGCTTAAAAATTTGGTATTCCTCCAAACAGCTTATCAACTATTATGAAAAATGGAGATAAGTTACAAAGTTATAATGCATCATATTCTTGTTCAAAATGTTTGAGAACATGTGTCTATGAAGATGTCGACGAGCAGTTTTGAAGTCCATACACATAATGCGAGATAAAAATGTTCTGATCTCTGGACCTCTTTCATAATAGACAAAGCTCTTCAATTTGCAAAGGCATTGGGATACGACCAATATCTAGGTAGCAATGGATGGTTTGAAAAATTTAAGAAAAGACATGGAAAAATACGCCTGAAGGGATTTTTGGTGCATTGTAAAGATGTGAGGAGTATTATGAAACAAAGCATTTTTTCAAACAAAATTAACAGATTTTACACAAGTAGTTAAATTTAAGGATGCATGTGATAATGTATGTTTAGAATTTCTAGTTATATATAAAAATAATGTATGTTTAAAATTATTAGTATTTCTTTAAATTAGAAAATGTCCTTAAAATTCATCAATTTCAATAAAAAATTATTTCCTTAATGTTGAAAATACAGTATATTCCACAACATTCTTTTTTCTTGCAAATTTTCTTTCTTTTTTTGATGAGTAAGATATATAAAATAAATTGATTTTAAATAACAAAAAGGTGTGAATAATTACTTTTTTAACCATTTATCTACTGCCTTATGATTTACTGCAGTTTTTTTCATGCAATATTTTTTTTTTGAATTGCTGCATTGAAAATTAAGGGGTATGCATAAACAAAATTCTCAACTTTGGGAAATTTAATTTGTTAGAGCTAATTAATTAAAGATATGTTCACCTGCAAAATTTATATACACTTTCACTTAAAATAAATAGTCAAATCATTTTCTAAGGTCTTTATTAACATACAAAAAAAATAAGACACCTTTTGACATTTAACTATTTTTTGGGGACTAAAATGATAATCTTTGCAATCCACTGAAAACGCAATTTCTGCTATAAAACTATTCACCTTCCCTGCTAAAATACTCATCATAGAACCCGTGCTGCCATATATCTTGGAAGAGTGGATTTCAAAGAATATTCCTGCTAAGTGTCGTTCGTCAAAATGGTTATTCTGTGTAACTTTAAAGTGAGTGGTACTTATAAGTACCGTCGGTAGATAAAGGGTTAATACATATTGTTTATGAACTTAAAATTATGTGGTTTATAAAGATGAACCTCTATAACAAATTTTCATTTAACGAACTTTTCTTGGGGATTTTGCGACTTCGTTAAATAGAGTTCTGACTGTATATAGATTGACTAATAAATTTCATTTCCATTACTTAAAACTTTATTTTTTCACCCATTTAAATTTTAGAATATAGCAATTTTTTCACTCCCACTTTATCCACGATATTTTTGATATGAGAAATTTTAATCACTATATATATATATATCAGTCCTATATAATTTTCATTAACGATTTTTCTAGCATTACAGTTAAAAACTCTTATAAAGAACTGTTTTTGACATTGAAAGACTTTTATAAAATAGTGAAACTATTGCCATTGTCTTCCAATGTTTGTTTATCTCCTTTTTTTAGCACATACAAATACTCAGTATTTTATGAATAAATTATTTATTTAATTGATAAATTGTACCATAACATGACAAAACATTTAAGAAGCTCTGTTATAATGCTAAGAACAATAAATTTAATTTATTTAAGGAATTTTGATGTGTATTGTTTAATATTATTACCTTTCTGAAAAATTGGTGTATTGCAGAAACATCAAACAAAAAAATATGTTTATCAATCAAAATTTTGTATATTTAAATATAAAATATGTGTAACCATTATTATAAACTTTAAATATTTTCATTTCTTTTGGAGCAAAATTTATAACTTACACTTCAAAATAGATTCCAATATAATCATTTTTAAAATTCTACTGATGTAATCAATTTCAAATCTTTAATATTTCTCTCACTGTACACAATTAATTAGTTTAACACTCCTAAAAGTACTCAAATATGCTGCACAAATTCATCAATGTTTATTTTTAAAATTAAGATTTATTTTCCCAGTTTTTGAAAAATTTATTGCAGTAAAATGTGACTAGAGAGGCAATATGTATAAGTTTTAAATAAAACTTATTGTATGAGAGGAAATAATATATTAAGGTGGAAATGTCTTTTTTTTTCATAAAATGTTTGATATTTTGTAAATTTGTGAAATATGTCTTCATTTAACTTTATTTTTATATTTGTCATTGACTAATAAAATATAAAACTATAAATATGATAAAATATACATTTATTTATTCAATAAAAACAACACTTAAGTACTTTGAAAATGAAGAAAAATCAAATATACTTGATTTGAGACATGAAAATTTGTTGAACATAAATTCATAGTTTTCAAATCCATCACATATTTTAAGTAGATGACCAAAAATGAAAAAAATGCAGCATTACTGTGAAAATACAATACTCTTAATTTTCTTATAGAAATACTAAAATATTTCTTACAAATTATGATATGGAAAGAGATGTACGTAAAATGCATAAATTAAAAGGAAGGTTAGTTAAAAATTTACAGAAATTCTGCAATGGGGCAATTTATAAAACATGTTTCATAGAATCTCATTAAATTATTTATACCTTTCTGAAAAGTATTTATTTCAGTAGAATATTAATATGTGGATTTGTTTGATATTTTACATATAAGATATATAAATCTAAAGGAAGTGTTTGATACCGAAATATATTATGTATAATTTATTTTTTCATGTTCACAAGCTAAATTACTCTTTTAAAATTGTATAGTACTTTTAAAAAAGTAAAAATAAAATATTAATTAACAAGACAGATCTATTTAATGTTTTGGCACTTTTTTTAATACTATCATGATTCAAAACAAATTAATTTATCTTAGTGACTTCCAAATTGAAACAAAACTTTGACTGCTCCAGTAAAAAATTTGAACTTTATATTAAAATATCTCTAATTACAAATCTATATTTACATATAACACATATATATACAATATGTATAATGCTTTCTCTAATGGACAAGGCTTAAAAGCCAGGTGTAGATATATTTCAAGATTCTATCATGATTGAGATATATGTGAAAAATGCATACAAACTTTTGGCTTAATTGAATAACATTACATCAATTTGTATGTATTAATATGATACAATCAAAATGTAACTTCATAAAAAAAACTTTCATATACATCTTAAGAAAGTAAAAATCTATAATTTAAAATTTGCAACTCAAAAATAAAATAAAAATACAATAATTTCACATGTTTTTTGCTCTTGGGTTAAAATTATCACAAGACGTGTGGTTTACAATTAAAGTGGATTACAAAGTTTCCTCAAATAAATAAATACAAGGATGAGTTTCATGCAAATCCTTCCTAATAAAAATTGAATTTTTGAAGTTTTATAAATAAATTATGGTGCAGGTTTTTCTACTTAAAATACTTCTAATGTGTAACTATTTCATTTTAAAAAAAGAATCTGACAAATTTTACATCAAAAATATAGAAGTTATAACAAGACAGATAATTATTTAAAAGTTACGAGGCAGTGATTTTGCTAGAAATACTTTTCTTTCATAGAAAATTCAGTGATAAGCCCTTTAAAATATTATGCCAATGTTGAATACATGGCACATTGATTTCTAATAAAAGATTTGCTTGTAATTAAAATTCAACAAAATGATGATAATGATGATGCACATGTTCATGGCGATGATGATGTTCATGTCGTTCTACAAGTTGTCTATGTGGCGAATTGGGTACAATGGAGTTTCGCACAAAATGCTTTGCTCCCTCAGTCTTTGGATCACTATGTTCACGAGCAAGCCAATTTTTAACTCCTTCCATTGCTCTTTGATGCTCTTTATCACGATGCCTGTGACGATAATGATGTCCTGGTGATGATGATAAATGATTAGAAAATTTTTGGCTTTCCAATATTGAAGCCCAGTTTTGGTTATTTTTTGGCTTCAGTTTTGGAGAATAGAAGCCATTAGGGTTCATCACATTGCTCTCATATAGATCATATGATTTGGACCGTCTATGATGTGGCTTCTCCCAGTCAAACTTGGCTTCTGGCACTAGGTCATTTAAGTCATAATCTAGATTTAATAAATCATCTTGGGGATCAAGATTCACTTTTGTCCTGTATAAATGAGGGCTACCATTGACATTGTTAGTATTGAGTTTTGAGTGGTAATTTGAAGACTTCTTTAAGGGAGAAGATCCAGGACATTCTCTTGTCCTGTGAGATTTGGAACATGTATGGGATCTATCTAGCAAACGGTATGGACAGAGGTATTTTGGATCAGCGCGGACACTGCTATGGCGTTGATTTTTGTCCAGTTGATCCCCCTGTAAGCTTTCACTATGATGGTTTGGTTGAGATAGGTTATTGCGTTTTGGACTCTCCACTCCAGCCAAATCCAAGTAATGATTTCGTCTATCTTTACATTCAGGTACGTGGTCTCGACTGCTGGGATGTTTGTGTAATTGTACATAATCTTCATCAAAGTTCTGACTGTTATCATCAAATTGATGCCTAATAAAGAAAAGAAAAAATATTTTAAAATACATTACAGCATAATTATGTGAATTTTTAAATTCAAGGTAAAAGAATTAATATGCACCAAGTGAGTTTAATTGATTACAATATAGTTTTAAACCCAGCAAAATTTTTAATTATTAAATCAATATTAAAATTGTTATCAAACAATATTATGCTGCATTGTTTTAAGGCCCATTCATTTAACAATTATCCTTTTTATTATATACGTTTTTGCTGAAATTATATCTCAAAGCCTATGATATTTATGATTTAATATCAAATGTTTCTTCTTATTCAGTAGCCTGTATGTAGTCAGAGGTATATAATAAAGCTAAAGAAAACTTTACATAGTCTTGAAAAAGTAATCACCACTCGATTAACTTAGCTAAATGTTGTCTAAAATAATATGATTATGAAGAACTCAAAAATGTTAAAAAATATCCCATAACTGTCAAGAATTTGATATGGCTTTGTAAGCAAAGTTACCATCATTTAATCAAAACTGCCTATTAACCTGCAGTTACTACATTAGTTTAGTATCAATATTCCTAGGAGGTCCTTTTTTGGAAATGAGAGATTTGTTAATGGGACTATAATAACACTTTATGATTTTTTACTTACACATGTTGGGGTTCCATATCATTGATATGGTGGTAGCTATTTTTTGGCCAATATATTTAAGGGTTTCATTGAAATCTTATAAGGCAGTATATATATATATATATATATATATATATATATATATATATATATATATATATATATATATATATATATATTCTAATATATATATATATATATATATATTCTAATATTAAAATATTCAAGACTAGAATTTTTTGGAACAAAAAATTCATTAATGGCCATCATAATCATTATAAACAAAAATTGTTAGATTCTAATAATCACATTTCTCATAATATTCATAAATGTTACACTAAGAGTCCTGCTATACATGGAATTTCTGATAATTTATCTTCTTATAATTTTGTTAACTCTCAATCTTATAATAGTCTTAAGTTAAAATTCAATAAATGTAGAGATAGTAGATGTAAGACATGTATTATGTTAAATATGGATCAATATGATTGTGATTCTAAATTTAACCTTTGTAAAACCTTTAATTGTATTTATATTTTAAATTGTAAAGTATGTCAATATAAATATATAGGACAGACCTCAATACTATTAACTTAAGGATTAATCAGCATAGACATGATGTTAAATTCTTTAATAATTCCAATAATTCTAATAAAATTGAACTTAGACACTTTTATATGCATGATTTCAAAAATGTTGAACTGTCTATCATTAAAATTTCTCCAATTACTAAGCACAGATTATGGTGGGAAAATCACTTTATTAGGAGTTTTAATACAATCTATCCATATGGCCTTAATGTTTTGTATTTTGCTAAAAATACTCTGCAAATAATGTTACAGAATAATAATAAAAGAATTTTTTTATAATGCCAATAAATTAAACAATACTTCTAAAAGAAAATCTAGAAGTAAAAGAACTAAAAGGAAAAACAGAGATAAAAATTCATTAAATGACAATATTAGAGTTCTTATTGATGATTTTGAGAAAAACTTTAATATCAAGAAAATCAAATACTTCATGTTTGGTCTGAATAAACATGAAATTGCATTGTTATATGAATCCTTAAATAATGATTCCTTAAAGGTTAGTCATGCAGTACACATTATTAAAGACATTACTAACTATCTAGTTAATAAATTCAATATTAATGTTGAGAAAATTATTGAACCCATTACAGAGTACTGCACTTTATTATTCATGAATAAAACTTTTGACAAAATTAACTTTTCTAGTGTATTTAATAGACATTTGTCTCTTTTTCCAGTTAGAAATGTTGTTGTAAAGAAAGCTTTTTAAATATAACAAAACGATGGGCAGATTTATCTTTAATTACAACAATAGTTCGCCCTCTATTAATATAGAAGATTGTATATGTAAAAACTATAATGATTTTATTGATGGTCATCATAAACATGTAGTTACTGGTAACTTAGATATAATCAATGATAATATTTTAAAAGATATAATGAGTAAAGGCACTAATTTTAGATTAAATGTTTCTAATAACAACAATACTGTTAAAAAACAAATTTTTAAAGATATAGATAATTTTATTACAAAATCTGCAATTAAATTTGGACTACTTATTGAGGCATTTGAAGAGTATAAGTACAATATATTAAAAGACCTTATGAATTTTAGCTACCATTCTCAATATGAAACTACTCTTAAAGATATCAAACAGAAAATTTATAATTTACAAAAAAGAATTTTATCATAGTTTACATTGATAAAGTACCTGGTAACTATGCTGTGATTTGTAAGTATTTTTATTATAATATTCTTTATGATCACTTTCTTAATAATGGTTCTTTTAAAAAAATTAGATTTGTCACATAATGAAATTAGTAATCGTATTATTGCTATTTATAAAAAATTAGGTTATTGTATTCCTAAAATTAAGTATCCATATATTTTTTTTTAACTCCAAAATTCCATAAAAGTCCGGTTAAATTTAGAACTGTGACAAATGGTTTTAGAACATATATTACTACTGCAGGTAAATTACTTCATAATATAATACAAAAACTTTATTAATCAGCAATATAATAAAGCTATAATTAAAAATAGTAAAGAGATTATAGATTTTTTTAATGATAAAAATATTTATTCAGTTCATAGTTATGACTTTGAAGATCTTTTCAATTCCATTGATTTATATGATATTATTAAAGTAATTTTAGAAAACCACAGTATGTATAACCTTAATATTAATTTTAACAAATTTAAAACTCTCATAGATTTTTGTCTTAACAGAAAATTATATCAGTTTTAATGGTTCTTTATATAAACAAGAGAAAGGACTCCCCACAAGGGGGCCCAGCTAGTAATAGTTTGGCTAATCTTTATTTACATTTTTATGAATATAGTTATGTTATTAATAATGACTACTACATTTTTAGATATATTGATGATTTAATTATTTTTGGTAAAAATGATAATTTAAATCCTATTATTAATTTTTATCCGTCCTACTTGAACTTAGTTAAAATTAATAATAATCCAATCAAAACAAATTACCTAGATGTATCTCTGTATATTAAGGATTTGAAACTACATACTAATATTTATGATAAAAGAGATGCCTTTAATTTTAATATCATCAAAGTGCCTTACTGGAATTCTAATTTATCAATATCTATATATAGAAATATTATTTTTAACTATATTTATCGCAATAAAGTATTAGTTAGCGATAAAGCTAATATTTTTTAAATCTTAAAAAATTTTTAATCACTGTATTGAACATGGATACCCTGCTAATTTTCTTTGTAACTATATTTCTAATGATTTTTTTATGATACAATTTGTATTAATGTAATTATTTACTGTTATTATGTTTTGTAATTTTTTTAAATTTAGACAATATCTAATTTATCCTACAATTATTAAATAGATGGCGCCACATGCTTGCTTTTTTTTTTTTTTTAAATCTTTAATATATATTTTTCAGAGTTTCTTTATAATTTACGCTAATTTTATGATTTTTATTTTTATTTTTATGATTTTTTAAAAGTATATATATATTTCTTATTATCGTATATCGTATCGCAATTAATCGTTTCTTATATCGTATCGCAAGTAACTTTATGCGGTTCTGCTCTCCCTATTTGGCGGGAACACGATAATGCACTCTTTGCCATCGTTACAAATCCGTTTTAGTAGGTTATGTTTATGTTCATATATTCTTGTTTAATGACTTAATATTTAAATTTTACGTATAGAACTCTTTCCTTTCCTCTTGGTACATAGTATGACAAATTACAGGTGAAGGTTGGCGCCGCAAAACTTGTTTAAACCTGCAATCCTGGTTCCTAAGGCCAGGAATTTGTCTTTATACTGTGTGCCTACTTCCTACTTTTAGTTATCTTAGGTTTATAACTATATGATTATTTTTATATTTTTGTTTATATGTATATGTATATGTGTGTATAAATTTATATATATGTGTATGTATATGTATATGATTATATATTAAAAAATTCTTATATTGGATTATATATATATATATATATATATATATAAGAAAATATTTAATTTATTTGTAATAGTTTTAATTTGATCAATACTAAAGATGCAAAACAAAATATGAAATATATTATACATTTTAAATATACGTAATCATTCAATAAAGGATTACAAAAAGCCCCCACATAAAAAAAATGCAATATATATATATATATATATATATGTTCTTGCTTTATAAAAAAAGTATTCTAGTTAGTACAAAAAAAAAATGTTGCACCTCATTGTTTTACACAGTAAAAAAATCACAACACAATGCATCTACATTAAGTACATTACAATTTAAAAATATTTTTTATGTGTTAAAATTAATACTATTTAAAACAAGTGGGATGTGTTTTTTTATTTTAAGTAGGGTAAAATTATTTTATATTAATTTTATTAAACTTTAAATCCAATTATATCCACAAAAATCATTAAATTTTCTACAAATCAAACCCAAGATCTTTTTTTCCTATGTTATTAAAAGTTAAACTGCCCTATATACAGTTCTAATACAATGACCCATAATTAAATTAGATGCATTAGTTGAATCAGACATCTTAAGTAAGTGGATGTTCGCACCTGTTGCTTTTTAAGAAAATATACCTTATCAAATTGGTTACTATGAGGCTTTTTTTTTTTTGTTGATTATCTACTCTTCCTTACAGGCATGTCAAAAGCTATTGCAAATCCTGAAAATTATCAAACTAAGTTTATGTAATACTTGAATAGCTAATACGGAACATGAAACATATGTGTAACAAAATTATACATTGTGTAATTATTGCAGAGTAATAATGTAGTGTAGTAGAAGGAAAGTTGTGTGTGTGTGTAAATAAATGTGTGTGAATGAAGGCTATCTATTCTTTTAAAGTGAGAATTATTATTTCATATATATAATAATGTCCATTATATATTCTAACCATTAATATGTAGATAAAAATTTATTCATTTTTGTTCAAGAGCAATATTAGCTAAGGCTGCCTTTGCCTTATAACAAAGAACCTAAGCCAAACTCGGAATAAATTTTCAGACAGAAAATGACTTAATATTCATATAAAACCATGACTTTGTAACATATGCATCCACTTATGGTAATGTGTTTAAAGACACATTCCACACTCTAGTAAATATTACAAAGTAATAAATGCACTAATTTCCTTTGAACATGCAAAGTGAAAAATTCAGTCAATATTATAGTTTAGGAGATGAAATACAGAACATATTATTTATAAATCAGAAAAAAATATTTAAAAAAAATAGATTCTTTCATTACAATAGAAATGTAAAGTATGGTCTATGAAATATTCTGTTCCTTAAAGGACAATAAAGTTAGGGTACGTAAAATTTATTCTGAAACAGTTTTATATTTGAAAAGACATTCTGAATTTGGATCTTGTTGTTTAACATTACATGAAAATAGCCTGAAGTTACTGTGTACCAACAACCATGTAAAATATATGAGTACAAAAAAAATAACAAATCAATATCACAAGCATTACCTATTATCACTAGCATGCATGCGTATTTGGAATCTTTCCTTTGGATGAATTTTCTGTTCTGACTTGTGGGGACGGTAATGGCGTAATTTAGGAGATGGCATTGCTCTTACATTAGCTGGGGACTTTTGGACGAGATGAGGTGATCGAGTCATAGATGGACTTGAATATTTGGGCGGTTTTTCAGACAGAGATGATGGCAAGTAGGTGGATGTTGTGTTTGCACTTTGTGCACTACAGCAGTCATTTAGCTTATTTTGAGCACTGCAACAGTCGTCAAGTTTGGACGGTGGAGGTATGTTGGAAGTTTCAGGTGCTGGCCAGTTTATAGAACCTATGAAAGGTTCTTCAGTATCTATATCTTTGTTGCTTTCAGGTGAAATGGCCAGCTTCACCTTAATTGTGCGGCTCCCAGATGGAGGAAGCCTTAATGTTCTGTTCAGAGTTTCACAGATAGATCGGACGACAATTTTCTCAACATCCTAGAAAATATGAAGGAGGATTTTTAATTATATTAAATATTTCCGAAGTAAAAAAACAAACAAACATTATAATTCCATAGGAATTGGGTACAAAGACTCATTTCTTACATAAAATATTTAAGATGTATTAGAAACAATAAATTCAAAGTCAGGTAAAATATTAAAATTAATACTGCATATGATTCTTCCTTATTATTTCACAAAAAGATGAAACAACATTTCTCAATAATAGTTCCTATCCCAGAATTTAAATGTTAAATGTAAATTAAATTCAGAACTTTTATAGAAAGATAAATTGAATAATATTTTTATATTTATATATAGTAAAAAAAGTGACAAGTTAAAATGTTTAACATTTGTACAAATAATGTGCCAACATTACATATACACATTATGAAATAGTTGAGTATAAAATGCAATTAACATTCTTGTATTTTATTTTATCAAAAATCTTGATGCATGACATGCAAAAAAAGGGTTTAATTTTTCTACAAAACTAAAAAAAAAAAGTTTTCTTTTTTCCAATTTTAAATATACTTACTTTTTACATTAAAAGAATATTGATCCATCAATGTTTAGGTAAAAAAAAGTTAGAAAATAAAAGATTATCCATGAGAAGAGGATAACAAATTATTCTTTTGGTTGTATTTTAAATAATTATCCCTTTTCCTCTCCCACCACCCAAAAACCATAGTCAACTTTTATACATGAATTTTTCTTAAAGCAAGTGAATTTTGTCAATCAAATAATGAATTAAAATTTTCTTTTTTTTTAAATAAAAATATGAATATTTATTTTCTAAAGCATTTAAATTTTTATGACAAATTTTTCAGTCATCACACACACACACAGATATCCAATCAAAATAAATACAACAAAAAATAATTACACAAATTAAGAAAAATGTATGCCAAAAAAAGATTAATTGATAAAATAAAAAATTTGAGAAATAATTTTTTTACTTTTTTTTAATTTGGGAATTAGAGAATAATTTAATAATTCTTACTTCAATAGTATTATTTACAAAACTTTTGTATTTTTACAATGTGAAAATTGAAGCACTGGTATGAAACCAAAATATTAAAATAGTCATATTTTTGAAAGAACAAAAATTCATATCTAAAGTATTATAACTCTACTTATAAAAGAATATGGGATCTCCAACTTATCAACTATTTCAAATCACTTTTAAATAATTACATTGAATAATTTGAAATTTACCTGCTTGTTGGACCGGTCACGTGTATCAAAGTCATACAACGTAAAAGAAAATTCTTGTTTTTCATGGCCATCTACTGAGACACTACATGTCACTTCCTGAGAAAAAAGAAGTTTCTTTAACTTTTTGTCATACAACAAGCAGATAAAAAAGATGCACTGTAAGCATTTAACAAAATATTTTACAATTTTTTTTAAAAAGTAATAATTTAGTAGAAAAGTTGGAGATGTAAGCAGATATAAATAAAAAGGACAAAAAAAAGTGTACAGTTTTGAATTTAAATACAGAATGATAAAGATATGTCATTTTAATAAGCAATTCTCGAACATTAAAAAATAATATTTTAATGTCCAGGAAATTGTTCAATTGTACACAGGGTTATTCATACTTCCCTCCAAAGTTTTGGAGTACTAAGACAAATACAGAAGGAAAAAAAGAACGTATAAAAGAGTACAGAAAATATTAATTTTATTTACATATTTTGCAGGTATTCTATATGTAAATTCTTGGTCACACACCATACATCAATGTGACACAGTCCAGTTCCTGCCTCACTGTACTACCAATGTTATTGACAGCACATGTTATCCTTCCATGCATCATGCAGGAAAAAGGGTACAAAAATTTGAGGCTAATGTAAAAGATCAAGTTTTTGGATAACATGGATAGCAAGGAAAGGATAACACATGCTGTCAATAATGTCAGTAATAACATGTTGAGTAGAATGAGGCAAGAAATGGACTATCGCATAAATGTATGATATGTGACCAATGGTTCACATATAGAGCTTCTGAAAAATATGTAAATAAATTTTTTTTTTGCATTCTTTCATATGTTTTTTTTTTTTTTTTGCTATATTTATTCATTTTAGTTTTTTTACTATAGTACTTCGAAAACTTGAGGGGAATTATAGTTGTTGAATAGTATTATTTTGAGAATATTAATTCATGAGTTAGAAAATTGATGATTCAAATGAAAAAAAAATTTTTTGTAACATAATTTTTAACTTATATTTACTTAATACTTTTATCGTAATTTTAAAAAAATTCTGACATCATGTCCAGTTTTCAGAACTAAGATATAGACTATAGGGACATATAACTATATATATGTATATGTATATATATATATATATATATATATATTATACATAGTTGTATTTGAATTAAAAACAGTCAAATCCAAACTATATAGAAAGACAGGACTTAAATCTGTAGTAAAATATATTTTAACTTATATTAAAAGTTAATTATGGTTTTGGAAGTGAAAAAAAATTAATACTGCAACTACTCCTGATTGTATTATGAAAATTTATACATGGGTTTTAGATTTTTTTTTTTTTTTTTCATATGGAATTCACACACACAGATTCTGAATTTTTCCTTAATGAACTAAGTATAATAATAAACTATTAAAATTCATTTTTAAAACATGTGAATATCGTACAATTTTCTTCAGTACCATATTATCCTGCTTTTCACTTGTTTCTTCTTCAGCTTTCTCTGGAACCTCCTTATTTTCTAGTAAAATATCGTGCTTCTCAGAATCTTTTGGCAATTTAACTGCAAAAAAAAAAAAAAAAAAAAAATTTAAAAATTCTTATTGAAAGATAAATAAAATTGTTATGCAGAATCTCTATAAATAATACAATATTTAAACTTGTCTGAAATAACTACTTAACAGAGAAGGACTCAATGTTAATTTTAATTTTTCATGTTTTTGATCATGGTAAATACATAACTGTATAAAATAAATGCATAGAAATCATTTTTCAAAAACGACCTGTTAAAAATGTTAAAAAAAGAAAAGGAGAGAGAAAAACCGTTTTAAATGAATATTGCATAGTTTTTTTTTTTGTTTAATTTTTTTTTTCTTCAAAAGGAGAATGTGTGTGTACACAGCTTCAAAATTCATGAAAATACTTTAAAATATCTCAATATTTACATGAGTAAATGACAATTTCTTTTAAACTCTTCAATTTAAAAAATATTTAAAATGTCATAGCATTTTAAATATTCCCATAACATAATCACGTTCTTTTCGTTCATGTATCACATTTTGAGAAAAGGTTTTTGAATTATTTGCTTTCTATTTTGAGTTGTTTTTAACAAATAGGAAAAATAAAATCATTAGTAAATATTGGGCCTTTTTTATATGGTAATATTACTAAACATATTACTTTTAAATTTATTACATAATGAAGATATGCAAAAAATGATAACTAAAACAGTACATCAATTCAATATAATTTATTCAAGTAATTTATGAAACAAAATCTCTAAGATTTAATTCTCTCCACTTGTTTCAATGAATACAATTTGCATGATTGCATATTTTATATTGCCGTTTTAAGTTAAAATTGGATTTCCCATAAATTCCCTCACTATGATGCCCTTATACATAGAACAGAAAATTCTAACAACAATTTTCTTTAAATATATTAATTCTCTGTTTAAAATAACTCAAATTTAAAATTATCTTTATTTCATATTAGACACCGTACACATTAAATTTTGTTGAAAGCATTTGTGTGTGTGTGTGTGAAAGAGAGAGAACAAAAATGTTTCTATCAAAAAAAGAACGCTATTTAACAATTCTCTCTCTCTCTCTTTGATTAGTTGTGATGCAATATAAATTAAAACCAAATCAAATCGATTAAAAAAAATTTGCATTATAAAAATTTCATTTTTTTAAGCAATTAATGCATAAAATCTCAATATTTAACTAAGTAATGGTTTAATGCTTTGCCACTACAGAAAAAATAAACGGTATATATAACAGAGGAAGAATAACATTTCTTCTGCAATGCAAAGGAATTTTTTACTCATTATTTCTTGTTTTTTTTTTTAATTTTTCCCTTTAAGGAGAGAAAGAGACATTTTATAGGTCAGTAGGTCAAAAACGAACTGCCCAGCAGGTAAAGAGAGGTATCCTGGATGATGACAAGGACTATCCTCAGCTTCTAACCTTCCCCCACCTCAAAATTCAGTAGGTTTCTTAAAATGGGATCGCCTGTTTTATCGACGTCAAATCAGACCCAGAGGAGAGCTTTTACTTGGCAATGTCACGTGATTAACGCTTCCCGCCATCGAAGAAGGCAAAAACAAAGGGGAGTCAGTTCAGAAAATCCATCATCTAATGTACGCTTCCCCGGAACAGATGGATAAAACGGGATCCTTTGCAATGCATGTGAAAAAATAAACTTAAGTGAAGCGGCGTTCTTTTTCAAAAGATACTTTTCCCCCCTCTCATCTGAGAAGAAAGAGTAAAAATTTGAAGAATAAATTATTAAAGGAAGAAAAGATAAATTCTATTTCATTGCACAGTCACATAGCCCGAACGCTTTCAAAATTTTTGTCCCTTTCTTCATTTTAATTGTGTTTTTACATATCAAATAACGGGAAAAGAATTTTATTTTATAAAAAAAAAATTGTCTCAATAAATTATTCATTTTAGAATTAATGCAGACTTTCATTCTTTGATTAAATTCGTATTCATACGGAAAAACATTTAAAAAAAGCGTTACAAATATTTTTGGAATCAAATACATGGAAAACCAGTGGCCATTGATTTTTTTTCCGATTGATTATAATTTTAAGTATATAGTACGTAAAATTTAATTAATTACTTGTTATTAATGATTAATTTTATTAATTAATGCTGATTATTTATTCAAAAATTAGTTTTTACTGTGTTTTGTTCCCGGAAATCGACAAAATCAAAAGGAGCATGATACAAGAATGGTGAACTTTCAACCCCGCCCCCCACTTGAAAAATTCCTGTGTGCGCTACTGCATGGAACAGACACAAAAATTATTCATTAATCAACTTCATAAGCATAATTATGACTGACGTTTCTCGAAAAAATAGTGATTAAAAAGATTTGCAATTAAGTCAGTTTTTTTTATGAGTTATCAAACGATAGTTCAGAAATTATTAATCATGCAATTTTTTTTTCTTTAACTACAGATTTGTCATTTGAGATCGCATACTAGATGAACATCGGCAATGAACAATTTATAAAATATTTTGTTAACATACTATGAAAATCGGCAATGAACAATTTATAAAATATTTTGTTAACATACTAAGTAATGTGGTGGATTTAAATACACAATAATTTGATTTGAAAGAACAAAATTGATATTGTGCAGAAAAACTGTGAAAAAATATAAACATTTGTATAATAAAATGACTTCTTGAAAAATCACATTAAATAATGGAAATTAAAATCATCATTTGAATCATTAGCCGACTCTCTCTCTCTCTCTATATATATATTTAAAAGCACAATATTAATATATAATTACAAAATATTCAAAACATATTGAGAATAAATTAAAAGGAAATCATATGCGAAACTTTTTTTAAAAATTTTATCATTATCAACAAACAAGATAAACACTGGCAAAAATTACAAATCGCGATTTTTAGAGTATTTCAAAATCTCCGTCTCAAATTTTAATTAAGGTGACTGAATACATTCGAAACCGTGATTTTGAAAAAGTGTATAAATGTATAATTTTTTGATATTTAGTGTTACTTGAATTAGAATATACATATAATGTTGTTTTAAGAGTATTGTTACAATAAAAGAATTATTTAAATATATAAGTTTTTGGCAAATGTAGAAAGAAAGACAAGTATTTTCAAATCATTCTCCTTTTTTGAAAAATGTTTCTATAATAATAATATTTTGCTCTTTATAACAAAGATTTCGGTACACAGTCTGAACAAGGATTTTTGAAAAATTCAAATTTTTTCCAAGTTACGACCAATTGAAATAATAACGGATGTTTTTTGTGAAAACTTCTCTACTCCAAAATAATAAAATATGAATAAATCTATTTCTAAATTATATACATCAAAAACTTTAGTTCAACCCTTATATATATGAAAAATAGTATTATTATAGAAGCATTTTTCATAAAAGGAAAAAGTTTCGTAAATGTCATTTTTTTTTCATTTCTTGCCAAAAAATTGTATTTAAATATTTTAATAATAATTTTAAAACAGTGTTATATATGTGTATTCTAATTCAACCGTCATTAATCACCAATGAAATTATCCATTTACACGCTTTTTCAAAATCACGGTTCCGAACGTAGTCAATGACTTCAATATTTTGAAAAAGAAAAAAATCGCTAGGATATCGAAAAATAATATGCAATTATGAATTACATTTAACAAATTTTGCATAAATTACAACAAATGCACATTAAACAGCTTTACCATTCATGGAATCTAATCTTCCGGCTTAGGATACAGTAAAATATTCACGGGAACTAAATTGAATTCGTGTGACGTCATACTCAAAATAACTACACAATCACTGTCTCTACCCAATCAATTCTTAAATACATGTGACGTCATACTCATAATAACTATGCACAATCACTGTCACCACCCAATCAGTTCTTAAAATACATGTGGCATCATAGGCACATAATAAATGGAATCATGTGTTTCCAGCCAATTAATTCATGTGCTTCATTGTTGTCCTTTTTTTGCAGAAACTTTGTAAAATTAAATAATTATCAACAATAATAACGCACATTGGTAAACAAAATGCACTAAATTTAAAAATACACAAATAATATTTTTTTAAAAAAAAAACTTCATAAATCTTTTTGAGGCATTTTTTTCTACAATACTTGAACATCTTTACCAAATTATAAAATTTGAAATTTTATTTAAATTTTACAAATAGAACAACAAGTTAGTTTAATCTCAGTTTTGAACTGAATGGAGAACACGTGATTGACTTCATGTGACCAACAGCCCATTACAACAAATATACATTAAATCTTGCACTTTACCATTCATGAAATCCAAGCTTCCGTCTTAGGATACAGTAAAACAAATCAAGAAAAAAATTCCATCCAACATCAAAAATCCGAATTATTAACACAGAAAACGAATTCGACCCCTCATCCAAACAAACATCTCTCCTGCTCCCTTTTCAACTATAACTCCCTTACACATACCCAGCATGACCACCCGTCGAACATGAATGTTACAAAAATCTAGCATTTCCGGAATGTTTGTAAAAGGTAAAGGACACACGGCCTTGTTCACGGAGCCAGCGGGAGGTATTGCAATATGTTTTCCGAGAAACCTCGAAACCTGCAACATCTCCCACAAAAAAGCATGCCGAAAAAAGAAGAGAGTAGGAAGGAAATGGCATTCATCCCCAAAAGAGGCATTCCTCACCCCTCCAAAAAAGAAAAAGAATATTTACGATCTTGTGGCCAAAAGAGAGCCTAAACACGCAGAAGGGTCAAGAATGATTTGTAGTCCGAAAGCTCAGTGTTTACGGTTGTCGTGAACATAAAAACGAACTGAACTAATTTTTATGGATGAACAGGACATTCGTCTCTTTAAGATTAAATGCCTTTTTGTTGTTGAACGAATCGCATCGTTTAAGAAAGAGAATTATGTCTTTTTAACTTGCACAACGATCGGCTTTGTTGTTTATCGCAGAATCTTTTCGTGAAGAAACAAAATTCTTCTCCCCCCCCGAATGGTCCGCAATAAAAATCTAGAGTCGTAAAACATTAGAGATCTGTTTGGGTTGTATTTTCGTAAATAAAATCAGGGAATTCTTTGGCATTCCTTTAAATTAAAAAAAAGAAAGAAAAAACTACTCTTACTTATGCTGTATCAAAATCATTAAAAAACAGAAAGTTAATTTATTTAGTTTCCATACCATAAAAAAAAAATTAAAAATCATTAAGGTATCCGACTACATTCGGAACCGTGATTTTGAAAGTGTGTAAATGGATAATATTTATGATATTTAGTGTCACTTAAATTAGAAAATGTATATAAAATTGTTTTAAGAATAGTATTACAATAAAAAGTTATTTAAGTTCAATATTTTGACAAAAAATGATCATAGAACGACCCATTTTCAAAATATTCTCCTTTCGTGAAAAATGCTTCTATTATAATAATATTTTGCCTGTATATAGCTCAGACCTCTGTACCCTGTTTTACGACAACAGAGTGGAGAAATATTAAGAAAAAAAACGCCGATAATTATTTCAATGGTTGGAATCTGAAAATAATGTGAATTTTTCAAAAATTCTAGTTGAGCCTCTGTAGAGAGGTTTGATCTATATACAGGCAAAATATTATTATAATAGAACCATTTTTCACAAAAGGAGAACATTTGAAAAAAGATTATTCTAAGTTAATTTTTTGCCAAAATATTATATTTAAATACACTTTTTTTTGTCAAAATATCCTTAAAACAACTTTATGCATGTATTCTAATCTGAGTGACACGAAATATCATGAAAATCATCCATTTATACGCTTTTTTAACATCATGGTTCCGAACGTAGTCGGATACCTTAAAACAATTTTATACATGCATTCTAATCTAAGGGACACTAAATATGATGAAAATTATCCATTTATGCGCTTTTTTAAAATCACGGTTCTGAACATAGTCGGATACCTTAAACAAGTATAAAACTTTTTTTTTTAGGTAGGCAAACAAAATAAAAATATATGTGGCATCCAGGATCCAATCGTTCTCGAGAAAACAACGCAGTCTTCGCGCGCAGGCGCAGCTAAGTGAAACACGAACTAAAACCTTGAGAAACTTTAACCATTGAAGAGAAGAGAGAAAGGAAAGACGGAGGTGCGCGAGCAGGCGTTACCGTCATCGCATCATGTAAACCTATCTGTTAGAATAGCTACCTTTTTTAATTAATTTTTGTTAAGTAGAAAATAAATGTGAAGAAAAGACAAACGTCTTGGACCCCTTGTTGTCTCCCACAAATTATGGGGGCTCGGCCGGGATCGATAAAATTTCGATTTTGATCAAAGTTTGGACAGTAAAAAAAAAAAAGCGTCCGTGGAGAAGACGCGCCGCCATTTTTTGGAAACTTCGTTCAACCTGTATAGAGGTTGAATTTTTTATGAATATTCCGCCTGTGTAGAGGCCGGAACTATATTACCTGCGAAGAGGTGAAATCAGTGGAATCAACGTTTTTCTTCAATTATTGGATACATCGTACGTGCGAGCAACAAGGGAGCTAGAAAAAAAAGGTAGGATCTTTCCATATTTTTTCTAAAATGTATAAAAACGCTCTTAAAGAGGATCTCATAAGAGTTGTTGAGGATCTAGACGGTACTGTGGAGAGTACGGACACCATAGCTAAACTAAAGACTAAAATTGAGAAGAGTAGTACATTTGAAAGTGATCCAGATTTCGTTAAAACTTTAATTAAAAACTGTATAGATGAGAGGGTATCGCGAAACGAAAGGGATTTAGAAAAACAGAAAATTGAGCTCGCTAAACTACAGTTAGCACAATTAGAAAAAGGAGTCGAACTTCAAACGGCTAAAAATGAAGCATTAAGTTTAAATCCTGCAGCTAAAGTCGAAGAGAAACAGTTCGAAACAAACATAGAAAACATGATCAAAAGCATTAAAACTTTATCTCTTCCTGTTCCCACCAGATCTGAAAATTTTAATCTGTTCTTCCAATCATTAGAACGCGCATTTTTAACCAAGGAAATAAACGACGAATATAAATCTGAAATTTTAATAAATCTTCTGGGCGAAAGAGCTCATAATGTCTTATTGTATATTAAAAAGGAGGAATTAAATGACTATGAAAAACTAAAATCTATAGTACTCAGAGAATTCCAAGTAACCCCTCGCGAGTGTTTAAACTCATTTAAAAATGCTGTAAAATCATCAGGCGAGACATACATCCAATTTGCTGCAAGATTGACGGCAAACTTCCAATATTATTGTTCGTTAAGAAAAGTTAATTCCTTTGAATCTCTATGTGATCTTATAATTTCTGATAAATTATTTGAAACTTTAAATAAGGAAACCGTAACTCATATTAGCATTCGAGAAGCAGAAGATTGGTTTAGGCCTATTGATTTAGCTAAAGAGTGTGATATTTATATTTCATCTAAAAACGGATCACGTAAGGAAACTCCTATTGCTTGTGGATATACCCAAGACCCCTATAAAAATAGACCACGAAACTTTAAACCAAAGGTTAAAGAGAACTATATCCCCAATATCTTGAAAGACAAAATAAAAATTGCTATATATATGCGGTGATTCATCTCATTACGCAAGAGACTGTGAGAAGCGTTTTAAGCTTAAAGAATCTTAACAGCCACATCCGTAATAGAAAAAACGCGAATACTTTGAAAGTCGAGAGCGAAAAACAAAGCGATGAGTTCGCACAACTCCAATATGTAAACATTTTTGTGGAAAATCAGCCCGTAACAGCCTTGATTGATTCAGGTTGCCAGATCCCAGTTCTAAATTCCTCACTAATTAGAGTGAACAAACCTTCCGAAGAAATAGTAACATTAAGCTCGTGTTTTGGCGAAAGGCGTATGGTAGAAGTGTCTCAGCCATAAATATTTCTCTAAATCAGCGCTCTCCAAGCTTAAGTGTTCGAACGGCAATATCACCGACCTTGACCGAAGAATTTATTATACATTCCAGTGTATATGCTGAAATAAAGAAACTAGGCCACGCAAAGAGCGATGTTTTATTGAATGAAAGTGAATCCTCTTTAGGTGTTGTTTCTGTTTCAAATGTGATAGAAAACTCTAGTTATGATTTGTCACATGTTAAAAACTTTAATACTAGAAATGATTTGAGTTCTCTAATTAAGAATTATAAATGTAATAAAATTAAGAGTACTAAGTTAAGAATGAGTATTATAAGAGAAAAATGTTCTGATATAGTATTGTGTAAGAAAGTCAAAGGTGCCATGAAAACGAGTTCCGTGAACTTCAACACCCCTTCACCTATGAAGAGTAAACATAGACGGTTTGCAATGCTCCGAAAAATCTTCCAGCCCTGGCAGTGGAAACGGAGGAAAAAGAGAGATCGTTTTGAACAGACATCCAGAACTCTAGAGAGGAAAATATAGATGCTTTCAACCAAAGATCAACTTATTAAAAAATGCGTTCTTATGCCTGATGGATCTGATAAAAACCAAGATAGCAAAATAAATGTTTTCCTGTGGAACCTTCCGGATGTCGAAGAGGTGCCTTCACATGATGGAGAAACTGTCTAGTTCAACAGAATTATGATATGTTACATCTTTGTGTATTTGTCGTATAGTCCTTGTCTGTTCCGTCTTTTTTGTATGTTTCAGATTCTCCTCTGGTATCCATGGAAAGGAAAAAAGGAATACGTACCGCTGCGGACAGCGTACAGTCAGGTTGGCCGGTTGTGGCATCCAGGATCCAATCGTTCTCGAGAAAACAACGCAGTCTTCGCGCGCAGGCGCAGCTAAGTGAAACACGAACTAAAACCTTGAGAAACTTTAACCATTGAAGAGAAGAGAGAAAGGAAAGACGGAGGTGCGCGAGCAGGCGTTACCGTCATCGCATCATGTAAACCTATCTGTTAGAATAGCTACCTTTTTTAATTAATTTTTGTTAAGTAGAAAATAAATGTGAAGAAAGGACAAACGTCTTGGACCCCTTGTTGTCTCCCACGTATATGTAGGAACACGCAGGATATTATTCAGTAATCAAAAAGCCTTAAGACTTTCGGTATATACGTGTAAATGTATTCTAGATCAGCGCAGTGGTATAACGTACAGCCCCTTATTGCGGGGGTCCTAGCATTCTTCGTTACGCCACTGAATCAGCGGTCACCAAACTTCAGAACCTCATTGACAACTAAATGTATAATTTTATACTTTGCAGACCAATAATATGATTGACCACCGAAAGGAGCACTACTATAACTATATAGTCATTTATTTATGTCTATTCAAATTTCCATATTGCTGAAAAAGAGCTTTATGAATACCAAGTACAAAATGGCTATGCAAAGTAATATCAACAAAAAGTGTTGTGCCACAAATTTACCATAGTTGCCAGCTCTCATTTTCAAATGTCGTTAGCAGTTGCGAAGAATATTAGCCCCCCTGCAAAGTCAGATTTTTGATACAAGCTGTACTTGAAATCACTCAGACTTAGGGCCCACTAGAATACAGGGACCCATCGCGATGTGGGTGTGCACGCAACGCCACTGGTCGCTAGATACATCGGCAAAAGTAGATAAAAAATCGTTAAACTCCGAAGGAATTTCGATAAAAGCAGTAGACCACCTCCACGACCTAGATGAGAAAAGATTACTAAGAATTTAAAAATACATTTAAAAATTTTAATTTTGGTTTTAAAAGGTGGATGAATATGTATAATAGTACATTTTGGTAAATAAATTACTTTCTAAAAATAATTTTTTAAAAAGCATTTTTTGAATTAAAAAATGCGTATTACCGTATTTAGACGAATTTAAGCCGCACTTTTTCCCAATATTAAAGTTACTGAAAATCGAGAGTGGCTAAGAATCGAATTTTAAAAAAAAAAATGCGTTGGATGGGGCAATTACAGGTTCTAAACTATTTTACACAATTTTTCATTTTCCACAAATACTTGTTAAGAATTTGGGCTGTATCTTAGACTCGAGTAAATACGGTATACAATCCGAATCGGAATCCCTCCAACTACAATTAATTTTTCACATATATATTTTTAAACTTGTTTAGGTGGGAGAATCCCTGATTTTATAAAAGATAGGGTAAAACACTTGCCGTAACATAAACAAAAGAAGTATGACACTCTAGTATGAACGTAATTAGCCGATTTTAAGGAAGTTTCCAATTTACAGTTCCAATATGAACAGAAAGAAGTCAATGTTTACATCCTACTAACCGGCACTTTTAGTGAGTATTTAGTTACAAAAATCGATTTTTTTTTACTCCCCGAGTACGAGGTAATGTCAGATTATGAAGCTGGCGGTTTCCTTTGGCGTAGGAAACAGGTCCACATAATTCGAAGGCAGGCGTCTGCTTTAAATCACTGCGCGCTTTTGTGGTAAGAAAGCTTCATAAAAGTCTCCCATCCCTCCCCTCACGCACGTACATTCACTCTCCCCCTTACCCGACTCTCCTCTTTGCTCGAAGCGAGGAAGGATCATCAACACTTCTAAGAGAGGTTCCGCGCCTTGAGGTGATGTTTTCTTGGTATTTTAATATTTCTTTTCCTCCCTTACTTTTATCAACAGAAGCGACAGATTCACGTTTTCTTCCTCAGGCAAGGCTTTGGAGTAGTCTAAAATATATGCTAGGAGCACGAAAAACTTTTGTTGCTTGTGTAATGTTCTAATTTGCCTTAGCAGCGTATTAAATGGAATATATAAATGCGAATATTGTTTAAAGATGCCTTTTTGGTACGAAAGTTTAACGATAGGAATATCGACAGAAAAGTCAAACCGACATTCTTAAGCTTCTATTTTCTGTGTATACGCATCGTAAATCCTTTTGTTTAAATATTAGAAATGTTTATGGTAAAAATATTCAATTTTGCAGTAATTCAGGTGAAAAAATTATGAATTCAAATCAAGGAAAGAAAACTAAAAAAAGGGATAAATAAAGGCATTCCCACAATTTTATCCATTTTCTGTGAATATGCATCATAAATCCTGTTACATAAATTTTAGAAATGTTTTTGAAAAATATTCAATTTTGCTGAGATTTAAAAAAAATTTTAAATTAAAATCAAAAACAGAAGGGGGGTTGATAAAGGCATAATCTCAATTTAATCCCGATTCTATTTTAATGGCTAAAAGTATTCCTTATTTACAATAATGCTAATTTGTCACGTAACTTTTAAATTTTAAATCATTAGAAATTATAATCCCATGCAAAACAATAACAAGGGAAATAAAAAAAAATGTAAATTTGTAAATTACAAATGTAATCCTCGATGGAAGAAAAAGCGTGCCATCTAGGAAATTATCTAGGAAACATTTTCATTCTATTCGTACGGCACAAATGTAAATGCCTAAAAATAAAAGTCAATCTGTGACGTAGCTATAAAAAAAACTTGGAAATTCATGGAAGTGAAAACTAGCAAAAGAATATGACAGAAGTGCCCCATATCCCCCCAAAAAACTTCTTAATCGCAAAACAAAAGTTTGATAACAGTAATCTTCATTTTTAATATCGCATGGAAAATACTTTGAGTGTTGAAATTCTAAATGAGAAATTTTTAGGCTTAAGTCCAGTTACAATAAAGTAAATGCTATAAAAACGCTTGAATTATTTTGTCCCCCCCCTCCTTCCCTTTTTTTTGAAAAAAAAGATGTGGCGCGTTCGTTCGTCTATCTACCAACTCATTGGCAAGGGAGTGTGTGGAGGTGGTATCTATATAAACCAGTAACAGCCTCCGATCTAAAGTGAACATTTTAGTACATTGGTATGTTACGTGCTTACGAATCTAAAGGTTGCGAGTTCTATCCTCCTCAAAGGTAAATAAAAAAAATATTTTGTTCCTTAAGGATATATTTAAAAAATATACATAATTTTCCAATTTCTTTTAACTCACCTTGAAGAGGTATCTGTTCCTCCGTTTTATTTTTGACACAGGAACCGTCATCACACAGAGAAAAAGATAATTCCTGCAAGAGAAAAAAAAAAGTAATTTAATATCACGGGAGTTGACTATAATAACATACATTCTAACATAAAAAGATTCATCTTCATTATAAAATATAAATTTAACACAATCAAACGATATAAGATAATTATAAATATTTGAGTATTTCGATAACAAAACTTTTACAAAAATACATTTTACAGAATACATACGTGGCTTCTTTACAATACAAAATAAAACTGCTAAATTTAATCATCTCATTTAAATATATTCCAATTTTCAAGGTAGGATATAATAAGAATAAAATTAAAAAAAAAACATTCTACAATTAAGTTAATAATAATATTAACTAATTTCTAACAACTAATTTCATTAAAAAAATATTTCATAACAATTATATTTTATAATAGAGTTTCGTAACATTATCACATCTCATAACTCTAGTATTTAATTTTTTCATACAATAACGCCATTAAAAACAGGAGCAGAAAATTAAGGAGTGCAGAGTAGAGGTGTATACATGGGTTTGGGGGTTCAAACCTCTCGCATAGACCAAAAGAATTTTAATTTTCAGCATAAATGTTACTTCTCGGTATTTTCGTCTAATTGGTGTTATTTTGCTTAAACATAACCCTCCCCTTGAAAATAGTTTGTGAACGTAACTGATTCAGATCAATGACTTAAAGACAAGACTATAATAATTGTAGATTTAATTACTCTAGTTCTCATCGTGAAAAAAACTAAATTTAATTCATAACTTTTTAAGAATCCTAAAACTTCGGTCTTAAGCATGAAACAACATTGAATTGAAAAAAAAAAATATGTATACTATTCCTTGTAAAAAAGAAATCACAGTATCCATAAAAATAGAAATAGTTATCACACTGTTAACTATTCCTCTAACAGCTCCAATACTCTTCCAATACAAAATTTTAAGAATCATTTTATACACATGAGGTAAATAAAAAACTAAGTACTTTGCACAAAGAGACGGATAGAATTAAACAGTAAATAAAAAATGTTCAGAATAATATATATTGCACATACAAATACCCAAAACTGAATAATGCTATCAGTTATTTTGAAGACTTAAATATAATCAATTAATACGAATATTGGATTATTGATGACAAAATTTTGTTTTGAATACAATCATATAATGACCCAGGCAACTTTCAGAGTCCTCTTTCTAGTATGAAAATCATTGTTTATATCGAAACTATTAATTACACAAATTTTCACATTGCATCACTGGTTTTTAAAACCAGATGGGTTTAATTCATCTGACGTCACGGTCACATGATAACTACAATCACGTGTTTCCAGTCGATCAGTTCATAAATTCATGTGACGCCATAGTCACATAAGTGTCATTTGTTTTAAGACAATCAGTTCCCGCGTTATGCTGTTGCCAACTTCTACTTCTTGCAGAAGCTCTTTTTTTTAAAAAGTGTATATTTGTTAATAATAATAACACATGCAAGTAAACAAAATACGTTTGAGTTAAAAATAATCGTTTAATATAAGAATTTTTTTTTAATTTTAAAAACTTTTTGATGCCTTTTTTGTGACCGGTACATCTTTACCCAATTGTAAAATTTGAAATTTTATCGCGGAATGTCACAAATAAAAGTAAGAGTTAAATGTCTGTTTGGAATTTGACCGAGAACATGTGATTACCCTTATCATGTGACCGTAATGAATTTAGCTCATTTAAATAATAATTATTATACCCAATATGATGATATTTGAAGTGAAATAGTTTCTAATTATCACAACTTGGTCCTTCTATGTCTACATGGCTCAAATAAAGAAGCAACCCATACAACTATATTCTTCTCATAGATATCTATTGCATCTAAAAAAAGTTACAATATTTGTGATGGATTTTTTACAGGTAAGGCGGATGTATGTGGGAAGCATTTCTTTATTTGGGTATAATCGACTCAAATTTAATAAAAGAAGAAAGCTATGAAAAATTAAATACGTTTTTTAAGAGTATTCTTAAATTATATATTGCCAAAGATAACTGTATTTATAATAGCAATTTTACCCTATTTTTTTAATAGCTCTGCTTCTCAAGAGCCTTTAATAGTACGAAGTCGAAACCTAAACGTAATAAATACACAACACACGCATACGCAAACAAATCAACAACAAGAAAAATAAAAAAGAGGGGAAAAGGGGCGCAGGAGAAAATTGAAAAGATGACGGTGAAAGGAGGGAGAGGGGGTAGAAATAATAATAATAATAACAGCGAATAATAAAAGGAAGAAAAACTTCGCAGCGCGTGACTGATTGCATATTCAAGTCGAAGGGTCTCTGTTCTGACCGGGCGGCAAAACTTCAAAGGAGAAGCAAGTAACAAAGGGAAAAAGAGGACTGGTGCAAAATCTGGTAATTGCACATGAAGCGTGAAAGGGTGGGGGAAAAAGGGAATAAAAAAACGAACATGAAAATAATAATGATGGAATAAAATAAGAGCTATAAGATAAGTCTCTGTTTCATCCCTCCCCCCCTCGAAAGTTCTTCCTTTACTGGTTTATTTACTCCAGGCTGTAATAACACGGCGGGATGGTTATTACAGATAGGACTCCGACACGCATTTCCAATGGAAAAGAATACGGATTATTAAATAAATGAGAAAAGGCAAATCGCTCACGACTTGCCTGCCAGAAAGGAATTGGATACACTTGGTGAATACTGATGACACATTGGGCCTCAAGATTCATTAGCGCGCATGGATATCAAAAAAAAAAGAAGAAAAGAAAGAAGAAAAAGTTGTATTAGTGACTCTTCATTTATAGTACATAGAAATCTACACTCAGAAACAAGAAAATCGTGCAAGTATATGGTAATTTAAAGTTATCTTCGTATACTATTAAACAATAGAGCCTAATCCAGAAACTTTTTTTTTCCAGATAGAAAAATATTATATTACTTTATACTCCGACTTTACCAGGGTGGAAAAGTAGTAAATTTGACGTGTTCCTTCAGTAAAGGCTTCATGGACTGATACACCCAATTCCATTTATTCTTGTTGCCTAAATATTCCACGCATGCTTTAGTTTTTCACAGTATACTAAAATTCATTAACTTGCACAGAGCAAGCCCAAAAGAACAGGTAATTGCTTACGAATCAAATTTAAACCAGCAACAACAAGAAAATTCGTTTTTATTAAACCTCTAAGTATTATAAACATGTATTTTTTAACATAAATTTCAGAACTACTTGAATGTAAATGCCGTAGTAAATGTAAATTTAAAAAAAATAGCAATGTAAAATTAAAATAGCTCTTTCATTATTTAATTCTCTAACTTATTAGTTTTATGGCACTTACGTATTATCACAACCAGTGGCGCACACAAGGGGGGCGTCCTGGGGGTCCAGACCCCCCCAAAGCCCTTGAATTTTTTTACGATTGATTATAATTCTAAGTATATAGTGCGTAAAATTTAATTACTTTCTATTAATGATTAATTTTATTAATTAATGCTAATTATTTATTCAAAAACTAGTTTTTTACTGTGTTTTGTTCCCGAAAATCGACAAAATCAAAAGGAGCATGATTCAAGAATGGTGAACTTTCGACCCCGGACCCCCCTTGAAAAATTCCTGTGTGCGCCACTGATCACAACCTATAGGCGAATATGAAACGAAGCACGTGATTGTCCGCCGCGTGATAGTGAAGCCGCGCATACGACACATGCGAAATTGGGGTTGCCAACTTGACGAGTGATCTTGAAAGTTGGCGATTGTTGCGATAATACACAAGTAATGGCTTTATTTACAACATATTTATTTCAAATTGTTTCTCTTTCTCATTCAGTCTTCTTTCTTAAATTTCCAATAAATTTAACTTTTTTTCCTCAAAAAATTGGGGGGTACTTACGTATTATATCGTCGACCAATTCGCCAAACCAAAATATATTGCCAAACGCTGTCATAGCGAAAAGCGACCAAAATTTCTTCCACCGACGCCTCACTCAAATAATCAACAACATATCCAAATGAATAATGTCTCGATACAAAAATTAAATACATATTAAGTTCAACCTACGTTGATAACGTAATACTATTCTTTTCTCCGATTAAACCAACAAATTTGGAATAATTGTAAAAGATGTCAACTGAATCACACAACATAACTTTAAAAACACACGATTATACACTAGCAAATAAATTAAGTAATCAGATGAATCAGAGTTATATGAATTATATTGAGGATTAAAGCAGACGATCCAAATATGGACGAGAATTTTCAGCCTAAACAAAATATCCATTACTACCATATAATTTAAACAGTCAATTAGAAATTGTTTCAGAATAAAGAAATGACATTTAAATAAAATTTTAATATTTTACAATACGCAAAAGTCATGAACGCGCAAACAAGATTATTATGTTTATACATTAGTAGCACTAGTTTTCCACAATTGGCTGCATATCGTGTCATTTGACATATTGCTCGGTGAACCCAAGTACACATTTTTAAAATTAGAATGGTCGTTTTTTATATTACTTATTTAAATAGTTATTAAAGATACTTATCTCGTTCGTTTTTTCAGGTGTGTAAGCTAAGTTAAGCATTAATATGCTGAATGGTTGATTAGCAATGCATAGATGGTTGTGTGAGTAACCAAAATAAAAAAACACTGTCACAAAAAAAGTGAATGAATTAAGAGTTCATAAAATGAAAGTATACACTAGGTCATCTATTCTTAAAATGTGCAGCGATGCTTAACCAAAAAAACCTGCTGGATAAATTTGCTTAATATAAGGATGAAAACATTTTTATACAAAAACAAAGCAAGATAAAAAAGCAAATTTAATTGGCATTGTTTGAAATTTTACATTTCTTTGGTTCACGCGTACACACACCGGAACATGTTCAATTTGTTACAAGAAATGCAAAAATGACAACACAAATTATTACTAATATCAGTTATATGTATACAGTATTTATTGCTTAGCAGATGAATTTTTAAACAGATATAATGACGAATTTATTTTTACTGCACTTAATTCACCGTAAACTTTATAACGGAAACATTTGATTGGAAATGTGGTATAAACTCTTTTCTTTCTCAAAATTGAAATTTCGAAATCCCTAACTACAAAATAATATATTTATTTCAACTATCCGTAAAAGGTACCAATATTATAAAATTAAATTTTATATTTATATATAATAATTTTCTTAATATTCTTCGGCATATTTAAAACATAACGAATAATTTCCAACGAGTAAATGTTCATTGAAAATGAGTAACTTCTCTTAATAGTTTTTTAACTGCATTCTTTAGATAACTCATTGTGTGAGAATTATTTCAGTAACGGTTCCTTCTATAAATAACCTTGCAGGAGGGGGAATCAAGGCTACATAAAATGACCTTCAACTTGCTTAGCCGCGGCTTCGTCTTTGATATGCTACCTACACGTGACTAATAACACTAAATAAAAAGAACGCGGAAAGATATCAAATATTAATCGCAGTTTTTTTTATTTCAACATGTGGAATTTTTGTAACACGGATTAACTTAATATTTTCCCGATTTCGTTTTTTAAACTACGCAATTTTTTTTTGTTTTACTATTTCTCTGAAATTTTTCAATTAAAAACACAATAGTTTCTTCAATTATTTCCGATTGTGTTTTTGCAGACGATAAAATTATACGGGAAGAAACAGGATTAAATTAATGAGAAGTTTTTTGCTTACGGTTTTATCTTAAGCTAGAATGTTTATTTTTCGTTTTATTTTCCCACATTAATATTATTGTGATTAGTAACTTAATGAAAATTGACTGTATGACCTACACATAGCACCTATTACGAAACTTAAGAATGATTCCAAAAATCGAATGTAATAAAAAACATTTCATAAAACCAAAACAAAATTAAAATTTTAGGGGAACAAAATACTAGCCGCTGCAACAGTTATCTCTCTCTCTCTGTCTCTCTTTGATAAAAGTTTAGTATTATAATTTATATTTTGAGAAAGAAGGACGAACTTTAAAGTATTAAAATTGATACTGTAAACTACAACTTTTATTAATATATCTAACTGCAATATATTGTACGTCTCAACTACGAAAAACAGAGAAATACACATACATAATGAATTGATATATCATGTAAACAGGCTTAAGAATTTCAGCAATCAAAAACGGTAGAACACAATTTAATTTTTGATTGATTGATTTAAAAAAAATATGTACTTAAAACTTGAGACGAAAATAATTTATTACAAATTTTAATTGCATATTTAATTAATTAAATACTAAATAAATTATAAGATATCAGTCTTCTGAAATATTTGAATCATTTGAATTGATACCTTTTCAAAATAACAATAATAACTTAAAATAAAACGAACAATTATGACTTGTACCAGAATCAATAAAAAACATCAGAAACGAGCTGTGAATTAAAATCCCTCCTTCAAAATGAACCATTCCATCTGTCTAAAAAGAAGTATCAAAATAAATATAGCATGACATTAACACAGTAAAAATAACAAATTATAAATGTATCGTAATTCTCATACACACACAGACCCTGCTACCCAATAATTTAAGAAGGAAAATAATAAAATTTTAAATATTTATCTACTCTATCATATGCAATCAAAAATAGAACGAGGACGAGAAATTAAGCACATGGAATTGTTCTTGCAAACAAATGCCAAAGTAATATTTATCTCCGCCAGTGCAAAACCTACAACGACCCTGGAGGAAACACATTTATGCCGATAAGACATGTCTTTGGCTATCATATGTCTTCAGCTGAAATCACTCATGTTTGCTCCTAATCTATCGTGATTTGATGTAAACACATTCGGAATACGGTTTTAAATTCGAAACAATGCGATGTTATCGGCGGGAAACAGCACGACGGGGAAACTAGGAATGATGGGTAATTCCTTTGTTGCATGTGTCGCTGCTTCGATCATAATTAGTGAAGTGTGCAGCTTACGATCGCGGCGGAAGACACAAAGAGATTCTTTCTTTAACTTTAGGAAGTCCACAGATGTGTGACACATCAAAGGAACTGTGTTTCCTTGTCCAAAATAGCATCTTGATGATAACCAATGGAACGTGTCCAATATCCAATCCAAAGAAAACATGTTAATCATAAAGTTAAATAGTGGTGTTCGCCGGGGTTATTTGTTTTTTATTCTTATTCTTTACAATAGGTCGACATGTGCCAATATTTACTTAAGAGGGAAACATGAAATGTATTCCGATAGGGAGAACTGGGTTTCCCAATTCGAATTTTTCAAAGAAACAGGGGGAGAAAAACAGTCATGAACATTTTAATTTGTTCGATAAATTAAAAATTCACATCATTACAGAGTTGATGAACATGTCGAAACTAAATTTTATGTATGGTCAAGTAACATTATTTTAGGAAATGACATAACGAGGCAAGAAAATTTTAATTAAGCAAAAATAATTACATTGCAAAGTAAAAAAAAAAAGAATCTAAGTAGTAAAAAATGATCATAATAATAAATCAATCTTTTTATATTTTAATATACTCTACTAGGGATAGATAAATATATAATGTAATGTCATTTTGTGAATTATAATCGTGGGAGTAAAAAAAAACCCGCTTGATATTGATCACATAATCAATTACTTATACTTATTTTAACACCAGGAGATTTATTTTGAGTGTGCTCTTCGCTCAAGAGTAAAAATACAAGAGAGAAAATTATTCGATTTCCACATTTAAATATGCAAGGAAAAGCAGGGAAAAAACGTAACATAAAGAATATAATCACGTGTTCAAATGAAGGGAAATAAAAGTTATTTATAGAAATAACACCAGTATTTTAGAAAAAAGTTTTACAAGCTTAGTCAGTTAATGAGATATTCTTTTTTTTTAAATTTTTTTTACTATGATTTGCAAATAAATCAGTCAAAAAATCTGGGTCTAATCATTTTACAAAGAATTACTAACAAATCTGGTAAAATATAGATTTTAATCCTTTAATGCGAGATGAAATAAGACGCTTTTCGAAATAGGATAGAATTTCGAATAGGATATGATTTAGAGAAAAATATATAAGATTAGAATACAGGGGCGTAGCTTCCGCCGTATCAGCCGTAAGAATTGTACGTGGCGCCCAAGCAATTGTGGCTCCAACATGTGTGATTACTGTCCCATTAACAGGACTCTCATATCTAAAAAAGGGCTCAGAAGTATTTTTGATACAGGGCCTACACTCAGAACTAGCTACGCCAGTGTTAGAATCTTAAGCGAATATTAAGTTAATAAAAGATTCATTAAGATTTAATGTTTTTTTTTATTATCAATGGGGCTGCGGATTAGTATTTTTACCCTTGCAGACCAAGTACATT
The DNA here is from genome assembly GCA_019973935.1 of Trichonephila clavipes. Taxonomy (NCBI): domain Eukaryota; kingdom Metazoa; phylum Arthropoda; class Arachnida; order Araneae; family Nephilidae; genus Trichonephila; species Trichonephila clavipes. The sequence goes on along the minus strand of BMAU01004868.1, from coordinate 342,333 downwards.
CCCCGGAAGCAGGTATCAGTTTTTAGTGCGGCACCATATAGGTATATACCAGTTGCCACAAAGTAATTTTGATGCCCCGTTTCCTCCCCAGAGGGAGACACACGAGCTCTGAAGAAGTGAAGTTACACAAAGAAATTAATTTTGTCAAGAGCACGCGTCAAGCAGGCACTCTAGGCAGGGGTTGACTCCACAATCAATCATGGGCGTGGCCAGCGGCTAACCAATTACGCCACCCAGCCGGCAGATTTAATATTAAAGACTAAAACTGAAATTTAGGAAACAATAAAGAGATGGTTGTTGCAGTATTTATAAACACTGCAGACTAAGAACTACTTTTAAAAAAAATCAAGGTTTAAAAGAAGCCAGCGTTTGGCAATATAACCTTTCCCCTTTACGCTTATAATACTGAGCGAGTAAAATCTTATATAAAATATATACTTGTGCTACATGATTAATTGATCAACACTTAAATTAAAATTTATATATTAATAGATATTAAAGGTCTTATAAGGCAAAAACACAAATCCATGGGGTGGTCCAGGATCAAAAGTCCATCATTCTCGTATCATGCTCCAATATGTCGCCCTACATACTCTTTTGATTTTGTCGATTTTCAGGAACAAAAAACAGTAAAAAATTAATTATTAATAAGGAATAGTTACTTAAATTTTAAGTACTATATACATAGGATTATAATCAATCGTAAAAGAAAATCAAGGGCTTTGGGAGGGCTCCGGACCCGAGAACCCCCCATCCTTGTGTGCGCCACTGAGGTGAATTGATTTTAATAAATAAATAAACAGCATTTTTATTTTTCCTCGACATATTTCCAACTAAAATATTTCTTTTAAAACGTTAGAATAAAAAATATTAACGGTTATTTCAAACTTTCAAAAGAGGAAAATGAAGGCACAAGAAAAAAGTTAATATTATATCCATACATTTCAATACTCACTACAACTTGATTACGCAGGAAGAAAATACATAACTTATATTTACTTCACTAAAGAATTATTAAGATAAGAAACTCGCGATATCTCTTCCGAAAAAAGGGTGTGATGCATCTTCTCAACCCTTAAGAACCGTGTTTCCCGTTCCGAATGAACAAGGAACTAGGCATTAAACGCCTTCATTTTTTTGTCCTTTTCAGAAGCGAACGTCTTGCACAGGGCGGACAACGTGGACAAAAACTTGACAAGCCGGACCACACAAGAAGGCCTTTCTTTGGCGTGTCAAAGAGCTGCACATTTTCCCCTCTTCCCATTTTGGTTTCACTGGGATCCCATCTTTTTTCCCTTTCTCCCCAAGATGAGTCCTTTCAACTTGTATTCGATTGACGCGTTGACATAAGACACGGGGTACCACAGATAAGACACCTCAAAAAAAGTTTTAAAATATTTTGTACTCAGAAAAATGTATTCACACACACACACACACATTTCGAAATATTTCGTTTTGTGAATGTCTAGCAAACAATACCATAACTAGAAAAATATGCATAGAAACACACACACACACATATGCAGAGTACAAACACTAAACCAGTGGCGTAACGAAGAATATTAAGCCCTCCCTACCTGCTAAGTCAAATTTTGGGCCCCAAGCCGTACTTGGCGTTACTCGGGCTTTGGGTCCCCAGGAGTCCTGAGCCCAGTCCTACCCCCCACGCGATGAGGGAAGGGTTGCGGTGGTGTACGCGTGTTACGCCATTGTACTAAACCAAGATTACCAAGGTACTAAAAGCATCTATATTTCATTCAGTTTAAAGAAATCTGATATTTAAGCATTACGTTTACGATTGTTACCATGAACGTAATACCTTATTCCATAAAGAAAATATCAGATACAAAAAAAAAAACCATTATATAATTGATATAATAAACTTGATATGCTGATAAGATTTTGCCAATTAAAAAAGTAAACAATCATTTAATTTTCAAATTAATGTTCTACTTCACATTTATAACTAAAACTAAAATCTTATGCGGTCCACATCAGTAGTTACCAACTGGTGGTCTGTGAAAGTTTTGATGGTCCACAGAAAAATTGGGACATTTATATTTTTATGAAGATTCACAGGTTCAGTAACGACGAGTAACAAAATATATCATGGAATATGGATTATACTTACCCTTAAAAATTTTAGCTGCTCCTTTCAGTTAAATTTCTTTGGAATTCGTGGAATTTTTAGCTACTTTTTCAGGTTTATCGATCGACATTTGAAGCCGTTGGCGACCACGATAAATTGACGGCATAGCACTTCAGTTTGTGGATATTGCTTTGCCGGGTTGTTCTTGTTTTTCGAAAAGGATGGAAATGTAAGTAAAGATGTAAATAATTGACAAAAGAGTTTAATAAATCCGTCATATAGTAATCAATCATATTAGTAGTCCTTCACACAAACATAAAATTATATATTTATATATTAGCAGATTGAGACGACCTCTGGTACATATCAAGTTTCATAGTCAAAATTTCTGACCTTCTCAATATATATAGGTCGCAGGGAAACGATGAAATTAGGGATTTCGTCAAATCCCTAAAGGAGATGATCAATTCACGCAAGATGTTGAAATACCGTCTCTTTGGTGTCTTTTCCCCCTGTTGTAAGTAAGTGATTTGATCAAACCCCCGAACTGTTTAAGAGAAATAATGAAATGGAAGCAATATGCCACTTTTTTGGTGCTAGGGGACTGACATTTGGGGGATCGTAATAACTTTTGTTATGGTTAGGATCTGCTGGGACACATCCCGGTGCTGGTGCATTCCCACCCCCTCTACAGCTTTTTGGTCAATATCTCTACACCCGAGCCTCATAGTCCATTCGGACCTGGCTCGTTCGATCCCTCTGTAACTGCTCTTCCAGTTTTTATAATTTCATGCTCATAGGGCTATTCCTTACATAGTTTTTAATTGTTTTAAAATGTATTTAAATCCACAATATCTTGGCTCCTGTTTGAGTCTCGGAATTGAGATTTGATCCAGTCAGACCCATCCAGTCGTATACTTGACTCCCACTGGGTAGGCGTGAGGAGGGCTTAAGCACTAAAATATCATGCTCCCATGTTAATCCTATGGGATCTGAAAAATTTCACCGCCTAAGGAGTTGAGCTTGGGACTTGATTTTTAAAGGTCCGCCATATTTTCGTGTATGCGCGAGCTTTACGTGGAATTGCCCACCCCCGCCCCGGTGCTCCCTCCCTACAGGGCTTCCCTATTAATAATTTGAATCCTTTGCTATCTTGGTCGACCGCACCGGCTGGATTCGATTGTTCTCCCTATGAGCTCTTCAAATACGTAATTTTATCCCAAATAACCCCATTCCTTCCCCCGCGCCATTTCACGTTTTTAAACAATTTTAAAATTGTAAATTTTTTAAAATTCACCATAGTTACGAGGATCTGTGACCTGTGTGGTTCGGAAGTACAAGGACTCGACCTCCCAAGTGTCTCCCCCCACCACGGACAGCATTTTGACAATGCAAATCCTGACTAGATCATCATTTCACTAAAACAGTTCGCAGTTTGATAAAATCACTTTCTTTCATCATGGAAATGACATGAAGAGACGTTATTTTAAAATATTGTTAAAATGCTGTCCGTGGGGGGGCAGACACTTGGGAGGTCCGAGTCCTTGTACTTCCGAACCACACAGGTCACAGATCCTCGTAACTATGGTGAATTTTAAAAAATTTACAATTTTAAAATTGTTTAAAAACGTGAAATGGCGCGGGGGAAGGAATGGGGTTATTTGGGATAAAATTACGTATTTGAAGAGCTCATAGGGAGAACAATCGAATCCAGCCGGTGCGGTCGACCAAGATAGCAAAGGATTCAAATTATTAATAGGGAAGCCCTGTAGGGAGGGAGCACCGGGGCGGGGGGTGGGCAATTCCACGTAAAGCTCGCGCATACACGAAAATATGGCGGACCTTTAAAAATCAAGTCCCAAGCTCAACTCCTTAGGCGGTGAAATTTTTTCAGATCCCATAGGATTAACATGGGAGCATGATATTTTAGTGCTTAAGCCCTCCTCACGCCTACCCAGTGGGAGTCAAGTATACGACTGGATGGGTCTGACTGGATCAAATCTCAATTCCGAGACTCAAACAGGAGCCAAGATATTGTGGATTTAAATACATTTTAAAACAATTAAAAACTATGTAAGGAATAGCCCTATGAGCATGAAATTATAAAAACTGGAAGAGCAGTTACAGAGGGATCGAACGAGCCAGGTCCGAATGGACTATGAGGCTCGGGTGTAGAGATATTGACCAAAAAGCTGTAGAGGGGGTGGGAATGCACCAGCACCGGGATGTGTCCCAGCAGATCCTAACCATAACAAAAGTTATTACGATCCCCCAAATGTCAGTCCCCTAGCACCAAAAAAGTGGCATATTGCTTTCATTTCATCATTTCACTAAAACAGTGTGGGGATTTAACTAATTTCCTTACTTACAACAGGGAAAAGAGACCAAAGAGACGTTATTTTAACATCTTGCGTGAATTGATCATCTCCTTCAGGGATTTGACGAAAGCCCTAATTTCATCGTTTCTCTGCGACATATGCATACTTAACTCAGTGGCACAACGGCCCATGAGGGCCAGGACCTACTGTGCCAGTCTCAGTATAAGTGACCTTGGGCCCTGAAAAACATGAGCAAATGTTCCGGTCCGGTGGTCAGTCTGGCGCGAAGCCCCAGAGTTAAGTTCCCAAGCAAGCTTAATACTCATTTATCGACTCATTGCAGGGATAAAAGGTACAGTCGAACTTTCCCAACCAGCGGTTTGAACGTCGGACTTGTGGCGTGGAAGCGCGATGCACTACCATAATATATATACATACCAGTGGCGCACACAAGGGGGGTCCGGACCCTCCCCCCAAAGCCCTTCATTTTTTCCGATTGGTTATAATTCTAAGTACATAATACGTAAAATTTAATTAAATATTTGTTATTAATAATTAATTTTATTAATTTAAGCTAATTATTTATTCAATAATTAGTTTTTTACTGTGTTTTGTTCCCGAAAATCGACAAAATCAAAAGGAGCATGATACAAGGAATGGTGAACCTTCGATCCCGGACCCCTCCCTTTGAAAAATTCCTGCGTACGCCACTGGTCTACAGTAATTATACGTTTCTTTCGAACCAATAAAGTATTTGATAAAATAATATTTTGGTCTACTGGGGAGGATAACCCCCAAACCCCACCCTTTTGCATACCACTGATCAGTAGTGCAGACAGGAATTTTTCAAGGGAGGGGTCCATGCAGGGGCGTAGTTACCGTCGTATCAATGATACGGGCCCCAACATGTGTAACTACAGTCCCACTAACTGGGCTCGCATATTTAAAAAAGGGACCCGAAGGAATTTCAATACGGGGTTTCCTCAGAGCTTCCATCGAAAACAAGGAGGTCCCCCACAGAAGGAACAGTTATTCACCGAGGTGTGAAAATAAATTACGAAGCGATAAAAGCAACACAAAGGATTGATTGATTATCAAAGAGCAACTGGCCAGACAAATCGTCCGCCTGAATGGAATACAATAGGCCGATGTGTGTGGTCTAAATGTTTCATTTAAAAGTGTGCGAATATTACAAAAAGGTTTGCATACAATGAGACGATTTCTAAATACAGTTTGGCATCACGGTTCTAGTATGCGGTAAAAAATAAAAATTCCAAGACTTTCGGTTACAGATAATCGATAAAGGTTGCGCTTTCTTGTGCATATTCGGATTTTGTGATATTTACTATTGTGAAATTTTGGCATTATTGAAGTTGTTTATCAAAATATAATGCAGTATTTTTATACCTATTCATTTGATATTAGAAAATAAAAAAGTTCTTTTTTTTTAAGTCAAGACAATTTTAAATTACTTTCATTTAATTTAGACTTAAAAATGCAGTATATCTTTTAAGATAGAAAACTCCATATAATTTAAAAAAATCATACTTTAAATTCATTATCATAAAACAAAAAATTTATTTTATGATAAAATTCCATCTCTACTTGAATAAATGCAGCATTTTTTTTTTGTATGAAATTTAAATTATTTTTCCACACATTACAATGCTAAATAAATTTTTAACTTAAAAAAAACTATGTATTTATACAATGCTTCACTAAATTTTTAAAGATAATACATGAATAAATCAATATGAGCATTACAATTACACGAGTGGCCACAGTAAAGTGAGTATTTAATAACTCCGCTCTATAACACAACACGAGGACTATTGACAAAGGTATCTCATAATTTTGAGCTTCAGTGGAAAAAGATAATGATACCTGAACAGACACTCACCTCTGCAAACAACCACATCACGCCAATGGGAGTACTTAAAGCCTCGACGGGTTAAATATACATCAGCTCCTTTACACGGCGATTCAATGGCACTACGTTCGAGCTCAAGACCCACCGACTACCAGTTCATGGCATAAGCGCAAGGCTACCACGACCATAGTAGTTGAGTGGTCATGGTCGTGAAATGGTCGGCACTATTTCAGTCAAATCTCGTGCCCCACACAGTGTAGAGGGGCTGATGCGTTTTAAATCTACAAGAAGGTCAAAATTTTCCAGTTGATGTGGTGTGGAAGCTTAGAGGTTGGGGTGGCAATATAGGTAACGTTCTGGCCATTTGACTCTGGTTAAAATTTAGAAGTCTTCTTCAATAGTTTTTGCGTACTTTCGAATAAACAATCAATCAATTAATACAATCACTCGAATTGCATTAAAATTGGGATATTTTTTACCACATGGCTTTGGATACTGCTTTCTCTCTCTCTCTCAATTTCTACTATTAAGCTCACACTCTCTATATATTTATTTATTTATCTTGGTGGAATTTTCAGTCACATTAATAAAATACATTTTAAAGCGCTCAATTGAGCTGAAATTTTATATACATGATTAATTTGGATGGCAATACAATAATTTAATTATAATTAATAAAAATTAATTGATTAAAACAAAATAAAACAAATTATTTAAAGAATTACAAAACAGCCACGTTGGCAACTTGAGTCCAAACTTGAAAAGAGTTTCCCCCCCTCATTTAAAGCATTCAGTTGAACTGAAATTTTATATACACGATTGTTTGGGATGACAGTACGATACTTTGGTGAAAATTAATAAAAATTAATTACCACTTAATGTTGTGATTCTGTTATATGTATGTATATACACATATTTATATTAATTGTAACTATTTAATAAAAAGTAGCTAAAATTAAATTTTTCTTCGTTGATCTAAGTAGGAATTGACACTGAAAAAAAATTTTTTATATTACTTGTGTGTTTTACTTAAAAAGGAAGATAATAACTTTATACAGTAGCGCACACAGGAATTTTTAGGGGGGTCGAAAGTTCACTATTCTTGTATCATGCTCCTTTTGATTTTGTTGATTTTCGGGAACAAAACACAGTGAAAAACTAATTATTGAATAAATAATTAGCATTAATTAATAAAATTAATCATTAATAAAAAGTAATTAATTAAATTTTACGTACTATATACATAGAATTATAATCAATCGGGAAAAAAATCAAGGGCTTTGGGGGGGAGGTTCCGGACCTCCAGCCCCCCGTGTGCGCTACTGACTTTATAGCATTTATTTGATATCATAAAACCCAGAAAAAAAATTTAATAATTGAAGATAAAATTTATTTTATAAATATTGGGTTGATTTCTCAGCTAAATTTATTAAAATTACCCTCTATATTGCAACGCACCATACTTCAACATTAAAATGAAAATTTGAAAAACCTTAAAAATTAAATAAATTTATATATTTTAATATTTCTATATATATACTAGCTTATAAGATATCTCGTTAAGTAATATTAAATATTTTTTCATTAATTACGCACATATTACGACAGACATGTGTTCTCAACTCACAATAAAGTCTTAAAAGTTCGAATAATTCCTAATAGTAATTACAACATTCCATATTGGTATAAAAGGAATAAATTATTGAACATAGAACTGTCTTTTTATCAAATTTGTTGATCATAACAATTCATTTTCTAAAAATAACGTAGCAACGTCAACTACAATGTTAAGAACATGTTAAAATTTAGATGCAGCATTATTTTGCATCTCAAAACAAATTCAAAAGACAAACGATTCCACGGGATATATGCTTACATTTTGATTCGAATAATTTTAGATAACAAGTCAATTTAAATGATGTATAAATCCTTGCTTCGGTGATTACATTTGTTATCTGAAAATAAAAACGAAGTCCCGTGAATACTAAATAAGGCGAAGCTAAAAATAGTTATTTTATTGTTTTTTTTAAAAATTCAAATCAGATTTTAATTCTTAATTTAAATTTTAAACTTCAAAAAAGATTAGAAACGAAGCAGGTGATGTTTCCTTCGTCTAAGGTTCATTGGACAACGTAAAAATAACAAATTATTCAAAAACAGTAAAACTTAACAACCTACTACGTATATAATTTTAAAGAATATGTTCACACACAAAAAAAATTTTTAGTGCTAATTTAATCTTCCTAAATAATATCTCCATCGATTAAAATAATGTTCTTAATCGTAATCATTATTAGAGATTGCAGTATTTTAGTTTATCCTTTTATGGAGGAAATTTGTTGAATAAAAAGAAATTAAAAAATTGCAAATAATAATTAAAGAAATACAGTCGATCATTAGTGTCATACAGTAGCGCACACAGGAATTTTTCGGGGGCAGGGGTCGAAAGTTCACCATTCTTGCATCATGCTCCTTTTGATTTTGTCAATTTTCGGGAACAAAACACAGTAAAAAACTAATTTTGAATAAATAATTATCATTAATTAATAAAATTAATCATTAATAACAAGTAATTAGTTAAATTTTACGTACTATACACTTAGAATTATAATCAATCGGGAAAAAATCAAGGGCTTTGGGGAGGTCCGGGCCCCCAGGACCCCCCGTTTTGTGTGCGCCACTGGTGTCATGTATGGTGTTACTCATAATGTAACAAATATGAAAAAAATATATTTATAATAATATGAGAACCATTTGCTCACAGTAATAATAATCCAGGTGTTAAGAAATGTCTATTATCTGTAAATAACAATTTAAAAACAAAAAAAGAAAAAAAACCCAAAAAAAACAACAACAAAAACTGCGTTTTTGAACACAAAACGAGATTATAAAAAATACATGTAGGAAATACTTTTTACAAAATTCTATTGGGAAAATGCCAGCCCAGCCCAAACAAGCATTTTTTACAGGACATGAACCCCACGGAAAGAATAGAACCGAGTAATAAAGGAAAGCAATAACAAGGTATATGCAACAATACAGGTAAAAAAAAAAGATATCCATATAATAGCAAACTCTTTTCCTAAGGAACTACGTCAGTGGCGTGTATACAAGGGTGAAGTTTGGGGCTTCAAACCCCTCCCATATTCCAACAGATTTTTAATTTTTAGCATTTAGATTAACTTCTCGGTGCCTTTGGCTACCTTTTCTTAAGACGTAAAATGTAACCCCTCCCATGAAAGTAGTCTGTGTACGTCTGTAGTTTTGTGTGTAGTGTATGTAGCCTGTACAGAGTAAATTTAGTTTCATGGTCACAGTCAACCTTCATCTATGTTTGCCTATACCAGTGGTCTTCAAACTTTTCCAATTCACGGAGCCCCAAGAACTAGGAGGTGTTTTCGTGGAACCCCTAGAACTAGAAAGTATTTTCGTGGAACCCTGTTCCACACACACACTTAGAAGAATAAATCTTAAAATAATATTTAAAGTTGATCAACAATAGATCAATTATAAAGGCAACTAAAAAAGTATTGCATTTATTAATAAAAAATGTTAATTTGCTTTTAATATAATTTACTCATTATAATATTAATCTATGATCCAAATGCCCAACCTATGCATTGCGTTTAGTATATGGTATGTGTGCTTGCATTTTTTCACTCGATGTCTAGGTCTAATGAGAATAACTGTATTTTCGCATTACATATTCTGAGTTTCATTTATTTCTACACTTTGTTTTTGTAGCCACTCACGTTGAGAAATATTTTTCTCTCATACACATTGTTCAAAATGGTAATTAAAGGCTTACAGCTGTGTGAGAAATACTGTGTATTTTGCATGATAAAATTTGCAACATACTAAGATAATAAGATGTTAAAAGTAAATTTAATTCAGACTTTTAACACAGAATCTGTTGACATGTTGTAGGTGTTTTTCCATAAATACAAAAAGGTGAATCCAATTTGCATACACATTTATAAGTTTCTTTTTGATTTTTTAACTGTGACTTGTGAAACCCCAGGATTCCGTGGAACACAGTTTGAAGACCACTGACCTATACAGTAGCGCACACAGGAATTTTCAATGGGGGGTTAAAGTTCATCATTCTTGTATCATGCTCCTTTTCATTTTGTCGATTTTCGGGAACAAAACACAGCAAAAAACTAATTTTTGAATAAATAATTAGCATTAATTTATAAAATTAATCATTAATAACAAATACTTAATTAAATTTTACGTACTATATACTTAGAGTTATAATCAATCGGGAAAAAAATCAAGGGCTTTGGGGGTCCGGACCCTCCTTGTGTGCGCCACTGGACATATACCATTGTTTCAAGGTAGAGAAAATAGTGTAAGAGAATAAGATTCTATAAATATTAAAGATTATAAACATAGTACTAGAAGAATATTACTAAAAAAGTTACCAATGCTAAATATCAGGTAAATTTTCTACTTAGAATATATTCATTTTTCAAAAAATATGTTCGGTATTACTTCATCATTATCTTTATTTAGAGAATTAATTTAATACTTGGACATTAGAGAAGAGTAAAAGGACAGAATAGTAAACAAATTTTTCCAAGAATATTCAGAAAATAAAATGCTACGTTCTGCAACAAAACGGTATAGTTAAAAGTGCACGAGTATAATATTTTTAAAAGAATTCCATTCGAAAAATGGCAGCACAAACAAGCATTTTTTACCAGACCTCTTTTTTTAGAGATCGCTTGAACTTGATTCCATTTCGCTTGGATTTAAAAAAAAAAGAAATTGTGTGTGTTTCAAACCCATTAACCCCATCGAAGGATAAAACCGGCATGGATCCCAACCTTAAAAAACAAACCAATGATTCACAAACTTGATTTCCGAACACAGTAATCCCGAAAAATATATTTCTTCCATAGGCAATAACACATTGCCCAAAAAAACAGCTGCAACACTCTCTCTTCATAATAACTACTCCTAGAGAGCAGAGATATCTAGCAAGACAAGGATAGGAAAAGAAGTCGTGGCTTAGAAGACGGCGCCTTCAGAACTTTCCGCTTGTCTGACCCTAGACATCATTAGGTGCAGGGGCACACAAGGGGGAGGCCTGTACCCCACCCACCACCCCTCAGAGGGGGACCCACCCACCTTTCCATCCCTCACGGTGTACTTGCTACAACACTGCCCGAAATTAGCTCGCTCACCAGAACTAAAGTGTCCCGGAGAGTCAGTACGTTTTCATTTCTTGGAATTGGTGGATTTTTTTTTCTGTGATGTTTGAAAGATATTTTTTTCCCTTCCTTCACTGCACTTGTCTTTTTTGTTTTGTTTTTGTCTTCTTGTTACTTTCTTTCTTTTCCTAGCCTTTCTTTTCGCCCATTCTGTTGGTGTGTATGTGTGTGAGACGCGTACTACTGCCGCTGCTATCTGTGGTTTGCAATTTGGAACCGATTTGCACCGAAGAGTGATGGCACATGAAGGATACGGGGAAAGGGGATGGGGCAGTGGAAACGAACATTGTCACTGAATTGTGCTGTTTTATAGCAAAAGGATGCCCACAATTTTATTGCCGTTTGTAATTAAATTTAGATTATAACGTGTGGATAATGTAAATGACACACAAGGAAGAGGGAGAGGAGAGTCCCCGCACCCGAATCCCCCCTTCAAAGCCCTTGATTTTTTTGCGATTGATTATAATCTTATGTTTTTGAACGTAAAATTTAACAAAGAATTTGTTTTTAATAATCAACTTTATAGGATACATAATTAGCATTAATTCATAAAATTATAATTATTAACAAATACTTAATTGAATTTTACGTACTACATACATAGGATAATAATCAATCGAAAAAAATCAAGGGCGATAGGATGGGGGGTCCGGACCCTTCCCCTTGTGTGTGTCACTGATATATATTTGCTACATAGCGAGCTAAAAAAATTAATCTACGTACTTTAGACAGATATATATCTATGCTAAGCTAATTATAATCAATTTCTGTGAAGAACATATTCTTCATTTTTCAATATGTGAACACACAGTGTTTCTTTATAATTACCTTTATCTAAATATTTTGACATTGGATAAGTAGCTAAGCTATAGAATAATCAATAAAACTTTCAAGAATATTAAAAAAAAAAAAAAAAATAAGAAATGAAAAGTATTTTTGCGTTTGAACTTTTACTTTAAATACTCACAACACATATTTTTTCAAAAAAAAAAAAAAAAAAAAGATTTTTCATAAAAATGTTATGCAATTATAATTTTGCGTTAGGAATAATATCTATAATATCCTGATAATGCAAAACAATTAAATAAGATTAAATGATTTCAATCTAATATTTATGCAATAAAGTAACGTAAGTTAATAAAAACTAATTAGAAATTAAACGCAAACATTTCATTAATCAGTTAATTCAATCGTTATTAAAGAGTCGCAAATATATATAAAATATTAAAAAGTTACGATTTATTGAGAAAAATTTTTTTAATTCTATTTATATTTAATTTCAAGATTAAAAAATCATATCACTCGAATTGAAAAGTTACGAAGCTGAATGATCAAAAAAGATAAATTAAGTCATTTATTTTTACCCCCCTGCATAATAAAACTTCATATACTTCGGACAGCCATTTAAAAATATTATAATTAATATTTATCACGTGTTCCAAGTAGTTTTATTTATTTTTTGGGATGTAATAGATATACAGGCAGTGGCGCACAGAAGGAGGGGGGAGGGTCCTGGGAGTCCGGACCTCCCCAAAGCCCTTGATTTTTCCCCCGATTTATTATAATTCTAAGTACAGTACGTAAAATTTAATTAATTATTTGTTATTAATGATTAATTTTATTAATTAATGCTAATTATTTATTCAAAAATTAGTTTTTTACTGTGTTTTGTTCCCGAAAATCGACAAAATCAAAAGGAGCATGATACAAGAATGGTGAACTTTCGACCCCGGACCCTTCCTTGAAAAATTCCTGTGTGCGTGCGCTACTGCATACTGGTAATATATTGATTTTTAAGTTCTCCCTTTTAAAATTGTATATACTACTTTGTTTTGTTTTATTCAAAACACATTATGATAGCGTGTTAAGTATTTAATCATTATCGAATATAAAATTTAGAGTAGAATGCTACTGGCAATGAGCTGTTTTGTTGACAATGATTCAATGGTAAGCAACATGGCGCTCATTACGATGTCATCCAGCGTCATTTATCATTTCTCATATTCATATTTAATGTTTTATATAAAATATATTTCATTTTTAAACTCTGTATTCTTTTGACTATAAATGGCTCTGTTTAACTTTAAAATGGTTCGAAGTGTTTAGCTTTGTAGTAGCACTATGTCTCATTTAACAGGTTACTTTGATTAATCCAGACGTCCTCGAGTTCATATGACTCAGAATTATAATGAGATTCTACAGTACTGTGTTTTTTTTTTTTTATATCTTACGGGAACAAGTCCTGACTAAAGTAATTCAAGAAATTCAATCTACTTTTCATGAACCTTTTAAACCATGTACTAAATAATAAGCACAGAAATACCTATTCTATATTTAAAAAAAAAAATCCTAACCCGTGGATTTAAATTCGATCTTAAAAAAAAAAGAACTGTAATAAATAAGGTAATTTTAAGTTTTATTTCCGAAATCAATTTTTAATTTCCCGGCATTCCGACTTTAATATAGGACAGGAAATACAGTAAGAAAAATTCATTCCTTTTTTAATAAAATACTATTCCACCTGTAATCATCTGCTTCCATTCACTACTCTGTTCTGATGAAAGCATATCGTGCAAACGACAAATATTAAAATCATATAAAAAATCGAATAACAAAGTTTTTATATATCCTCCATTTTTCATTTTCCCTACCCTAGTAATAAAGGAGGAAAAGCCGACCAGAATTAGAGACCGAGGAATATTAAACGTCCCGAGTCCGAAATTAAAGTTTAACCTGTGGCGCCCACTAGCGGCGCTCGCAATCGTTTGCTCTTTTTTTAATATTTTCTCTTTCCGCTTGAAAGACGTCGGTATTGCAACTAATTACAAAGTACGGAGATCAAGGCTTGCCGCCATGCTTGTTCTCTACGCGCTTCACTACTTCCTTTTTTTTACTACTATTACTGCACTTTCTTTTTGATTCTGTGCTTATTACTTTCATTTTTTTTTATTTTTTTGGTTCGCCATTTTTTTATAAGAATAGATCGCGCGAAAACCTGTTTTCAGTAACTATGTTTTTCTACGTTTACGTGTTTTGATCTAAAACTTCGGTGTGCTAGTTGAACTTTTTTTCACCTGTTTTCTCTTGTCACATAGCAGATATTTCTCAACCGTAAGTAATCTTACTATACCTATTTCAATGCAGAGCGATTCAAAAAGAAATGTTACGTATAGTAAGAGGTTATATATAACATTGTATAGCATCTTTATACTCTAGCTCCAAAATGAAAATAAATGCATGATATACTTTTAGGCAGTTAAAAGTTGCTAAGTATGTGATACAATTTTATGACTAGGACAAAAATGAATTTTTTCCTTTTATAAGTACTGAAACTATAAATGTAAATAGAATAAATTTAAAAAATGAGCAGCAGCTGAACAATTTCCGATAAATTAGTTACAGTGGTTGTAGCTTTCAGTTACAATCAATGGCGTAACGTACTTCCCCGCATCGGGGGGGATCAGGAACTCTATGGCAGTGCTCCTCAACCTTTCTATCGCCGCGGACCGGTCAACGTTTGATAATTTTACCGCGGCCCACTGAAGGAGGGGACGTTGATTGTTTATATTTTAGATTGCTTTTATTTAATAATTTTTGTTTAATTGTATTTAAATGGACCTTCAGAATAAAATACAGCTACACCAAGAAATTAGTATTAAATTATTTAACATGGTGTATAAAATGATTACTATAAAACCTTAGAGAAATACACCACAGTATATAAAATGAAAATAATTTAATATTCTTGTGCGGACCGGCACTATTTGGTCCACGGACCAGTACCGGACCGAGGGATGCGAATCACTGCTCTATGAGGCCCAAAGCTTGACTGACGCTAAGTACGTATTTGGGCTGGGAGCCCAAAACCTGAGTTTGAAGGGGGAGACCCAAATATTCTCCGGAACGCCACTGGTTACAACCGCACATCAATCTCACAAAGTCACGGGTTCCATTTATCAGATTAATAACGTTAATAAGTAAAATGCACAGTAATGATTGATTGTGTTTATTAGTATCAGGGGCGTAGCTACCGCCGTATCAATAATACGGAGCCTCCAAGCTTCAGGGCCCCCAAAATGTGAATAATAAATCGTAAAATGTTAAAAACCCTCCAAGAAATTTTGATACGGGGCCCACTCAGGACTAGCTACACCAGTGATTAGTATCACACGTAGAATAGGTTTATACATGCTTTTAGCAACGGACCACGTAATTCTGATTCAAGATCAACTAACGAGGACGACTTTTAAGTTCCACAAATTTATATAATTCAAAATTTTTAATCCTATATGATGAGTGATCCATTCCTTGTTGTACACTAGGGATTCTTGAACTTTTCGAGGTGGCGACCCCTTTTTTTATAAAAAAAATTTGTGCGACGCTATGCGAAAAGTTTACATACGTTTGGGTGCTTTTATATGCGTTTAATTTGTAGTATATTATTGTGTTTTGCAATAATAAACAACCACAAACAAGTTTTTACTTTGATTCTAACGCCACAGAAATTTTTATTAACAAAATAAAAAAAAAACTTACATAATGTAATTACACGATAAGTTATACATAAACTAAAATTTATTTTTTAAGTGTAGTCATATTGAGTTCACTTCTGAGATCATCACTTTTTATTAACAGTACATGCAAGATTTAAGTATTAATGGAAAAGGATGAGCTTGATTAATTTTAATTATGCTATTATATATATATATATATAAATCTTGGAATAATAGCCGACATCACCGGACAAAGTACTCCCTCAGTATTTAGATTAGATCGATACTCCAACAAGAATCTAAATAAACTAGTGTGGCTTTCGCAATACGAATCTAAATAAAAAATTAAACTATTATTATTATTAATGGCGAAGAAGTTGATGATGATGGAGTCGTGTCCATGACAGGACCAAATAAGACAGTACCATGGACCCAGATGGCTGTTCAAGCAATCTATTACAAGTTATTTTATTCAAACATATTAATTCATTTGGGGTCCCGACTGATAGTTTAAGAAACACAGATGTACACGAAACATCCCCTAAAAATTAAAATTTAATAAGTAGCTATAAAAAGTGCTCATTGCAGGATGGGGGTCAATATTCGGAATGTATTTGCAAGGAAATTTTGCAAGCAATCGAGAAAATCATTCACTTAGAAACTGTAACTGTGAAACAATGTTCTAATAATAATACTGTATTGTACATTCGTGGTAAGTAATATAGGAAAGTTTCATACTTATATGTGTTTGTTAATAAGAGACTGCATTGTATCAAATTCTTCCTGCATAAATGGTCTTTACCATATCAAGAAAATTTCAATGCTATCAAATAATCATTTGAAATTTATTTTCCTTTGAAGTAAAAAGATAAGCTATACATTATCGCGCTTTTATAAAAATGTATGTGTTTTGTGGGACACAGAAAAAAAATTAATGGCATAAAATCTCCCCAAAATTTAAAAAGTTCATGAAAACTCAAATTGAAATACATCTCTCAAGTTATAAAAGATATCAGCGCGAGGAAGTTAACATTTATATATTCTTACGAAATGTCAAATAATGAACTCAAATAAATTCAAATCGTTACGTCACTAACTATCTATCGAATACCGATATTTAGTTCCCAACAAATTGAAGAAATGTAATCAAAAATTTTTAAAAAGATCACTGAAGTTTGTTATTACTGTGCATTTTCAGATTTGTTGTAGAAATGCAATAAATAATTCAAAAAAATTTATTTTTTTTAAAAAAATATGGATTTATTTATGGTGGGCCACAAAAGTGTTCGTACACTTGCAATTTCTTATAAAATTTAATGTTTTCGACTAATAAAAATTAATATATTGTAATTGTAATTTTTTTGATACCTGCAACTTGTTCTTAATGGAATGACATAATTTATTTTTTAAAAATAGTATAACTATTTTTAAAAAAATTAAAATAATCAAAAAGCTACTAAAAAATTATGCCACAAAAGTCTTCGTACACTTAACAAAAATCTCAACTTACTTTTAAATATTGTATTTCTTTCTTAATTTATTACTTAGTGGAATATATTTCAGTGTCCACAACAACTTATAAGCGTCTTGATATAGATTTAATCAGTTTTTTGTAATTTTTGCATCGATTTTCCACCATTCTTCTGTGATTATTGTTTTTACTTCACATTTTGTGTTTATTTGTCACATTTTCTTTTCTTTTACATCAAAATCTCACCAAATATGTTCTACTGGGCTAAATAAAGTGATTGAGGAGGTGTTTTCATAATTTAGGGACAGTTTTAGAAACACCAGTGGCGTACATTGACAGCAATGCGCTTGTCATCATTAACCCTGTTGAAATATATCCAATATTCAGATTTCGGACGGATAATTTCAAATTTCTCTTTAAAATATTTAAGTAGAGCTCATGATTCACAATACCATCAAAAAATACCAAATTGCTCAATTCTGAGGACGATTTACGCCCCCACGCCAGAACACCTTCACTTCAATGCTGAAGCATGGAGGTGGAGGAGTTCTTGTTCCACACAAATTCATGGGATTAAACACCTTATTTTTTTTTCATTTACAAGCTATTATAGGCCCATCGTAACCAAAAATGTTGAATTATCTGCCATCCCAATCAATTTGCTATCAATTTTGAATTTTCTGAAACTTAATCCCAAGAACCTAGTTGGATCAATAAAACATGGAGGTGGAAGTGTTCTTGCGGGAGGGGGGTGTAAATCGGCCACAGAATTAGATAAGTATTTTTTGATGGTATTGTGAATCAGGAGCTCTACTTAAATATTTTAAGGAGAAATTTTAAATTATCCGCCTGAAATTTGGATATTGGAGACGACTTAATTTTTCAACAGGGTAATGACGCAAAGCGCACTGCTCTCAATGTAAGCCACTGGTGTTTCTAAACTTGTCCCTAGATTATGAAAACACCTCCTCAATCACTTTATTTAGCCCAGAACATATTTGGTGAGATTTTGATGTAAAAGAAAAGAAAATGTGACAAATAAACACAAAATGTGAAGTAAAAACAATAATCACAGAAGAATGGTGGGAAATCGATGCAAAAATTACAAAAAAAACTGATTAAATCCATACCAAGACGCTTCAAAGGACAATCTTGTGGACACTAAAAGATATCCTACTAAGTACTAAATTAAGAAAGAAATACAATATTTAAAGCTAAGTTGAGATTTTTGTTAAGTGTACGAAGATTTTTGTGGCATAATTTTTAATAGCTTTTTGATAATTAATTTTTTTAAAAAATAGCTATACTATTTTTTAAAAATTAATTATGTCATTCCATTAAGAACAAGTTGCAGATATCATAAAAAATTACAATTATACAATATATTTTTTTATTAGTAGAAAACATTAAATTTTATAAAAAATTGCAAGTGTACGAACACTTTTGTGGCCCACTGTATATACAAACTTGTATTACAACTTTTAAAAAAATTAAGCCGGCTGAACAAATAAATATGAGGATGCATTGCAGAAATAGAAAAATTTATGAAAACAAAAATATTCCTAAGTATCAATTACCACCATCAATTTAAAACAGATTCTAGTCAGATTTTAAAGGGAGAAAACTGAGAATAAAACATAAAATCATTCTCAATCTCAATATTTATTAGGAAAGAAAATTATGTATAGCATAATTATTTTATTTAATGACATCTTAAGTTGAAAATAGAAATGCTACGCGATTGCAAACTTAATAAACAATAATCACATCACTGTACTTCAAAATTTATGAGTTCGAATTCCATTTCAAAACACTGCACGACCTTCTTCGAACAGGAAAGCAGCCGATTTTCTCCTCAACCTATATTTATTTTCCCTTCTTTTTATTCGAATACTCCGTCCTTGAAGAAATGCCGCGTTTTTATGTTCCATTTTTTTATATATATATTCCATTTACCGTAAGAGTAAGGAATTATATCGTTGCATCTCTTCGAAAATGGCCTAAAAAATGTCAGAGTGTGGAACATCGTTTCCTGTTGCGGCAAAGAATAAAGATCGCTGTAAATAGTTACTTCAAAGTGAACATACGCTTGGATGCTTCGATGGTTTCATGAGTCATTCAGCTAGTGTGTGTGTGTGTACTCGTTCTTTTTTCTCCCTCCTCAACATTACACACAACAGGCACCTATCAGTTCGCTAAACGATATAAAATTGCGTAATTCTCAACACCAGGTGGCTAATGTAAATGATATCGATTTTTAAGGCATGCAATTGTTTTTTCTCTTAACTTTAAATCATATCAATTAATTTTTTGCATTCAGAAAATCCATATTTCGTATTTTTTCATTTTGGTTCAAGAAAAGCAAAAAAAATTTTCAAAAAGGTAAGCAAGAGTACATAAAATTTTTATCGTAACTATAGCACATTTCGTACTGTATTTATAGGGAATAAAAGTTTGTGTTTTTCCCAAATTTATGTAAACAACATATTGATCTAGAAAACTTTAATTATCAAATATGAATTAATCAGAAGAAGACGATTCAAATACAGAAATATTTTATAACATGTCAAAACACTGAAATGTAATTTTGAGGGAAAAAAAAAATTCCATGTGGTTTTGCAAATTTAAATGAGAAAGAAAGAACTCTTAATATAACGTGTCACTCTTTTACATGGAGCCTATTTCTGGTGATAAATAAATTGATTTTATTTTAAATATTTATATTTTTAGTAATTATCATAAATTATATATATATATATATATATACTCATTAATTAATTAATTAACTGAATCTCACTGATAATAGCTTACAGCTTAAAAAATAAATTTTCATACAAGACAAATATTTGTACATAAACAATTTGCCGGTTTTTAACTCCCCCACAATGAATAATAAAACATGAGTGTCACGATCTAAATTATTTGGACTGTTTAAACCGTTACTCATTCTTGGATCATTTCGTTCGAAATGTGGAACGAGAAATTCCTTTATTTATGTAGCTGTGCTAACGATAGAACACATAATTACGTGTTCGGCGCTTTGAAACAACCCCAGTTTCACTTTTTTTCTTTTGGAACTATTCCAAAAAATTTGGTTTTCTTTTTCACTTTACTTCGGCTTTTCGTTTGTCGTCTGCTGAGCAAATTCTGTGAAAGGGTCGAGGCCGGTTTTCTATAAATTATGTTTCAAGTACGAAGTCCGTGACACCAAAATATTACATGATGCCAGATAAATAGTTAAATCAAATATTGTATTTACAAATACTGAAAACTTTCATTGTGAAGTTATTCGAAATTAGGAGAAACGAAAGGGGGGAGCATTATTTTACTTCATTACAATAAAAAAATACTTTAAAACTCAATGGAACAAAAAAAATAATAAATAAATAAAAATAATTTTATTTATCAAACTAAATGTAATTATGAAGACGCAAATTCAAACTTCATTCGATCCATCAAATATTTTATAATAGAGATCTATTTAAACATAAAAAAAAAATTTCATTTAAAAAAAATATATAACAATTTGACACGTGAAAAATTCATTTTCGAAAAAGAAATAGAATATCATATAAAAAAATACATTTAAAATATGTATGTAGTATATCAATTTGACACGTGAAAAATTCATTTTCGAAAAAGAAATAGAAACACATAAAAAAATTGTTTTCCATTTTAAAAAAAATGTATATCAATTTCACACGTGAAAAATTCATTTTCGAAAAAGAAATGGAATAACATAAAAAACAAAAATTCTCTAAATTAAAAGAATTATGATTACAAAAATCAAAAGAATAAATCTTTATTTCAGAACAACAAATTTACACATTTTTGACACTTCGGGAGCCATTAAAAACGAAATGCGAGTTTATACAAATACACATAATTATACGTGTATAATTTCAAAACTTTTTTTCATGTTCGTTTAAAAAAAAATTTTAAACGGGATTTTTTGTACTGTTTCACAATATTAATGTTAAAATGTTATGCAATTATTTATACACATTAAATAAAATACGTTGCAATCAAATATTAAAAAAAATTAAAAAAGCTAATAATTATTCAATTGTTTTATTTGCAAAGTATAATTTTCTAGCAAATCTTCAGATTTTACAAAAAGCTATCATTCAAATAAAAAAAAAGGTAGAAACAAGATGCTCATAAAATATTTTCAAACAGAGAAACAAGTTTTTGAAGTAATTAGAATTATGACATTTTACCATGTGACATTTAAACTTATCTCAAAATTCATTGCAAAAGTTACTTAAGTTACACAGGATTATTATTTTAAAAATGACTCTTTGATTCATAAATCAGTATAAATCGACTAAATTCTAAGCGAGAGATTTATACCTGTTTAATTAATTGCTTTTTCTTCTTCAATATAGTTGTAATTTAAACAACATAAATTTGCCTAAGAATATTTAAACAGAAATACGTTTTCCTACGATTTATGTATGAAATAACATGAATAGTAGAAATTGAAGTTTACATTTAGGGTATTGAAGGACAAACGATGTTTTTCATTCTGTTTCAAAGACTTTAAGCGGAATTAAGTCTTTGAAATACATGCAAAAATTTAATATATATGCAAAGACATATTAAAAATTCCATTAATATAAATAAATAACAATTAATACATTCGAAATGTCTTGAACTAAATCATTTTAATTTCTATATTGTTTTCAATAATAAAAATTAAAAACTGGAAAGAATTGAAATGTAATTCTGCCGAATATTTTGGTTGTTTTTCATCTCATTACACTGGCAAAAACTAATTCTTTTTTTTTTAATTTATAAATTAATATTTATTCCACTGTGTATGAAATGACTGATGAATAACTTCATTAAAGAAGAAAAATACAACTCTAGAGAGTTAAGAGGTATAAAACACACATCCATAACAAAAACAAAACTTCCAAATTTATAAGAAACATACGAATCGAAATCAAAATCGAATAAAAGAAACATTATAATAGCACCATTTTTCATGTGCATTGAGTTAAATATGCATCAATTGAAATTTGATAAACTACTTTTTAATATCACCTTACATAAAAATATTTGTTTTCATGCTCACACACAAAATTTTCGTCAATTACAATACATACACAATTAAAAAAAAACTATTTTTGCTTTTGAAATCGGAAATTATTTAACATATAAAAATTTCATTATTTTTGTAAAATTCTAAAACTCCAGCGATATTTTGAGTGAATTCAAAATAATTGATGCGTATTAAACGTCTCAATTTCACAAAGAAATATTCTATGATCTATTGGTTAATTATACAAGAATTAAGAAATTTTAGTAAAACCTAAAAATATATGCACACACACATGAAACTGCCTTTTGTAATCGAACAGTGAGAATAAATTAATTCTTTCTTACGAGCGGCTACTTTAATCCCGTACTTAAAAAGACCCCCCCCCCTTAATTCAGAAAACAATCCCCCTTCCTTCTTTATTAACTATTATCACGCAAAAGCTGTATTTATATTCAAAAGAAAAAACGAATATAGAAAAAGACGTTTATTACGTTCCACTCCTCGCTGGCAGTAAATAATAACACAACATCAAAAACTTCCTTATAAGCCTATAACGAAATAATAATAATAATAAAACGTAAAAAAAAAAAAAAGAGAGAGAGAGAGAGAGAAAAACACTGCCCACTAAAGCACAGCAACTGAATTCATTCAACTTGAAAAACCGCTTCAGGAAAAAAAGAACTAAAAAAAAGAATAAATAAATAACGAGAGAAAAAAAACAGAGGAGGAAAAAAAAAAGAAAGATAACGCCGGTTTATCATCCATTCACAATCCCTTTGAAGTACACCGGCTTGGTTCGGGCGATAACCATGAAAAGATTTCTAGGCTCTTTGTGAAAATGCCGACCGACACTGGACGATTATTATTGTTCATTCAGACGAATTTGACTCAGATATCACTCAAGATGGCGTCTACTCAGATCACATGTACTTTTTTGTTTTTATGTTCCTTCACTGAATTATTCCTGGATACGTATAAAGGAATGTTAAGAAGTTCTAGAACTCTGTGGTGTTTCCATTCAGCTCTTATAAAATCGAAACAAGTAAATACTTTCGAACCTGCAATTCTTCCATTTCTTTCAAAATAAAAAAATCGTCTGGTATTTAAATGATTTTATAATTTCAAAATCATTTTTAAGTTATTTTATATATCTCACTATATTCACTCACTATCGAGTAAAACTATTACTGAAGTTATATTGCTCTACAAAAAAACATCGTTTTAGCTTATAATTCGATTCTAAATCTAAAAATTGTTCATACTTTTTTTTAATTCTCGAACGAATCAATTTTTTTCTCAGTAAATTAAACGCTGTTTTTCTCCAAGGTAAGTACTTTATGATATAGGATTACGATTAACATATCCTTTCAAAACAACTAAAATAGTTCTTTTTTTATAAGTTTACATTTTCGAATAATAAAATATTTAATAATTATTTTAATATAAAGTAAAAATATATACTTTCTTTGGAATTTAGCTAAAATTCTAATAATTTATGCTCCTTTTTCAACAGAAATTAAATAAATCATACGTTTATTTTGATATAAATGAATTTGGTGAAGTGAAATTCGTAAATATATTTGCCATATAATAAAACTCTATTCTTTAATAGTACTCGTAATGAATTGTTTCTATATACATAGGAGTATAACTATTTGTGATTAATTTCTTTTATTTATTTTGAATAGTATTACTGGAGATAATTTATGCAATTGTGAATTGTACCGTATTAAACAAGACAATGCAAGTGAATACTTTCGTCTCGTTGTAAAGAAAACGTAATTTCTTCTTCTTAACCATTAACAAATAAAATTCAAAACACTTCAAGCTGTTATTTTCTGCTGTTGCTATAGCAACCATTTACTATGCACATACGATGAATGAGCTGAATGAATAACTTTGTTTACAAGGCGAAAAACACCTCTACAAAAAGTGTACTTTTGAAAAGAAAATTAGCATGTGAATTAAGTTTTTATTTATATATCAGAATATCCCTTAAAAAAGTAAATGCATTATAATAATTTAAAAATAAAAATTTAAAAATTAACTATTAAAAATTAATGTATAAATTAGTATCTTATTTTTTCATATATTAGCAACCAAAAACAGTAAAAGCATTTTCGAATTCCCTTTTGGGATTCAACTTTAACCTTATTAAACTCAAAGTAAATTTTCAACAAAGCACGTCAAATAATTCACAAGTGTGGAGTCACAAATTTGATATTGGAATAGTAAAAAATATATATATATATTGATCAATATTTTACAAATGTACTTATTTTTAAAATTAGAAGAAGAAAAAACTAATAGATATTGTGCTACTTGATTTTCGATTAAATCATTTAAACATTCTAAAATCACTCTGTCAAAATATGACACATGAGAAAATATCCACAGGACAAGCAACATAAATCCCCCATTGATTGGTCGATCACTACTTGTTTAGAAGACAATCAATACCTACAAAGAATTCCTCAACACCTATCTCACAGAGTACGTCGTATCTATTCGAACGCAGAAATCGAACGAAAACGAAAGTACTTACCAGTGGACACTCGGACATGGTACGACCCGCTTTAGCCAGTGCAGACGGTAACTTGAGAGTAAATTTAGGTATTTTGCCCAGAATGCTCGACATTTTGTAACCCAAGCCTCCCCCACATGACGTGGAAAGGCGATGTCGTTCCCACCAGCCCGTATTTTGTTCGAGAAGAACAGTCCGTCACTGAATAACAGGGCTCACTGCATAAAAACAAAAAAGGCGGAAGGATGTTTTGTGTCAGTATCCAAAAGAGTGAAGAGGGTTGAAGCTTTCGGTCGCCGCCTGACTCGGTTTTACACGCTCCGTGCGCTGCTTTGCGGTGAATGAATGAGATTGGGTTTTTCAAGAACAGCTCGTTTACGGAGATGGTAACTCTCCAGGTTTGCGACTAGGGTTGTAGCCACTTGGCGACAGAGCTTTCTCGCCAAGAGAAATGGCGCTTCTTTTGGGGGGGGGATGAGAGTAGGAAATGGGAAAAAATATGAGAGAAGAGTGTATATTTTTTTCACACGTTAAAAAGTAGTGATGTTGGATGGAAGTTGGTGGGTTACTTGAAAATTATATCGAAGACTTTTCATTACTATGATAAAGATTGGTAATAACGACGTATTTTATTACAACTGACCCCATTATTAATTCAGCTTAGTTCGCAACATATGCTCCCTCTTTGATTAAAATGTAGTAAATGAAAAAAAGTTCAGAAACATTATTTGAAAGATAAAATTTATTTTGTATTATTCAAGATGAAATAGCTTCATGAGGATCTCTTGTCGTCTTGCTGCACGTTATGTTATACAGGATGGTGGTCACTTTTCAAAAGTCAGTGAAAAAATTGATTTTTCACTTTCTTTTGGAAAATAAGCAATGACTCTTGGTGCTTCCAACCCAATGTGATTCGTAACTTAAATTAGAAGTATTTTAGAAAATCCGAACTATGATTGCAGTATGCATTACGTAAAACCAATGAACACACAGGGGGGCAGGGGTCCGCCTCCTCCATTATGTGCTCTACTAATTTAATTAAGCATAGTAATTCAACCAAACATTTTTTGAAAAATTTATCTTATTTTTTTTATATTCTAATTATTCATTCTATATTTCTTTTTTATACATTTTTTAGGTTCATATTGAACGACGACATGAAGTACCCCAAGAGGTTACTTTATACGCGTATTCTAATCTAAGTGACACTAATAATTTAAAAAATATATTCTTCTGTATGCTTTTACAAAATAACAGTTTCGAACATAGTCAGATACCTTAAATTCCACAAAACAAACTTTTAAGAACAAATTGTTCTAAAAAAAGGAACAGTATTTTAAAATATACTGATCTCCATACGAAAAGAGTGACAAAACATAATACTAATATTTGTGAGCATTTTCTTAATCGAAGAAGTGATATACGTAATAATTTAAAAAACATGTACTCTTTTTATCCATGTGAAAAAAAAAATTCCAAACATTTGCAGTTTTTCCACATGCCTTCCTTCATTAACAACGATTTAAAAAAAATTTCTTTTAAAGTTCCTTAGTGATAAAACTATTCCATGAAAAACCCAAATAATCTAAAAGAAAGAGAAAATTATTCTTTTCTTCAAAAATGCTTAGAACCGCAATCTTTTAGGGTATTTAATGGAATTTCTAGAGATTCTAAAATCTCTCTTTCACTGAAATTCAAGAAACTATTCCACATTCTTAAAATGTTACGTTTTTGAGCTTAATCATATCAAAAGCCCAAATAAATATATTTCTCAATAACTTAAGCAAAAAATTTCTTACAGGTAATAATTTAAAGTTACATTATTTTTCAGAAAAAGTTTCGTTATCTTTCAAAAATAGGTGGTAAGGGAGATTCATAATTATACATATACGTTAAGAAGTCTCGAAGAATTGAGGACTTTCCAGACCAATTTTATTCAAAAGTTTCGTTTTGGGAGGTAAAAAAGCTGTTAGGATACATCAAAACTCTTCTGTAACTGTATAATTCACAGTACAAACACTGCTGGATAATTGGAATTTTCAGCTTTTAAAAAGGCTGCAATCTTACGATGAATTTTTTTAGGCTCTGAATAATAATGATATTATTCAGAAGTTTTATCTGATGTTATTGCAATAGTACAAAATATATTAATTTTTTTAATATTTAGAATTCCACAAGAGAAAATTTATTGATCATATTGATGAGAATGCGAAACAGTGGGATCGGTTTATAAGAGTACAGGAGAATCGGGTATTATGGAATACCATTTACATTTCTAAAAGTAACTTAACTGGTTTTTGATAAAAATCTTCAGCATCATCATGAACAGATAATATAAACAATTGTAAGAAATTATCCCTAGTCAAAAGAAATAATATTTATTTTGGGGTTATAAAAAATTTATTTTAAAGAAAAATAATGATAAATGGAGCGCATTATGGAATAGTCGGATAATATGGAATAGGTAGTTTAAACCAGTGGTCTCCAACCCCCGGTCCGTG
Organism: Trichonephila clavipes; assembly: GCA_019973935.1. Classification (NCBI taxonomy): domain Eukaryota; kingdom Metazoa; phylum Arthropoda; class Arachnida; order Araneae; family Nephilidae; genus Trichonephila; species Trichonephila clavipes. The sequence continues at coordinate 314,801 of BMAU01004868.1, read as the reverse complement.
GATCAAATGCTACTGGTCCGCACAAGAAACATTAAATTGTGTTTTTTTTTATGAAATCTACTTTTATGAGAATCACTTTATATTCCTTGTTAAATCACTTTATATTCATTTTGGTGCAGCTATATTTTATTCTGAAGGCAAGTTTAAATACAATTAAAATAAAATTATAAAAACAAAACCATCTAAAATACAAACAATCAACATCCTCCCCCTCAGCGAACCGCGGAAAAAATATCCAACGTTACGTTAACCGGTCCGCGGCGATAAAAAGGTTGGGGAACACTGGTTTAAAGCGTTGGATAACTATTTAAGACTTCATAAAACGTAGTTATTTTTAGCCATATCTTTAAAAATACGTGAAAGTAATTTCTGTGTTGAGTCTATTTACAAAAGTCTCAATTGTAATCTTTTTCTGCTCCAGTACAATCAAGGTAAACCAACAGAAAACAGTTGAACATTGGCCCCTCTGCGTTACAGAGACATATTCAGCGTCTTTGATTTCTGGTTCTTCAGTTGACAGCTATTACAAATGATATATCGGAATCAAACGATTCATAAGTTTGGAATACCTAGTATTCCATTACACCCGACACGTCGTCTTGGAAAAGGAATCTTTAAACTGAAGGAGAAAATAGTGTCACACAGCCGAAAAACGACCACAATATTACACATACAAACTACAATTCTTTTAGTGTGTATTATGCTTAACTTTAATGTTCAAGTCACATGTGTACTAGAAGGTTAAAAGGTTTGAAAACTTACCAGTAAAAACTTTTGAAAATCGCAAAACATACTTTGTTCTGATGGCCACAACAAGTGATGAACTCTCATTGCAGGGGCGGCTCTAGGGCTGGACAAACTGGATCCTTGCCTGGGGCGGAAAATTTTAAGGGCGGCATTTGGATCGAATTTGAAAAACATTTTTTTTTTTTACAAAAAATTTTATATATTTTCTGAATATTATTGTGTGTGAATTTGGTATTTCATTAAACGTATCTCATTTCCTTATTTTGTACTCTGTATGTTTAATATCAGTTTTTTTTTTTATGTTGAAACTTGAAGTTTTCGAGGCGGGAGTATATGTTAAATGATGAAATTTATATGTTTACATATCTTTCTAGGGAAATCTCTGTTTACATATCTTTCTAGGGATCTTAAATAGGGAGCCACAGGAGATATTTTATTTTAGTTTTGTGTGTAGTTACTATAAGTTAAAATAAACGCTTGGGGTTCTTACCATCGGAGATTCTTCCCATTGAAAAAATTGGCTTGCTGAAAAGGGTGATTCCTTCTCTTATATTTTACTCGATTTAAAAAATAACAAGCAATTATTCTGCCCTTAATTTCGAATATTTTGTATTTTTTAAGACTATATATATATATATATATATATACATATAAATAAAAATGAAGTGTCTGTTTGTAATTTGAAATTAACAGCTTTTTACTAAATGCATTTAAAAGTATATACGGTACTTATAAGAAAAAATCAATTTTTAAAATTTTTGTCTATCTGTCTTTCTGTCAGTCTGTTTGTTCCAGCTAATCTCTGAAAAGACTAGACCAATTTTGACGAAACTTTCACTGGCAGATAGCTAATGTTATAAGGAGTAACTCAGGCTACTTTTATTATAGATAAAAAAATAGGGTTCCGCGAAAATAAAATTAAAACCAATGAAATGGTGAACGGAATCCGTACCTAATAGGGATTGTTTATTTCAATAGGGATTATTTTTATTCAATAGGGATTGTTTTATTTTGCGAGCCTTCTGTCTCAACGTTTCTAGCAGTTACATCAAACTTTTTTGTTTGATAAGGTTACTGAGACTCGTGATATTTCCCGTTCATGTACGATCCTAATGATTTTAACAGTCTTCACTTACCCCTTGCTTGCGGCTTCGTTTCACCCTACCCAGTCCTCACCCCATCGACAGCGTCAAAGGTCACGAGTACCTCTCCCCCCACCTGCTTGCAGATTCGTTTCACCCTACTGTTACTAAGACCTGTTTTGAACTGTTGCATCATTCCAATGATTTCATTCTCTCTCAAAAACACCGAGCAACATCAATTTTTCCATAACTTAGACAGCATTTAAACTTAAACAAGGAAGTTTTTGGGTTTTACGTCATTTGACTTCTCACAAGGCTCCGCATTTAAATAGAAGTAAGCCAATTTCATACCTCTTTTGTTTATAATTTAATATTGTATATAGAGAGATTGTTCATTAAATTGAATATTGTATATAGAGAAATTGTTCAATAAATTTAATATTGTATATAGAAAGATTTTTCAATATTGTATATATAAAGATTTTTCAATATTGTATATATAAAGATTTTTCAATATTGTATATAGAGAGATTTAATATTAACCTAAAAAATTACACATCCAGATACACATTATTTACACTGTTTTAAGCGTTTATTACACAAAATTTGTAACAATGTGTTATTTTTGCTGAGCAGAAGGAAGGTGTTTTCAAAAATCGACCCACAAGAGAGTTACGGGGCGTTATAAATTAAAAATAAATCTTTTTTATCAGCTGTTATATCTACAGACTTAAAATTTAGCACACATGGTTTTTTAATTCAGCTGAGATATGCAAAAAGCTTCTTTTTTTTGTTTAATTTACAATTCCAGTAAAATTAACTCATTAAAAACTCCTTTATTCTTCAGTCTGTAATTTTTCAATTCACCCGTGCGGAAAACGGGTATACCAGCTAGTATATATATATATATATATATATATATATATATATATATATATATATATATATATATATATATATATATATATATATATATATATATATATATATATATGCTGCCTGTTTGTTCGAAAGAATTATTCAAATTTTATAGGTGTTAATACATGTGAACAATTTATCTTTTTTAATTATAATTTTTCTGCTTCGGAGAAGGGGTGGCATTTTTCATTTTTTATCCAGTGCGGCAAATCTGCTAGAGCCGGCCTTGCTCATTGCAGTGCATTATGGGAGTCTTTCGTCAGCAGTTCTTCACGCATTCGCAACAACAAACACAGTCAAAACCTCAGTATTCAAAATTACCCGACTCTCTTCTACCTGTCGCTCCTAAACCAACTGAGATGAACCGGAGCTCGTTCAAGTGCATGAATGAATGTTTATTAATGTTGTACTACACAAAACTACACGGGGTTTATTAGCAACGGACTTTCAAGTTTTGGAATCACTGACAAGAATGACATTCCAGCTAACAGCCCCCTCTTCATACTACCCCACCGCGTCAACGAGAGGACTTTGAGGCATGAAAGATTTGACGTGCATCATCCCCTTTACACGAACTGTCTTCAGTGGCACTAAGGCTCGAATGCATGATACGTCAGCTGCGAGCTCGTGACCGAGCTTCGGGGTTTAAACCCCTCCCATATACTAAGCGACTTTTAATATTTAGAGCAGGGCCACACAACCTTTTTTCTGCTGGGCCGCATACATATGTTATCTATTTTACACGGGCCGCAACATGTAGTTAAAGGGAGGGGGAGGGATGTTTTAGGATCAAGATAAGATTAAATATTTAAAATTTGAAAAATTGATCAAAATATTATAACTCCTGTTTTGCTTTTTTAAATTATTATATTTTTTATTTTTGTGTCACCAGCTCTAAATTAAAATAATTTAAGAAACACTCCTTCACAATTTTTGCATCAATAAACGGTTTCATATGATTATCAATAATATAAAGTAGGATACCTTTTATTTTACTGCTGTGACATAACCACTGACAAAACACTTTGTTTCTGTTTCAAAGAATATTCAATATAACCCCTATTTTTCACCTCTTGAAAGAGATCTTGAAGGAAATGTGCCATTGAATGATTCCTGATTATTGGTATTTTGTAAATGCAGCACTTTCGTGACAAGTTAAACAAATACTGATCCATATTAGTTTTTCTCTACAAAACAGTCAGCCTCCAAATCGCTCGAATATTTTTTGCTCCCACCCATAAAATCGTTGCTACTTCACTGTTGTCTGTTATCACTAACTGTAATCGTTACAAATAGAAAAAAGAATATAAATTCGCAGCCATACGACATCGACAGCGAAATCAATATATTTGATTTCTTGTCAAAGAATTTCCCACCAAATTTTTAAAACAATGTTCGAAAAGAAGTGAATTTCTCAAGAGCAATTGGTCATGACCTGGCCATTTAAAAAGGCTAGGTGGGCCGTAGGTTGAGTACCGCTGCTTTAGAACAGTGCTCCGCAACCTTTTTATCTCCGCGGACCGGTCAACGTTTGTTAATTTTACCGTGGCCCGCTGAAAGGGAGGACGTTGATTGTTCATATTTTAGACTGTTTTGATTTAATAATTTTAATTTAATTGTATATTATCGTGTAAAATAAAATATAGTTACACCAAAAAAGGAATATGAAGGGATTTAACAAGGAATATAAAGTGATTTTCATAAAAAGTAGCCCAAATCCAAGAAAAATATACAATAGTAAATGAAAGGGAAATAATTTAATATTTCTTGTGCGGACCGGTAGTATTTGATCCACGGACCCGTACTGGTTTGCGGACCGGGGGTTGCGGAACACTGCTTTAGAGTAATATTATTAGGCTTTGGCGTTTTCCTCAAGGTGGTTTTAAAAGGCAAACCCCACCTATAAAAGTAGTCTGTATACGTCCCGGGGCTTTGATTGTATTCAACAGGAGATAAAGATCCTCCACAGAGAATACAGTAAAAATCGTTTAACACGAAACTGAGGAGACTGAAAAATAATCTGATAATTTGAAAAATAATCTGATATTTTTGTTTGCATTGTCTTTTTTAGTATCAAATAGTCAACACATTGTTCGATGTCGATCATTTTGTTATTCACTTCAACATATGAATGTGCGTTAAATGACAGCACATACTTTTTATAATGTTCCTCATTTCGGATGACGTGGGAACAAGAGCTGCATTATTTATTTCATTTTCGTCGTCAAAATCTGCTTTAACGATATTTTTTTAGCTCAGTCCAACTCCAAAATGACTTTGTCTGCCATAATTAGGGCTGTACACACATTATAATAGATACCTACTGCAACAGATTTTTCCGATGATACAGTAAAACAGTTCAATAATACAGAAACTTCCTCAAACATTTTATTAAACCTCGACTCAGTTTTAATGCCTCCTTCTTCGTTTTTTAGAGTTAAGCAATATTTGTTTCGTGTAAAGAGAGAAAAAAAAATGTATGAAAATCCATAGTAGTTTCTCTGGACCATTGTGTTATTTCGTGTTAACCGATATCTCGTCTTAAGCGTTTTCACGTTAAACGTATGTCAATGCATATGAAACTCCTATTTCATACATAAAAATACTGCAATATTGTTACATAATTATTAATGTATTATTTTAAAGTACTTTTCAATGATACATTTACATGAAACATGACGTAATTTATTTTACGAGGACGGAATTGATTTCTCCGAAATGCATTCAGAAAAAAAAGGAATTCTTAAAAGTATAAGCAGTAAAACATATTTTCCCACTCAGAGAAATTCATGAAGTGGCTGAAAACTAAATAAAGTTTCCCAATATATTTTTCTCTCTCTCTTACAAGTTCCAGCATCTCATGCAATTTATACATCAAGTTTTTTCTAAGAATTCTTGTTGACATTTTCGTAAAGCTGACTGAAGACGACAGCATTATATAACAGTTTTTTCATGTGAAAATCTAGATTCTGATAAGAATAGAGATTAACAGATCAATAGTTTTTTCTTTTTCCTTTTTTTTATCAGATTTTACAAGAAAGTTTCGGTAGACACTGGCGTCAGCGAGGATTAATGTCATTCAATAGGTTTCTTTTTCCCATGGATTTCTGCAGTAATCTTGATGAATGCGTTTAGAGTTACCGACTGAATTTACAGACGCTGGATAGGGATCTAGTTCAGAATTATTTCGGCAGGGTGTTAATTTCAATTCACACACAAAACAACAGTTTATATAATTACTGCAAGTATATATATGAGCCCTTTGAAAGTGGTGAAAGTCTACTTTATGCTATATGGAGATATTTACCACATCAAAGTAATTAATTATATTTGTAATTCCATTAACTACGTAAATTTATACTGACAAGATAAGGAAAATTTTGAAGAATTTTTGGGGGAACTGTTCACAGATAAAAAGCTCATAGCAGATTGCATTCAATGTTATAATAACTATAACTTTTTTGTCGTAACACTTTCAAAGAAAATGGCTAATATAATTTAAATTTTTATAATAAACTAGAGGACCCGACAGACGTTGTCCTGTGTACACACATCTTAAATTCAAAAATTCCAAATTTTTATGAATAAGCTTTAACAATCTGGACCGTTTTGAGTAAAATTTGTATTAAAAAGTTATTACAATGTAATTATGTGCCAAGTTTTATACTTCTGGGTTGCTTAGAAGTGAAACACACACACAAACTATTTCCGATAAGAAATAATTTTAAACAAAAAAGTTCAGTTCAGTTCAGTTCAGGTTTTGTGGGATATGGAGCAACAAAGGCTATATGATCCCCTAAAAGACAGATGTTTCTTAAAAATTAGTAGATGTCAAAATATTTCAGTTTCTGGATAAAAAATCTGAATGTTAATCTGTTAGACATAGCTTTCTCCAATAATTCTTTGAAAGTCAGGTTATGATGTGGATCGATTTTGAGAAAATGTTTTAGAGGATTTCGAGAGAGGATGAATATATCTATTGCAGTTTAACAAGATGTGGTCCAAATCGTTTAAGCAATTACAAGATCTACAATTTGCGTTATCCGATAAATTGAATTTATGCAGAAGTCCTGGAGTGATGATCATTTTGCTGAAGATTCGAGTACATAGGATTTCTTCTCTTCTGTTTCTTGTCCATTTAGAGATGGTGCTGATGTTAGGAATATTTCCCAAGTTTACAAAATATTTGCTTGAATAGAAATTATCATTGGCTTTTTTAAAACTCTCTTGATATATTTTTTTATTGATGTCTTCTGAGGAAATCCAGTCGATGTAAACATTAGACTCTGTGACAGTTCTTGCGAGATTATCCGCCTGTTCATTCCACAATATATTCCACAATATATCCAAAGTAAAATCAACTGGTTATTATAAAGTGATAGAATGTAAATCTTGCTAGCTAATTTATGGATGACACTATGGGATTTAATTGAGTAATTTTGAAGAGCAGAGAGAACAGAGAGACTATCAGACAAAATTAACAAATTCTTGTTTATAATAGATAGATCATCTAGAGCTTGGCAAATAGCCAGAGCTTCAGCTGTAAAAATAGAATTATTGTGATTTATTCTATAAGCAAAATGGGAATTTGCCGTAATACCTGCAATAGATGTAATTTGCTCATTTTTTGAGGCATCAGTAGCTATTATATAAAAGTCCTGGAAGTTACGGTTTACCGTTTCATCAAATAAGCCCCTTATAATTCTAACTGGTAAGCTTTTATTCTGAAATGCGAAATTATTGATATATATATTGCATGGGAGAATTGAAAACGATGTTATTCTGGGGATTGAGATAATGTGACTACTAACGGCATTCAAAGGGTTTAGTATATTTATAATAGAATTTTTATCTTCTTCCATAATATTGAGAAGAAAAAAAAAAGTTTAATAATGTGTGTAATCAATTAGCTAAACAAATAGATTTGTAGGTTAGGATAATTGTTGTCAACGCACGTGTAAATTTAATAGAAAATCATGTAAAATACTCTCTTCAATTGCATACTAAATTTGGAGAATGTATAGTTTTTTATGCACACTTCAAAACTCTTCAAACACTAATTACATCTGAATGTAATAATTTAATTAACACACGATTTATTTCAACAAAATAATAACACGAAGTGACAAAATATTTTCCTGAAATGATTGTCGAGACCAACTTGAATTATAATAAAAGATTTTTGAATATTCGATACTGCGATCGTAGCGCAGTCTGCCAGATCCAATGTAAAACTTTCCAAGATCAACAATTTATAAATAAAAAATTAATTAAATAAACATTTCTAAACCGAATTATGAATCTAAACAATTCTCGAGTCCACTGGAACAGACAAAAACTTTCATTAAAATCAGTCCAGCCGTTTAGGAGGAGTTCAGTTACTTACACACGCACAGAAGAATTACATATATAAAGATTATTTAAAAAGATATTAATTAAAAACGCGCTAAAAAGCGTGAATCGTCTGCATTTTCGTAACAATGAAGAGCGGGTTTGGCCAGTTTGGCTGAAAATCAATTTTCGACGCCAACTTACGTCTATTTCAGTTCCTACTTTTAGCTCACGATCTCTATACATATTTTATTTGTTTGTTTATTTATTTATTTATCTTGGTGGAATTTTCAAACGCTAATAAAATACATTTTAATGCGCTCAATTGAGCTGAAATGTAATGTACACGATTACTTTGGATGATAATACAATAATTTAATTACAATTAATTGACTAAAACTAATTATTTAAAAATTACAAATACAGCCACTTTGGCGACTTTTGTCAAAATTTGAACAAGTTTTTTTCTCACGTGTTAAAGCATTTAATAAAAATTAATTACCACTTAATGTTGTGATTCTGTCATATGTATGTACATATTTATATTAATTGCAACTATTTAATAAAAAGTAGCTAAAATAATTTTTTTCTTGGTTGATCTAAGTAGGAATTGATTAAAAAAATTTTTTTTATATTACTTGCTTATAACAATAGCGTTGTTACAACAATGCAGATGAGTGTTGAGTTGTATTTTTTGAACGTTTTTAATTAATATCTTTTTAACTAATTGCGATATCGGACCGAATTGTGAATCTAAACCATTCTCGAATTTACTTGAACCCACATAAAAAATTTCATCAAAATCGGTCCAGCCGTTTAGGAGGAGTTTAGTGACATACACGCGCACAGAAGATTTTTATACATAAAGACTAGCAGATACACCCGTTCTTCGCTCGGGTGAATTGAAAAATTAAACAATACAGATTGAAGGATAAAGAAATTTGTAATGAATTTATTTTACGTGAATTGCAAATTAAACAAAACAAAAGCTCTTTGCATATCTCAGCTGAACAAAAAAACTATATTTGTTAAATTTTAAGTCTGTAGATCTATAGCTGATAAAAAGGATTTTTTTTTATTTATATCGCCCCGTAACTCTCTTGCGGGTCGATTTTTGCAAACACCTTCCTAAGTCGATCTCTGTTCAGCAAAATTAACACATTGTTACAACTTTTGTATACTGAACGCTTAAAATAGTGTAAATAATTTTATATCTAGATATGTAATAAGTTAATGTTACTTTCCGTTGTATTTATTTTATGTTAAAATTGTAATATTCGCGAGCAATGCCGTTCCTTACATTATAATGGCGATTCAATAGAAACAGTGAAATGTTGGTGATAGAGCCAAGTTATCATCATTTTTGGTGACCCTGTTGGCAACTTAGCGATTGATTGAACGGTGCTATTGCGCCATCTAGTGGAGAGCTGCAACAAAGAGGCAACAGAGAAACTTTCTCCACATAAAAAAAAACCAAATATATATATATATATACATGCCAATTTTCATAGTGATCGGTCGAATGGTATTGGAGTAAAGCGAAGTCATTTTTTTACAAACATCCATTTTTAAAGAGATTAATAATCATGCAAATTTAAGAGTATATACTAGCGCTTTATTTAAGAACTGATAAAACTCATATTAATTTTATTTTTGCGATATTATTTGATAGGCCATGGTAGTAGAGTGGTCATAATCGCGAATTCGTGGCTGACTCTGTCCAGTAGCAAATTCGAAAGCTAGGACTACTGAAGATCCGCCGTGTATAGTGAGGTTGATGCACGTTTTTACAGTCAAGGCTCCAAGTACTTTCGTAGACGTGCTGCAGAAGTTAGGAAAGGAGGTGTCAACTCAAGCGTTATCCTCGTCATTTAACCATGGATTAAAATTGTGAGGTCCGTCGTCAGTAGTTCTCATGTTGCTTCCCATTGCGACTAAATGCAAATAAAATCAAGTCGATACTACTTGAAACTTCTCTTTTATTATATATTTGGCTACGGTAGCTTGATGGTCAAGGAAACTAATTTGTAGCTGATATGTCATGTGTGTGTGTGAGTTCGAGTCTAATTCCGCTAATGACCCACCGTACAGAGGGTGCCATGCATGTTAAATATGTTCTAGGTTCAAACGTCTTTTCGTTGGTGTGGTGTGGAGGTTAGAAGAGGGGAGGTGCCATTTCATATATCAACCAGGTCATTTCACCGTGGATCAAAATTACGTTCCATCGCCAAGAGCCCTCCTGTAGCTGAATAGTGAGGCGTTAATATTCACTCACTCACTCAATTATATATTGTATTTGCAGCAACTTTATAAAATCGCGGAATTTCGTCAAAAATTGACAAAAATTTTGTTATGATATAATTTTGTAGGCCGTTTTTTTATTTTCCGCTTTCTAGTAGAGAAGTTACAACTTTTTTTTTTATTAAAAGTAGGTGTTGATTCCAGCATGCATTTGCCGACTTTAAAGCGCGTTTAACGCAAATTGTCTTTTCTCGGAAAATTTGAAACGGGCTTAGGGTTTGGTGACAAAAATTATGAAGATAATTGACTGAAATCTTTTATGTATATTTTATGCAATATTAGAAATGATTGGATCTACTTTTTAAAAAATAATTGCATTATTACAAAATTTACACTTATATAAATATAGCAGGTGGTTTTTAAAGCGTTTTTCCACAGTAACTAAGATAAAATGTTCCATTTTTTGTAAAAACTTAAATATTTCTTATCTTTTAAGTTATTTCAAAAAGGAATATATTAATGTAACATATAAATGCTCAAAAATTGAAAATTCACTCATAAATATCTTGTTCAGAGTGAGCCCCAAACCGGTACCTCAGCATTGAGGTAAGATGTAACGTCGTTATGGTTGTGATAAATGCGCGCCATCCTCTTGAACAATGTAACCTCCTGGTAATATTTCTTTTGATGATTGGCATAAGGAAAACTTGTAGTATGTCCAGGTATTCTCAAATAAAAGTTCACCATACTTCCACAGCAGAATGATTTTCATCAAGCCAAACACAGAATTTCAATATTTCAGCGCCGTTGTACGTCCCCAGTATCGTAATTCAGAACAAATAATGATTATCCCTCACTAAAACATAACGTCCCTTATGACACCTTACGTTATCTATGAATAAAATTAGGGTATATTACTACTAGTCTAACTTTAAATGGGTTAGTTTCCCTTAGTATTTCGAAAGCTCTTAACTTACAGAATTGCCCAACTAATTTGTAGACATCCTGTATTATAGTGTACCAAAATTATATAATATAAAATATCATTATAAACAATAAAACCGTTATGGTATGAGTCCCAAGGAACAAAGATTAAGAACAGAAAAACTACCACCCAACCTACAAATAGGGCGATGCGAATGATTTTTACTTGTATCAATTCGCCTCGTGGCGGGAAATGAATTTGAAATTTCTGCTCAAAGTCTTAATGATTGAGGAAGCAGAAATTTATTATAAACATAAAACTGTGATTTTTTTTTAATGGTAAGAAATGAGATTTTGGTACTTACGTATTATACCGTCAACCATTTTCGTCAAATCAAAAGACGTCACCAAATGCCGCTATATGCTGCCAATAGTGGAAAACTGCTCCCTAGTATGCTCGAAAATAAAAATAATAGTGATGACAACATTTGGCGACGTCTTTTAATTTGATGAATTATTTTGACGGGGTATAATATGTAAGTACCGACATTTTTTTGCAACATTCTGCACCAAATTTCAATGTATCAATATTAAGTATTATTTGTAGAAACATTACTACAAGTAAAAAAAAAATTAGAGACGATGGGAAAGTAAAGTGAACCGTGCCATTGATTAAGGTTCTGTGTCCATCTTTCTCAATCCTGTATGATTTAATGTCTGCGAGACTTTTTTAAAGATATTTATTTATTATTCATTAATTTAAGAACACACACAATTCTATTCCTTTCAATTTTTTTTATTTTGAAAACTTTGCTATATATTTATGACAATTTTTAAATAGCAATTCAATATTCGTTTCACAGTATTTATTCAGTAATAATTAAATCGAACATCGGCATTATAGTACAGTCTAAATGATCGTTTCGACTATGTTATGATTCTGTATAACTTGCATCTTGGATATATAGCTTATATATTTATATAACTTATTCTTTATAATTTGGATAAATAGCTTAAACATTAGTCGAGAAAGACTCGCGAGGCAAATAATAGCGTTTCTTTTGTTATTCTTTTGTAATATTAATTATAAATAAAATAATTTTTCGTAGCTTTCCCTTTTCTATAAAATACTAAATGCATACGGGGTGATTAAAATTATTTTTATCATATCATTCCGTTCAATTTTTTTCTAGTACGTATCATTAATCTGGCAACAATTTAAATGTAATTTTTTCACGACACTGATTGGCAACATTTGCTACTTATAAAAATTAGGTTTTTTCGTTGTTCCGTTATTATTCTGGGTTTTTCTTGAAGTTAGAATAATTCTGTGTTTAAAAGTCTTATTCTGCGAGATCATTTATTCTAATTATTCTTCAGCCATTGATCTCCGACGAAGGTATGTGCTTCATTTTTTTTATGCATACATCTTTTTTTTGTTGTTACTTAAGGAATTATTTTTGTTATATTTAATGTTTCCTGTTTTAATTAGGCTTATATCAGCTTTTGATATTTTGGAATATCTTATTTTAGGATTGCGATTTTTGGCTGACTTTAATTAGACTTAAGATCACTTTGTTATTATTCAATTAAATTGGGTTTTTATAATTAAGGTTTTATATTAGGTCAAATTGGGTTTTTTGGTTTGGGTGGATTTTTTTATATTTAGTATCACTTAAATTTGAATATACATATGAAATTTTTTCAAGAATATTATTACATGAAAAAATAATTCAAATGCAATTTTATAGGGGAAAAAGGAAGAAAGAGAATGATATATTTTCAAAACAATTCTTTTACGAAAAATACTTTTATAACAACAATATTTTTCCTATTTATAGTTAGGACTTCTTTACCAAGGCTGAACTAGGATCTTTGAAAAATTCATGTTTTCAGAGTTACGATCGATTGAAATAATAATATATGTTTTTTTGATAATTTCTCTACTCTGTATAATAAAACAGGAATAAAATCACTTCTATAAATTATATACGTCAACTCCAGAGTAGAAGTCTTATCTAAATATATAGGAAAGATACTATCATTATAGAAGCATTTTCTATGAAAGGAAAAATCTGAAAATATTCATCCTTTAATTTTTTTTTGTCAAAAAATTGTACTTAAATAATTTCTTGTTCTAATAATAGTCTTAAAACAATTTCTTATGTATATTCTAAGCCAACTTACACTAAATATAAAAAACAATTGTCCGTTTCAGTGGCGCAGCGGAGAATGTTAAGGCCTCCTACAAAGTAAGGTTTTGGGCTCCATGTGTACTTGGCGTCAGTCAGACTTCGGGCCCCCGTAATGTGGGGGTGCACATTACACCACTAGTCCACTTATACTAGTGATGCTTAACCTGAGGGCCGCATGGTGGCCCATTGCAATTCCCATTGCATTGCGGCCCGTGTGAATTATCTGTCTTACGTATGTGACACGGTGGAAAAAAGAAACTCAATTGAACAATGTACTAAAAATTTAGCGGGAAATTCTATCAATCAAGCGATCAAATCTATCAATTTTGCTATCAATTTGCTTTTTTTATATATTAGAATGTAAACAAGAGGGTTGTGGTCATGGATGAAAGGAAATAGAAACTACCTCATAACTCATTAAAAGATACATAAAAGTACATATTTTTTTGTAAGTTTGATAGCAAGAAAAAAGCGTTTTAACATTTTTTTTTGATTAATTTTGTTTTGTCCAACGTTGCTGTGGTCTTATAGTGTTTTTCACCATTATCGTCATGATGTGGCCCGTGTGAATTACCTGTTTTACGTATGTGACCCGGAGGAAAAAAAGGGTTGAGTATCCCTAGTTTATACGCTTTTTTCAAAATCACGGCTCCGAACGAAGTCAGTCACCTGAAAACTGCTTAAATCTTTGAGATTTCATATCTCAAGCCTTATAACTGATATCTTAATTTTCATTCCTTTTTTTTTCTTCTTTTTCTTTCGAAACTTTTTGAAATATATAAATTATTTAAAATTAAATGCTTTTTTTGCCTGTTTACACAAGAAATATATTGTCATAATCCAGTCGCTCATGACAGGGCCGACGCTAGCAGTTTCGCCGCCCCGGGCAAAGAGGTAAAATGCCGCTACCCATTTATAACAAAAATTTAAAGAGATAACCTAAACCCTTCTCACGCTTAATGGTAAAATAAAACTCGAGCAAAAAAAAATACTTATTTATTAATTTATGTTTTTGGCACTAAATTAAAATTAGGTTTGCACAGAAAAAAAGAAGTCATTTCTAGTGTATAATTATAAAATACAGATATTAAAAAAATACTAAAACAAATTATAGAATATATAATTATTAAAAATACATTTAAACCGAGAGCTAAAAGTGTTTCTTTCTCACTTTTAATTCTGAGCATTTTTTATTTTTTTAACGTTAATTTTTTCATTCAGTTCGTGTTCAATGGCTATTGTTGTCAAGCCATTTAGCCGATCCTCGCTTGTTGTGGAGCCATAGAAAACGTGAATATTTTGCATACACATTTTAAATTTTTTTTCTTCTAATTTTTATTTTGACTCGTGAAACTCTTGGTTTATTTTCTTCATAAACTAGTTAATTTTACAGCCAATTTGCCGCCCCGGGCAGGCGCCCGGCTTGCCCACCCCTAGCGCCGGCCCTGCCCATGAGTTCACTTCTATAGAACGTCAAATATTGATTTGCTCTCAACGGATTCACACATAAGTTATTTGGATATTTAATCAGACTGAATAGGAATGTGAATGTGTTTCCAGATGTTAAGAATGCAATGTGTGTGAGACGAGACGTATAATTATTTCTCATTACATATTATAATAGTACGCCGTTGGCACATATTTATTTTAATGAAACACTGATTCTATATCATTTCGAAATCATTATAATGAAATCAAAATTTGGAGATCAAATAGAATCTTATAAATATTTAGTGTAAGAATACTCAAGAACTATTTATCCTTTTAAGCAGAAAATCGGTTTATGAAGGTTTATATGTATTTTGAAGCTATAAACATTAATCAATCAGAAAAGGGATTTTTAATGGAAGAAATGATAAAAGTTTGTTTTATATAAAGGTAAAAATTGTACAACTTTGGAAGATAGAAATTCCCTACTGCTGCTAGAGAAAGCTGCTTACAATTTTTATTTAAAAAAGAATTATTTAATCTCCATATATAGATATAAACTACTACAATTAGTATAAATATATATAATTGCTTGAAAAACTTCGAAATTAATTTTGATTTTCTGATTCTTCCTTTTCTATTCGTATAATAGATGAATGAATGCGACATGTATCAAGCATTTCTATGGTTCTTACACATTATACCGTCAGCCAATTTGCTAAAGGAAAAGGTATCATCAATTTAAAAAAAAATGTCGCCAAATGTTGTAATCCTTATTATTACTGTGTTAAAAAGTGCTCTGGAAAGGTTTCCCTCATTGGCTGCACATCGTAGCATTAGGCGACGTCTTTTTATTTGGTGAAATTGGTCAATGGTATAAAAGGTAAGTCCCATTCTCTTTTTATGGCTTCAAAAATTAAATTATTTTGCATGGTTTTTTTTTCACTTTGTTGAACGATATGTATTATGATTCAAGAGTGAATGAAATTTACATGGGAAGGTACATGCGTGTAACGAATCTATACGGCACTTTTCCACTAATACTCTTAGGCGTCTTTGGGGATTGTAAATTCGCGTATATTTCCAACCAGCTTTAAAAGAAGAAAATGGGATATGCAAATGAATTAAGGTATTTAGGGAGAGCGTTGTAAGTTAGCAGACGGAAGGCGTTTGAGCCAAGAGCAGTAGTGACGAAGTTAAGAGGATTCAAGTGGATTGCGTCAGGATTGATCTACCTGGAGAGAACGACATTGATGCCAGGTGATATATTATAACTTAGTTTCTCTGACCACAGGAGTTAATATTTTATAAAGTTAGTGAAAATTTAATGAATGTTAATAATTCAAGTTGCGTATATTTCTCGGTCCTCTTATTCCGGTAAACCCGTTCGATATTGAGCTTAGTAATTGGTTAATATCATATTTTGTGATTTAAAGTAATATTAAAGGTAAATCCCTTTGACGTAGACATATTGTTTAATATTTGTAATTAGAAGGTTTCTAATTGAATCTATTGAATAAATATAATTTGTTATTATGCAAATGGCGTCTGGTAATTCTTTGCTTCAAGTTAATCTTAGTGTCCAGGGTGGAATCCAGGGGGTTCTCACATGCGTTCTTAAAATGCTCAGTTTGTAGATTATAGGCACCAGCAGTGGCGTAGCGTGGGGGGTGTGTGTGTGCAGAAGGGTCCATAGCCCCGGGTGGCATACGAAAAAGGGCGACGGTAAGCACCACGATATTTAAATTCAAAAAATATTTCAAACTTCAAATCACGCCCGCGTGACAAAACTGACGGAAATGAGTGAAAGCTTTAATACACGCACAGATGCAGGAAGTTTATCAGTCGCTATGCAATCACATTCGTTTTTATGTTACTTAGGCTTCTGGCAACCGGTACTGTGTGACGTCAATGATGCTCAAAATTATTTGCAAACAGAGGGACTAAATATCCATCAATGTGCTAAAAAAATACGAGCTTTACAGACCGTATTAGAAGCAAAACGAGAGGAATTCGAGGATGACGCTTTAATATATGTTAAAAGTTTATGTGAAGAGCATGAAATTTCTTTTGAATAACTCCCAAGACGAATCAGAAGGAATCATACATTTGGCGATGGAAGTAAAGATATTCAGTTCTGGTACGAAGAAGACTTGAGGCCAAAAATGTTTTCTTCAATAGACAGAGTAACTGCTGAAATTCGAGACAGATTTCAACAGTTGCAGAATCTAGGACAAAAATATGCTTTTTAAGGCCTGAAGTGATATTGAGCAGGGACGAACTTAACTTCAAGCAAGTTCCTCGAGACATTAATAAAGAATTTTTAACTTGACCGCGTACGTCTACAAGCTTTTGTAGCTGCAACAGACCCAGGCTGTAAAAAAGAATTCATTGGGTCCGACTCGCTGGGTTCATTAAAATATATTATTAAGTCCAAACTTGAAGATGGTTTACCAAACATTATCATAATTTTTCTAACATCTGCCATCAGTAATGCCAGTTGTGAGAGATGCTTCTCTAAGCTAAAATTAATCAAAAATTATCTCAGATCGACTAGTCCATGTTAAGGCTTACAAATTTAGCTATTCTGGCAACTGAACATGACATACATATTGATATTGACAGTTCTATAAAAGATTTTGCTATAAAAAACACGAAAAGAGCATTTTTTATCAATAAATAATTTAAAGCTGCCTCTTTTGACTTTTACTAATTTTCTTGACTAATAATTAAAATAGAGAGGCGACAAATGTCCGGTCAGCCCCAGGTGGCAAAAGCCCACTACGCCACTGGGCACCAGAGTGCTTGAGCTTCAGAATTATGCTGAATTGATTGTACGTTTAATATTTGTAGACAACGATATTTTAAAACTATTTTACTGATTTTTTTTAAAATCCGAGTTGTATATAGACCTTAAAACTAATAGACTCAATTCTTTCAAAAATCGAGTTCTGCGCATATGCATTATGTATCAATTGAAAAGGCGACCACGGTAGCCAAAGTATTATGGTCGTGAGCTCGAGGCAAGCATTATTTCTATTGAGTTTCAGTCTCAAATTCCGATGTCTCTTTAACGATGCTGAAGCTCATCCAACGCTTAAAATTCTCACGTTGGTGTAGAGTGGAAGTTTGAAGAGTGGGGTGCAAGCTCAGTATCTTCTACGTCCCTTGACCATGACTATCTGTATCTCTAAGCCTTTCAGGGTGAACCCGGTTCTCTTGATCATTCCACCAATAGACTTCATGTTCCTTCTAAATATGAAGCTAACAAAAAATCAGTCAATTACAGTGACGCACGCAAGGGAGGGGGGAGTCCTAGAGGTCCGGGCACCTCCCAAAGCCCTTGATTTGTTTTCCAATTGATTATAATTCCATGTATATGTATAATACGTAAAATTTAATCAAGTATTTGTTATTAATAATGAGTTTTATTGATTAATGTTAATTATTTATTCAATATAATTAATGTTTTACTATTTATTTTGTTCCCGAAAATCGACAAATCAAAAGGAGCATGATATAACAATGATGAACTTTCGACCCTGGACACCCCCTCCCCTTGAAAAATTCCTGTGTGCGCTACTGGTCAATTATAATTATGCAATTGAAAATATAGAATCCTCCTAATCCCTTTTTCACTAGTTCGAATCCGTTTTTATCAAGGACCATCATATGGAAAAACATGGACTTATCCACACTAAGTAAAGCTAAGGCCTCCTCATGAAGGGATTTGGAAGCCCTCAAGGTACTTCTCGATAATCGTCTGAGCTTGAAACAAAACGTCGAGATTTACCATTGTTGCGTGGGAATATTAAGAAACCCGAAAAAAAAATAATATCGATTAGTTTCGAGAAGAAAAAACCTGTTTGAGAGAAATTTCTGTAATATGCCCGTCTCTCAGAATGTAATTTTTTACAACTTAAAATTTAAATTGCTTTTCTTCTTTAGTTTAGAAAACCTATTTCCCGTCGTATTTTTTTGTATGTATTTTCAAAGCACGATTATTTATTTCATGGAATTTGTATACACTTATTATAAATAAATTTTATTCTAATATCGCATAAAATAAAAGGGAAAACTTTAATATTTTAGTTTTGTATAACTTATTTATATATTAAACCTATCCTTTCCCGGGCGATTAAATTATTTTTTGTGATGGACCCCCCCAATTTTTAATGATTTTTTAAAAGTTATTTTAAATTAAAAATAATGAAAATGGATTCGTAGAGAAGTGATTTTTTTTTTTACTCAAAATACTTGAAAATAACTATTCAAGGAATTTCAATACGACTTCACGAACAAATCCAACTAAAGTGTACGTCAATCCTATTTTCTTTAATATTTCCGACATTCCAGTATAAGAGACATCTGGTCTTTTTAACAAAACACACCATCATTAGTTAGAGCCGCTAATTATAAAGGAATCGCTACAGAAGCTCAGAGTCCGTGGGAGGCCTAGTGTATTTATTTTGAAAGGGTGGAAAAATTTATGACCGTACGTCTTTGCCGGGGACACCCGTTCTATTTTTCTTTCTAATGTATCAAATTAAGTACACTCCCTGACTTGAATGTCCCTTGTCGCTCAAGGAAAGGGATTCGTACTCTAGAATTGGCTGACGTTCCTTCAAAGCAAACACCGCTTTTTCGAATAGAACCAGCTATTTACCCTGACCAAATGCTCCCCTATATTGCTTTTCTTTGGTAGGGGGTACTCAGGGGCAGCTGGACAATTTCTAGTCTTGCAACCAATCAAAGGGATCCCGATGTCCTTTGAACTTTCTACCACTTAAAAGCGTCCATTGCGGTTCGTTTGAAATCCTATGTTCCAACACAATATGTTTTCAGTACTCAGCAAAAGATTATAAAAAGCCGCTCTCGTGCCATGTAAAAGTGATTACCATTTATGCGTAGAATTTTGTTGTATCAGGCAGAGAATGAATTAGAATTTTATTTTGTGTTTGAGAGTTCTTAGGAGTTATCACCTTGTCCTGGGGCAGTGATTATCAACCACTATCCTGCGGCCGGCCCTTTTGTGTGCATCGAATTCTTTAAGTTTGCTGCCAAACTTCTTTAAGGTAACCGACTACGTTCAGAACCGTGATTTTGCAAAGCGCATAAATGGATAATTTTCATGATATTAAGTGTGTCACTTAGATTAGAATACATGCATAAAATGGTTTTAAGGACATTTTAGCAAAAAAAAAAAAATTATTTAAATATAATATTTTGGCCAAAAATTAACTTAGAATAATCTTTTTCCAAATGTTCTCCTTTTGTGAAAAATGGTTCTATTATAATAATATTTTGCCTGTATATAGCTCAGACCTCTCTACAGAGGCTCAACTAGAGTTTTTGAAATATGTAACTTAGAAGTGGGTTTATTCATATTTTACGATAACAGAGGGGAGCAATTTTAAGAAAAAAGCGCCAATAATTATTTCAATTGATGGTAACTCTGAAAATAATGTGAATTTTTCAAAATTTCTAGTTGAGCCTCTGTAGAGAGGTCTGAGCTATATACAGGCAAAATATTAATATAATAGGACCTTTTTTCACAAAAGGAGAACATTTGGAAAAAAGATTTTTCTAAGTTAATTTTTTGCCAAAATATTATATTTAAATAAGTTTTTTTTTGTCAAATCTCCTTAAAATAATTTTATGCATGTATTCTAATCTGAGAGTGAGACTAAATATCATGAAAATTATCAATTTATGCGCTTTTTTAAATTTACGGTTCCGAATGTAGTTGGATACCTTAAAATTATTAATTATATTCTGAGGAAAAAAAATAAAAGAAATCCTGAATCGAATCATTTGGCCGTTTTATAAAAATGAACTTCTTAAAATTGTTATTGACCATTTGACTACACTAGAGGAGAGAAAGTTATTCATTACCAACCAAATTTAGATATAAAAAAATGATTAGGTTCGTAATCTATTTGTGGTAAGGAATATATCTGTATATAAATTAACCTTGAATGAAGAGGAAGAATTAATTTCGCTCTGTAATAATCGATGTTTAATTTCAAAACATTCAGAAAAGTCAATTAATTCTTTTTGGATTAAAATTAGAGTCGATTATCCATAATAGCCAAAAAAGCATTAAAAATATTGTTATAATTTTCTGTATCTTTTCAGAATTAACAAATATAATAATGAAAGAAAGATCGAGACTTTTAAATGTAGATGATGAAATGAGAGAGGCATTATTATTCTTACCATAAAATGTAATCGAAATTATCAAAAATTACCAAGCGCAAATTTCGCATTAAATGTGTTTTTAATTCTTTCTCAATAAACATATAAACATTTTGTTGTTTGTCGTACGTATCATTTTATTTAACACCAAAAATTATTCTCTCAGAAGCTATTTACGTAGTGCACCATAGACAATTTAAGTTCTTTTAAACTCATTTTATTGTTAGTGTGCCGCCGAATTTTAAAATTGTCATTACTGTACCGCAACAAAAAGAGTTGAGAATCCCTATCCTAGGGTAAAAAAATGGAACCTAATTCTGGACCTATTTTTTCAAACTAAAGAAGAAACTGCAATGTGATATTGAATTCACGGTATCGGTTAAAAATATTGTGTTTCAATATACAGTAAGGACCAGTTATCAACAGCTTAAATGTAAGAAATTTGTTACTGATTTCAAGTTATCCCAGATTCTCTCTAACAGGACATGGAAGTTTTAAGAGCTATTTATCTAGATTTAATTTCATTGGTAGTAATATTTGTTCTTGTAGTCAGCATGCTGAAACTGTGGAACATGTATTGTTGTATTGTAAACTATATTAACATAAAAGAGAGAATTTTAAAAAGGAAGAAAAACACGTTTAGGTATTTCCTGGCCACCTGTTTTGTCTTTGTTGGTCAATTGTACTGAAAACCTAAATGTCTTAAGAAAATTTGTTTACTGTATAGATTTTTAAAGTTTGATTGGTACCTCCCCTTGTTTATATATTTGTGTATTTCCACTCTTCCTTTTTATTTTATGTTTTTGTCTTAAATGTTTTTTTTTTCCAAATTTTTTTAAATGATATAATTGTGTTACCACTTACGCCTGTAAGCCTCATGTTATGCAATGTGGAGCATGAGGAGTTTTGCAAATAAATTAATTAAAATATACAATAAGATTTTGTTTAACTCACATAAAGGGTATTTAAAAAAACTCTAAATGTAAACAAGATCATTCCAATCCATTAGATAAATGAAACACAACAATTACTAGTTAAAAATTATGCTTTTATTTTTCAAAATTATCTAATAATATTTTTTGTGTGTTCTTTCATTAATAAATTTTGTAATGACATTAATTTTTCTCCTCTCTTACAACAAGAAATGATCGATAGGAAGGTATGGAATCTATGATATTCTATCTTACCTTCGAACTCTTATTAAAGTTCATATAATTTTGCATGAATTGAATACATATTGAAATAATCTGTGCAAAACTTTTTCGAGAACATGAGTTATAAACTTCAATGGGCTACATCCATATGACGTCATGGTCACATAATAACGAGTACAATCACTTGTTTCTAATTAATTAGTCCAAGCGCTTCGGTGTTGCCAATTCTTGCTTTTTATTGAAGCTTCCCTTTCAAAAGTACATAAATGTCAACAATAATAACGTTGGTAACATAGTGAACAAAATACATTCGATGTAAGAGTACACATATATAATGAATTTTTTCTTTGAATATTGAAAAACTTTTTTGAAGAATTTAAATGTTTGAACATCTTTAGCAGTTATCAAATTTGAAATGTTATCAAAATTTTGCAAACGGAACAACAAGTACTAGTCTAATGGACGATTTAAATTCACTGCAGAACACTGGATCGCATTTATCATTGGACTGTCACTTGAATAAAGCCCACTAAGAAAAAAATTCTCGAAATAAAAATTGCGTGGTTTTTTTTATTCCACAATCGGAAAAAAAAGGATAGTTGGGTTCTCTTTATAACTTTCGCATTTCTCATCGTAGTATGTAAAATTGGTATCCCTATCATCAGCTCAAGAGTAATTAAATTATGATGTTATTAAATTAATTTATATATACTAATTAACTTTGTATTAGCATAGATAATTAGTTTCTAAATGGAATATTTTCGGAAATACGGTTTTTTGTTGATAGAATTAGGGAGAGAGAATGCTATAAATAGCACATGTTTCAAATTTCAGTCTAATGTGATTAGTTCAGATATATTCGAAAAAAACTTAGGGAGTGTTTTCTACGTCACTATCCACTACATTTTTTTCCAGTTACAGTGAAAATCGTTTAACACGAAAAAGAGGGGACTGAAGTATTTTTTCGAGTTAAAAGATGTTGCAAAAAAAAAAATATGTATTCAACAAAATTAAGTTTATAAGAGTACATTTTATTTACATAGATTATGGGCTTGTATATCCATGCATTTAATAAAAATCAATGAAACAAAAACATTTACAAGAACTTGATGAAATTTAATACAAAATTTTCCAAGCTTTTTAAAAGCAAAACATTTATTGAGCCTTTGGAAAATAATTTGATATTTTTCTTTGCATTGTCTTTTTTCGCAGCAATTGTCGACGAATCGTTCGAAGTCGTCCATTTTGTTATTCATTTCCCCTTTGGAACGTGTGTCTAAATAACTACGCATACTTTCTATGATGTTCCTCATTCTAGATGACGTGAGAACAGGAACTGCATTATACATTTCCCTTGCTTTTTCGGAATCTGCATCAAAGATGTTTTTTGAGCTTTGGACAAACTTCAAAAGTGCTTGCTTGGAGAGAATGTTGTCGGCTATCCAAAAAATACCGATATTACTATTACTTTAATGGCTTTATGATAGAGGGCGTTGGGCCATGACAAAAAAACCTTTATATATGTTATTTCCACTGCCGAAGAATATTTTGCTCCCTCACATTTAGAGACTAGAAACATTTTTTAATTTAATTTCCTAGCACATTATTTTTTATAAACTCAATACCTCTCATCGAAAAAAAAGTTTTTTAAGGTCTTACGGGAAAGGTTTTCAAAGACAATTTTTTATTTATCTTGTTTATATACCCCCTATAAATATAAGAGCCCCCCTCCAGACGGTATGTTGGCTAGTGACGCTGACTGCTATGCCATAGGGCAGGGAGGGCGAACAAGAGGCAGGCGTGCCATTGACGGCACGCGACACAATATTTTTGGCACGACAATGATCAGAAGGGTGTGTATTTTATTTCAAAATCTCAAAGTTCTTAATGAAGTATTGCGAACAAACGCGAGTGATCGGACGCGTGGGGAAGCACACTCGTTTGTTATTGTCTTGCCTTAGTTACGTCGTAGACTACAATTGCTTATGATGTAAAGTTTGTCTACGCATAGCATAATCAATTTCATTGACACAACTGTATTTTAAAGTTTATCTGTGTTATATATTATATTTACGATTTTTAACTGTTATTTAACATGGCTAGTTCAGCAAAAAAAGAAAAGTGTAAGATAGTAAGAGTAACAGAGAATTTTAAATTTGGTGGATCGAGAAAAAAGAGAGAGAGAAACATAGCATTATCAGTAAAGGCGACAAAACGATGTATGTTTTATGTTCTGGAGTAATTGTATGCAGAGCATCGTCAAGACAAAAAGGGCATTTTGAAACAAATCACATAAACCCTCTTGTCAAAGAAAGTGAACCACAGCAAAAATAATTAATTGCTTGGAAACGGTTCGGCAGATGACTCAAATTCAGCATGTATTCTACAAAAAGTAACATCTTACAATCCTAATATAAGTTATTTGTCACCCACACAATCTGCAACAACAGAAGTCACACTAATGTTATTTTAATTTGAATTACACGTATAACCGAAACATTTACTACAATACAGTGCAAAACGTATTTTTTTGCAGTAAATAAAAGTTTTCTGTTGTTAGTATCAGTTGTATTATTTCCCCAATAATCACAAGTCAAAATTATTTGACGGCACGTCTATACTTCATTAAACGTTTCTGTAAACTTGTGGGTTCTTTTCGGATCGTGAAAAGAAAATAATTGCAGTCAGGATTTTGACCCTCTGTTTTATTGCATATCTTCCATGGGACATTTCATAAGAAAAAGAATATATTCAGATGATCCAAGATTACAAACCATCGTCCCGCAGTCTTTCCTTTATCCGACCACGTTTTTCGCGCCACCGCTCCCCGTTCTCTCCTCGTTCCGACCCTTCTCTCCTCTGTCGTTGCCAGGTCCTTCCCTCTATATCGTGTGTCTCGTTCGACCTGTTGCCAGGTGCAGGCAGTAGATCCTTACAGTTTCTTTAGAAAAAAATGGCACGTTGATCCATAAAGATTTGCTACCCCTGCCGTAGGGCCTGGGTTCGAATTCCGAAGAAGGCATTGGGTGTTTGTTAATGTATAATGCCTGTGCTGCATGGGTCACTTTAAATATTCATCGTGTCTCAAATCCTCTCGAAGGGTTGGTGGATCCTTCCCCCGTCAGAAAATTGGGGTGAACCCGAGCCAAAACGTGCTCTCATCTTCATGATGCTCAAAACTGCCGCTAACCTGATGTAAAACCAACCTGGTGCAACGATGAATTTCGTGGGCTTTGATCTGACACCATCAATCGTGTGGCATAAGAAACAACAACAAATATAAGAGGTTATTGGTATATTATCGGGATGGAATTTACGGTAGTTAATTCCATTACATTTGAAGCTCTACCAGACGCTCAAATTTTTAACAATTTTTCTGCAAGGGAAGAAGGGGAGACAAGGATCAGTTTACTTAGTATTTTTAGCTATTTTTAACAGCGATTTTCTTAAAAATTGTATCAAACACTCCAGTACTTCATTTTTGCGTAATTCAATGTATAATTTTGAAAATATTTTGAAGGATTTAAAAAAGAATCATTCTTATTGATCTTCTCAAAAAGTATAACTTTCTTAAGAAAATCGACATGTGTGAAATCCTGGATCTTTTGTTGTTAAAACCTGAAGGACGAATTTATGTTTCGTATAAAATTTCTCGTTTCGAAAAATTATTTTGCCTCGAATGTAGCTCAGAGTATCAGAAAAAAAAAAGTTTCTAAGTAGACTTGTTTTCTCCGGGTCCTCATTCTGAGCTACTTGGAGGGATAACAAAGAAAACAAGGGATGGAAAACTAACTATTTATAGTAACTTATATATAAAAAGTATTTCAAAAAAAGCGGAACTTATTTTTTAAAGTGAAGCGAAGGAAAAATATTAACAATTTTATAATAAGTCATTTTTATGTTAAAACAATTTGTAGAAGGTATTTACAGATTTTTGAAACGATTTCGGGGTCGTATTTTTTAATGGTTAAAGAGTATAATAACTTTTTAAATACTTCATATGATAACCTTGTATCTAGACTCAATAAGTTTTCATCGTACTTTTCATAATAGAAAATTAAAACCTGCTGTGTAGAGAGTTTGATTAGCATGAAATCTGTCTAAGCACGCCGTTTTCCACGTTGATGTGGGGTGGAAACTTTGAGAGTTAGGCCTCAAATGTCCTCCTCGTCACTTGAAGGTGGCTCAAAGTGACAAGATCCGTTGTTAACAGCCTTCGAGTGGTTCTTGAGAGTGACGTAAGTAAACAACTAACTAACCAATGGTAGGGAAACCATTCTCAAAATTTCCATGGATATTTGCTCTCTCTTTTACTACTTTTCTCGATCTATCAAAGGTGGACTTACGTTTAGAAAGAACTTTTTTCAGTACACCAGTGTCTTCAAACTGTGTTCCACGGAACCCTGGGGTTTCATAAGGCATACCCAGGGGTTCCACGAGCCACATTAAAAATATGGAAAAGAAACCTATAAATATATATGCAAACTTATTATTTCTATGAATGTATTATTACAAATATCTAAAACTCACATCCTGTTCCTTAAAACTGAAATTTTTACTTATACATAATAAACTTTATTTTTCAGCACTTTTTAGACTTTTGTTATAATATAATAAAAGAATATTAAAATGTGTTTTATTTTTATATATATGCTTCCTATTAGATTGTGAATATTCTATTGTTTATTACCTTGGGTTCCATGAGATACTTTTATACTCGTTAATTAACACAGTGTCTGCCACCCAGTCAGTATGGTGGATATGACCCTCGTCTTGTAACCGAGTGGGCTCGGGTTCGAATCCCGTATAAGGCATGAGTAAAGTTTGTTTCTAATCAATGGGCACGGAAACAATTAAGAAAACCTGGCATTTAAATTTTAAAAATTAAGGTTTATTAAAAAAAGATTTAAAGAAAACGGTTATTATACAGTTAGCAACACTTGACTTCACTCCGTCGTACCCAAAGACCGAAATCCTGCCACTTGCCATTCCACATTCCAAGGGGAGGAAACTTTCCCCCTTAGCTGGTGTCAATGGGCCTTCCCTCCTACACCTCCCCCTTAAAAAGCTCATCCGTCATTCCAGGACGATGAAGCTGAAAAGAAACTATAAAAACACATGCACACATACATGGCAAAACAAGATAACGAGAGAAATTTTAGGTATCATAAAAAGAGCTTTTGCTAATAAAATAGATTTACAAATCACATTAATATGCTAGAAATTAATATCCGTACAAGTTTTAACACAAATAATACTTAAAAAAATATTAAAATATAAAAGTATTCATAAAAATCTAAAATAATTATACAACATGTACTAGCAAAGCATATTTAGAAGCCAAAGTTTTAATCTTTAGAAGTATTATGGTACTGAAAAACGTTAAGTACATATTAATCATTGGCATTAATCTTATCTATTTAACAGGAGCAGGCAACCTGAATTTCAGCCAAACGTTAATTTCGTTTATTGTATTTAAACGCATTTCTATGTAGAATGAAAGCAAGAAAAACCTTTTCACATCAAAAAAAGCGACAAAAAGCAACCAGCATGTTATTGTCCATAAAAAATATCCACGCGATCCTTAAATACTTCCAATCCTGCTTTCAACTCCAATTTAACAATACCTGTTGATCGGCACCAGGATTGAATCAATAAATTCGAAAATACATTCCTTGCGGGGCTGACCCCGCCTATTACTATACAAGATTCTATTTTTAAATACACAAGTAAAGGCAACCTCTCTCTTGCTTTCTTTTATACCATGTCCATTTGTTTGGACATTCGATGTATTAATTTTTACTGCAACCAAATCTCCGAACATTCAATAAAGACTGTGTGTAAGTCTCAGGACGTAGATTGGTGATCACTTCTTGGCTGCAAACTGATTTTGAATCTGTTGAACTAATAATTCCTTCTTCCTTTGAAGGTTCTCGAAGTTTCGCAGGATTGCGAATCATTTGCAGTTTTCTATTAATCCTTCAAAATCAGAGGAACAGATTAACATGTCGTTAACCAAATTTTTTAGAGACAGGCACAACACCGTACAATTCCATGTTGGAATCCTTTACTTCACCCATTTCATGCTCCCCAAATGCAACGTTACTTGAACTGACCCTCTATTATCAATGCTTTGTCACAACATCTGGTCTTACCACGGGCATCTGGGCACCTGTGTCCATGACAGCATTCGCCATTTCTTGCTCACCCTTGACCTTGACGTAAACAACCCTAAATCGTCCATTCCATTTTCTTCTTTGATAGGAGTAGTAACTGGTATCGTAGCTTCAGCCATCAACACAGCAGGAGATGTTTCCCTCATATGCCCTCCCGATACTAATTCGGTAATTTGAAGATGTATTCTTACGATCTTCTGCACAACTCGTCCGCTTAACATATACTTTCGATCTGTAACCGCAGTTCATTTAATTCTGATTCATAGCACAACTGCCTATTTTTTCCTTTGTTTCCCTTTCAACGCACATTCTTCTAAAATAACGGATACAGCTCTAACGAGTAATCTTTGCTACCGATTATGATATTCTTTAAATCTATAATCGTCATTTTATCTGATACCTTTTGACCTAACTCCTCAGCCAACAAAACTAAATCTTGCTTTCTAGCTTTCCCCAAGAATGCCATTTGAAAAATTTTTCTCTTAAAATATACTCAAACTAACCAATAATAGGACGAAAATAACACTAAAAGGAATTGCAAAATTATAAATACACACATATATCTTTCATTAAAACACCTACAAACAACGTCCGCTATGCTAACTCAATACTCGATGAACTGGGAAGAAACAAAATAATAGTCATGTGTTTCACAGTATCCCAAAAAAATGTACTTAATACTCTATAAATAGAACTTAATATATTACTGATTATTCAATAATCACTTAAAATATTATTGATACACAATAATCACTTAAAATATTACCTATACACAATAATCACTTAAAATATTACTAATACACAAATCACTTGAAATATTACTGATACACACGAATCACTAATATATTGCCGATATTTAATAATCACCTAAAATATTACTGACACACAATAATCACTTATTGCTGACACACAATAATCACTTAAAATATTACTGACACACAATAATCACTTAAAATATTATTGACACACAATAATCTTAACCTATTTCTGATATACACAATATAATCACTAAAAATATAACCGACATGCACCACTTAATCTATTCCTGGCTGGAATAATAGAACACTACAAAATATATTCGGTAGTTTTCTCCAATTTAACTGATAATATATTTTTTGACATTAATCGAAAAATACTATGCGTACATAAGCACAAAATAATTTCATTGACATGAGATAAGTATTATTCTTTAACATTAATTTTTTAAACAAACTCCAATATTCACTGACGTGAATTTATTACCGTGTACATTACAAAATAAATAAATATCATAAAGAAAAAAACATACAATCTTTCCTTAAATTATAGAACTGATGTTCTAAAACACTTTCCATTTATATGGAACAATAATAAAAAAATATATATACTGATGTATATAATAATTCCCAATTGAACTGGCGTTCAAAAGTTTTTATAACTGCATGGATATGCAAATAAAATAATATACTGAGAGAATTAATGATTTTGAAGTTTTCCTTAATTCATAGAACTGATGTTCTAAAACTTACTTTCCATCGATATGGAACAAGAAATAATAAAAAAATATACTGATATATAATAACTGAAATTTGAACTGGCGTTCAAAATTTTATAACTGCATGGATATGCAATAAAATAATATACTGAGAAAATTAATGATTTTGGAGCTTCTTAATTTTTAGAACGGATGTTCTAAAACTTACTTTCCATTGATATGGAACAAGAATAATAAAATATATATACTGATGTATATAATTAATTCAAAATTGAACTGGCGTTCAACAAGTTACAACTGCATGGATATGCAGAGCAAAAAAAACGTACACTGACGTATACAAAAATAAAAATCAAAATTCTCTTAATAAAATGGATATTAAACAGTATAATTTTATAAATTTCTCTCGTCTTACATTACAGGGAGTTGCAAGCAAAACTCTTACCTGATTCATTTCCACGCGGGAATCCAGAAAACTCGAAATTTCTGGAACGTTCTTCCTGTGGGGTTTTCCACTAAGACTCGATCCTACCGGCTGCGCCAGTAAAGTTTGTTTCTAATCAATGGGCACGGAAACAATTAAGAAAAAAAAAAACCTGGCATTTAAATTTTAAAAATTAAGGTTTATTAAAAAAAAGATTTAAAGAAAACGGTTATTATACAGTTAGCAACACTCGGACATGACTTCACTCCGTCGTACCCAAAGACCGAAATCCTGCCACTTGCCATTCCACATTCCAAGGGGGAGGAAACTACCCATTCCCCTTAGCTGGTGTCAATGGGCCTTCCCACTCCTACAGCATGGATGCATCTTCTTCGGAAAAAGGAGTCGGACTTTCGCCTGTAATGGATTCACGTCTCGAATGGAAAGCAGCGCACCCCTTCTGTTCTATGCTGGGATCATCATTTGTAATTAAAATGTCTATATTCTTCTGTTTGTATTGAATGTTTTTGTTCTTTCACTCGTATTTCATATGCATCCCAGGATAAAAACACACGACATCAATCACAACACAGTGCCTTGTGTAACTAAATAATTTTCTAATGGAAAATGTACCATTTTGCAATTGTGGGAAAAAAACTTATAATGAATGAGAGAAAACAACTTATCAACAGATTCGATGTTAAAATTTAAATTTAAGCAAAAATAGCTCTCAAATTTTATGCTGCAAATTCATGAAAAATACCCAGTATTTTTCACACAGCTATAAGCATTTTAATGCCAATCAGAACATTGTATTTATAAGTGAAATATATTTCTCTACATGAGTGTGTGTCTACAAAAACAAAGTATAAAAACAAATCATAAGCAGAATATGAAATGCGACTGCAGATAATTTCAACAGACATGGACTTAGACAATTTGCGTGAAAAAAAGCAAGAACATATCCCAGTTACTAAATATAATACACAGGTAGGTGACACTTGAATCACAAATTAATATTATTAATAATAAGTAAATTGTATTAAATTATATTAGAATTTTTTAATGATTTATGCAATATTTCTTTTAATTGCCTTTACACAAAGTAACTATAACAAGCTGATCTACTTTAAGGGGACATGGTATGATTTACGCAAACATTTTTAATTAAAGGATTTTCAAAATTTGCTTGGTTGCCTATACTATGAAACACAGGTTTTGTGCTCAAAATTTCGTAAAAATCTAGCCATTTAATTTTTTAAGGAAAAACTGAAAATTTGTGAAATGATTTTAAAATGCTACTCATCCTACAAAAGTTTACGTACACGCATGAAAAATGATTTACAAGTACGTCAAATATGTATAACAAAAGTTGGTATAGGTTTTGCGATAACATGATTGGTATTCGTACAATACTTCTTTTTATGAAAGCTTATTGAAAATTCCTTAAAAAATGAATATATATATATCTGAGTTAAATTATTCTTAAAAAAATAAGTGTTGCTTATTGCTTTGATTCAAAAATGCATATCAACTTTTTTTACATATACTATTAGCAATAGGTAAAAAAAAACAACTCAAAACATATGTTAGGCACAACAGAAAAAAACGCTTAGCATTTTAAACGAATACAAACTAGTTATTTTATCTTTCTGAGATAAGTAAGTTTAAAGTTTTGATTTGCAATAGAGATGTGAATTAAAACGAACGTAAAAGATATCATAATTCTGCATTTTTTAAGTCTAGAGCTTTAAAATTTTATGAGGTTAAAGAAAACTAAAAAAGAATAATGTAGGCAAAAAAAAAATTATATTTGATTTTTTGACCTATTTTCGTCAATTGAATCGCGTACCGTGTTCTCTTAATATTATTTTGAGATACATTTTTCTAAGTATGTGTGTGGAATGGGGTTCCACGAAAATACTTTCTAGTTCTAAGGGGTTCCACGAAAATACTTTCTAGTTCTAGGGGTACCACGAAAACATTTTCAAATTCTAGGGGTTCCTTGAGTTAAAAAAGTTTAAAGACCACACTGCAGTACACCAAAGACATAATAATCCATAGGTGAAACAACAAAAGACTTTAGAAATATCGAAACACACCGCGTGTTTTATTTTCCCTGCAGTAACCCTCTCCTTCTGGGAAAATTGAGTTTTACAGGCAAAGTTCGTTTTAATATAAATGAAAAATAATGGGAGGAAAAATTACCTATATATATATATATATAATATATATATATATATAATGAAACATATTTTCACATTCAATCAAAAAACGATTTATCTGATTTCCTGCAGACCGATTTCATAAGTGAAATGGAGTAAAAAAACCAGTGTATCCAGGGACGTCTTAAGACTCCTTGAAGCCCTGGGCCCCTACATAATGTACGCCCCATCTATGACTCTTAAAAGTAGACAGTACATAGCACATACGTTATTAAATACTCGTACACAAACAATAACTATAAACAAAAAAAAAATGTGCATGATTTACAATCGCACAAACTGGCTCGACCGACTGTCGCCTTTTAATTGACTGAGTAATGATGGTGTGTGGTGATAGGCCTAGGCGACATGGACGACGGTCATCACATGTAGCCAGTTGACATATCCTCCGAAATTCCCAGATTTTTGGAGAATACAACTAGAAATAACATTTGACCGTAGAAATATTCGAATCCTGATCTTATTAACGCTAAATCGAGAACGAGACGAGGCTCCTACTTTGACGGAGGCCCTGGGCCCGGGTCCAGTTGGTCCATGCCTTAAGATGTCCCTGAGGGTATCTCAGTATCATCTATTTATTAAAACCCAAACTCAGTGGCGCAACAGCTCATGAGGGCCTACTGTGCCTATCCCAGTGTATGTGACGATTGGAAGCTGAGGTACTAGAGCAGATGTCCCGATTAGGTGATTAGTCTGAAGTGAGACCCCCAATGCTTAAGTCTCCAAGCAAGCTTGGTATTCATTTATCTATCCACTGCAGTAGGGATGAAAGGCTGAGGCGACCTTGCCCAGCCCGGGAATAGAATCCGGACCTGTGGTGCGGAAGCATGATACGCTACCACTCGACCACTGTGCCTTCATCTATTTATTACCTTTACATAATTTAGACAGAGTTGCTTGGATCAAGTAGCGCATAGATTACATGCTACTTATCGGAAAGTCTTTTTAAGGTGACTGCCTACCTTCGGACTCAATTTTTTTATAAAAAAAATTTTTTTTGAAACAAATTGAGTGTTTTTAGGAAGAAAAATAATAAAAAAAATATGTAAATACATAAAAATTTTTTAATAAATATTGTACTTTTAGAAAAATTGGTTGTTTTCAAGAAAATTTTACCAAATTTTTACTAAAACGGGTAACACTGTATAAAAATGTATAATGCTATTATCACAATTTTCTTTACATACAACATACATATTACAATGCTCTTCAAAATGAACCCAAAATCTAAGAGAAATATTAAAACACAAAAAAATTACAGACAATTATACATAATAATATGAAAATTTTGATATTTTTGAAAGTTTTTTTTTTTTAAAAACTACTCTAAATGAAAAAAATATTTAATCTACAACAAAACTTATGGTTCACTTTATGAAAAATAGTATGATAAACATTCCCACAAAATTTCAAAACGTTATCTGGTTTGGTTCTTAAGATATCATGTATCTGGTAAAGGGTTTCTTTCGAAAACATAATTTCGAGAAAAACTAACTTACTGCCCTTTTGCATAGAGTGTGATGTTTTTTAAAATCACTATAACCTTATTTCTATTTCGCGTAAAGGAAAAAGAAATACTGTTTTCGAAAGAAAATGTTCAAACTATAAGATTTTGAAATAAAAAAATGCCTTATGTAGACTAAAAACGACATTTTTAAGGTAGGCAGTCACCTTTAATAACTTGAAAATGTATATCTCATACATTATTTTTATCTTATTTATATTTATTAAATTTGTTTTTTTTTATTAATAAAAATGAAAGAAAAATTATTTAAATGAGTGACATTGCATATGATTTAATGTATTTTGGTTTAAATTTTTTATCACAAAATAAATTTAAATTAACATCGCCATCTAGAGCTGTTGGGGACGGACTTCGCAATCTTCAGTCATAGTCACCCGAGCTGGTAGGGATCAGCAGCTAAATGCAAAAAATTCAAATTTTTTATTACTTCGTATTATTCATTGGCGTAGCTAGTCCTGAATGGGTCCAGTATCAAATTTTAATTGCGGGGCCTTTTTTTTGGAAAATAAATAATAAGGACTGCATAAATAAAACATTTGAAAGTGTCACAATAAATATACATAAACATACGTATCTAAACATTTTTATTACTTAAGAATTAGCAGAAATTAAGAATTATTTAGAATAAAGAGTGTTTTTTTTCCAGGTATAGAAGTTTAAGTTGGCATTACTTTCCAAGATGGCGACCGATTTAACAGCTGTCAAGTGATTTATTCTCAGTTTGGTTTGGCAATTCATCAAAACGATCATCAAGCAAGGCGTAGGTTCGTCGAATGGGCCCAAAACGAGATTGCCGTTGATCCCGATTTTCATAAGCGAATTTTGTTTAGCGATGAAGCGCACTTCTGGTTGAATGGCTACGTCAACAAACAAAACTACCGCATTTGGAGTGAAGCTAATCCACAAGTGTATGTCGAAACACCGTTACATCCAGAAAAACTGACTGTTTGGTGCGCTTTATGGGCTGGTGGAATCCTTCTTCAAAAATGATGAAGGCCACAACGTTACAGTCAATGGTGATCGGTATAGAGCCATGATTACTAACTTTTTCATTCCTGAATTGAACAATCATGATGTCCAGGAGCTGTGGTTCCAACAAGACGGCGCAACATGTCACACAGCTCGTGCCACAATCGATTTATTGAAAGACACGTTGGATGACCGCCTAATTTCACGTTTTGGACCTGTGAATTGGCCTCCAAGATCTTGTGATTTAACACCGCTAGATTATTTTCTGTGGGGCTATGTAAAATCATTGGTCTATGCGGATAAGCCACAAACGCTTGACCATTTGGAAGACAACATTCGCCGTGTTATTGCCGATATACGGCCACAAATGTTGGAAAAAGTCATCGAAATTTGGACGTCCAGATTTTGGACTACATCCGAGCCAGCCGTGGCAGTCATATGCCAGAAATCCTATTTAAAATGTAATGCCACAAGATTATTTTTCGAATTAAAAAAATTCATGTCAATCGAATAATACATGGTTGTTTTATTGCAATTTAAACTTCTATGCCTCTAAAAAAAACACCCTTTAGAATAAGAATTACTTATATATATAGAATGTGTACTTTTTTCGCTTTTCCACCGGCAAATGCATTTATAATAATTTCCATAAGCAGAAAAAGATTTCAGTTTTTCCAAGTTTATGTATTTCTAATGGCAATATTGCATCTTGTCTTGCAAAAGTATAAGATAATTTTTAGTCGTTTTTTAGCTTAGATAAATTTCTTTCAGCTGGTGCAGTTGTGACCAAAAGGATAAAAAATAGCAGGCATAATATTCGGAAAACTAGAAAATTTGCAAACCAAAACAATTATATGAATTTTAAAAAAGTTTCTCTGATTAAAAACAAATTAAAATCATACTGTATTTCTGAAGGCAGTTTAGCTTCTCGAAATGTTATTACGCGGGGAGATAACCTTTATTGGACTTCATCATAGCATTATAACATACCAAGTTAAATACATTAGTTAAATAGCGGTTTTTACAAACCTTGCCGTTAACAAAGGCGCTATATACAAGTAGACGCGATTAATTTATTTTTATTTCAAGTATAATTAATTTATTGTTCTATGTTGAGGTCAAATGTGTATGCATTCCTCCTTTTATTTTAATTATTTACTGAAATTGCAAATTTAAGAACTAAACTAATCTCACTGGCGTAACAGCCCAAAGACGGCCAAGACCCACATTGCCTATCTCAATTTTCATAACCTTTGGAACTGAAATGCATGAGCAGATGTTTCGGTTAGGTGGTTAGTCTGACACGAAGCCCCCAGTGTTTAGTTCCCATACAAGCTTGGTACTCATTTCTCGACCCACTGAAGGAATGAATGGCTGAGGCGACCTTGCCCAACCCAGGATTTGAATCCCGGTCCTGTGGTATGGAAGCGCGAAACGCTATCACTCAGCCACTGGGCTTTTTATAAATTTAAGATTCTTGCAGGGGTGTAGCAACTGCCGTATCAATAATACGGGCAGTGACGGCGCTAGCAGTTTCGCCGCCCCGGGCAAAGAGGTAAAATGCCGTTCCCATTTATAACAAGAATTAAATGATATAACCTAAACCTTTTCCATGCTTAATGGTAAAATAAAACATGAGCAAAAAAATTGCTATCAATAATGTTGAAGTTTTGATTAACAAAAAAAAAAAAAAAAAAAATTATTAATTTATATTTTTGGCACTAAATTCAAATAAATTAGGGTTGCACAGAAAAAAAAAGAGAAAAGAGTCATTTTTCGTGTATAATTATAAAATACAGGTATTAAAAAAATACTAAAACAAATCATAGAATCACTAAATATTAATTTTAATTACATATTAAAAAACCTTTAAAACGAGAGTTAAAAAACTTAAAAGTGTTTCTTTCTCTCTTTTATAATTCTGAGATTATTTTTTTTAATAATTTCTTTAACTTTAATTTCTTCAGCCAGTTCATGTTCAATGGCTATTGTTGTCAAGATATATGCATTAAATTGTTTTAAGGACATTTTGACAAAAAAAAAATTATTTAAACATAATATTTTGGCAAATAATTAACTTAATTAACTCTTTTTTCCAAATGTTCTCCTTTTGTGAAAAATGGTTCGATTATAATAATATTTTGCCTGTATATAGCTCAGACCTCTCTACAGAGGCTCAACTAGAATTTTTGAAGTGGGGAGTGGGTTTATTCATATTTATTTTACGACAACAGAGGGTAGAAATTTAAAAAAAAAACGAGAATAATTATTTCAATTGGTGGTAACTCTGAAAATAATGTGATTTTTTTAAAAATTCTAGTTGAGCCTCAGTAGAGAGGTCTGAGCTATATACAGGCAAAATATTATTACAATAGAACCATTTTTCACAAAAGAAGAACATTTGGAAAAAGATTATTTTAAGTTAATATTTTGCCAAAATAATATATTTAAATAAATTTTTATTGTCAAAATGAACTTAAAAAATTTTATGCATGTATTCTAATCTGAATGACACTAAATATCATGAAAATTATCCACTTATGTACTTTTTTATAATCACAGTTCCGAACGTATTCGGATACCTTAAATTGTTTAACACACCTTAATAGTCCAGAAGCCTTTATAGAGTTGTCCATCTCCGAATTATTACAAACAGCAAGTAAAGCATCGCATATCCCTCCTACTTGATACATTAGTGGTTTTAATGCATTTTTCGGCTTTCCCAGCGATTTTGTTTGAAATCACGTACCTACTTTATAAATTGTGTTCATCATATTTTTATTTCTGTGATGCACATTTTGCTTTCACTTTGATTAAGTAATTTTATACTAGAAACAAGCAAAAAAATAGTACCTATACTCTTTCGCATTAATTATTGTTCTGTCACAGTAAAATTTTAATTAAATCCTTTTTCTGTTGCTTTTTACTTCTGTCATAATTTTGGCATCCTTTTGCTGCCTGTTTTAAAGATTTTAAATATTGCTATAGATTGGAACCTATTATTACTAGATTTTTCTTAAATATACATACTAACGCATTTAAACCTTTTCGCAATCCTGAAAAATACATTTTAAATGATTTTTGAGAAATATAATAGTAAAATGAAACAGTAAATAAAAACTATTGCAAACTGAAACCACCGACTTTTTAATTTTTAGAGCACCATTGTTCTACGGAACACTGATTAAGAGCCTCTCGTTTTTATACTCAGGAACATTGAAAAGAGCGACCCAAGAAGGAAGCTAAGTACAATCATGAAACTTTGCAAATAAGTACAGCGGAATGTGATATGCAAATGATCCAAGTTTTGTGCCAATACGCATGCTCATACACGCCGAGGTGGCGCTGCAATCAGGAAGAGGGTGCTATATAAGCCAGTGCAAATTCGAAGATTCATAAACGTGACGATTACCCGCCGATTGTAGGAAGACTTTGGTAAGCGAAACATGCCAGGTAAACGTACTAGAAGACATTTCTCACAGTTAAGCGAGTTTGAGAGAGGCCTGATCATCGGGAGGAAAACTGCAGGCTGGTCGACGCGCCGTGTTGCTAGCCAGGTGGATCATTCGGAGTGTGCCGTTAAAAATTGTTGGGAGCAGTGGGCACGAGAAGGTACCCACGCGCAGAAAACCGGGTCTGAAGCGACCAGGAAGACCACGAGGAGAGAGGATCGAAGGATCGTGCGGCAAGCACTTGTGGACCCCACAGTGACTCGTTCAACGATACGAGCAGACGTAGGCGTAGCAATTGTTCCACAAACAATTTTCCAGACACCTTGCAGAAGCAAATCTTAAATCCAAGCGCCCTTTCCGTGCACTCTCTTTAACACCGGAACATCAGTAACTGCGTCTACAGTGGTGCCAAGTCAGATCAATTTGGAATGTCCCAGATTGGCAAAAGGTTGTATTTAGTGATGAATCCCGGTTTGTTTTGGGGACAGATGATAACCGTGTACGGGTGTGGAGGCGCCCTGGTGAGCGGTACAATTCTCCTCACACTGTTCTTCGTCACTCTGCCAGAACAGCTGGTGTAATGGTCTGGGGGGGCATAGCCTATGATAGCCGTTCCACTTTAATTGTGATGCGTGGAAACTTAACGGGCCAACGTTACGTTGATGATATTCTTCGACCCCATGTAGGACCTTTCCTAAATGGTCTCCCCGGGGCAATTTTCCAGCAAGATAATGCTCGTCCGTATACAGCAAGAGTTGCTCAAGACTTCCTACGTCATTTTCAGACTCTTCCATGGCCGGCCTGCTCCCCCGATTTGCCCCTGTAGAGTACGTGTGGGATCAGCTAAAACGACAGATGCCATCGTGTCACTCTGTACATGATTTAGAGTTGGCTGTTCAAGATTTGTGGACCCATCTGCCTCAGGACAACATAAGGTGTATAATCAACTCAATGCCGGACCGTCTGGTGGCATGTATTGCAGCTGGAGGTGGTCCAACGCGCTATTGAAGTTGCCCAGTATTTGTGTCGTTGCACACTCTGTATTCGTTTAATTGTCTTGTTTTTGAGATCAAGTGAATCTCTCATCTGTGTCATTATGTGTATTAAATTTTATTTCAATCCGATGCTTTCTTCTTGGGTCGCTATTTTCAATGTTCCTGAATGTATATTGGATGAGTGATTATGCTCTGAAACTTTTTTGATATATTGAAATAGGAATTCCAAGTATTTTATATTTGTATTCGTTGCAATTAAACGAATGAGATTTAAAGCCTTTATGTATTAATCACAAATAAAACATATTTTAATAAGATTGAAACTTAATTTTAAGAATGCTTTGGAAGTTATTTATGCTTAAAGTTATTGTTGTTTGATTATTAGGGCTGCTAATTCTATATGTTATTT
The DNA here is from genome assembly GCA_019973935.1 of Trichonephila clavipes. Taxonomy (NCBI): domain Eukaryota; kingdom Metazoa; phylum Arthropoda; class Arachnida; order Araneae; family Nephilidae; genus Trichonephila; species Trichonephila clavipes. Next base: position 274,934 of record BMAU01004868.1, on the reverse strand, counting down.
AGATATCACTATATATTCAAATTAATTATCTAATTAATAATTATCTTTTGAAATTTAAAATTCACGCCTGAAATTTTGCAATTTATCTGAAGGATGTTTTTGCATTAAATGTTTGTATTTTTTAAAAATATTTGTATTTTTATTGGTTTAAAATCTTTGTCTTTTAAATATTTTCTTAAAATTTCTTCATATTAAACTGTAGATAATTTATTACCTCATTTTTTAAATTTTTCGAAATATGCATTTCGAGGAACTTTATTAGTAGTGTGACATCGTCGATGGTTGTGAATTCCCATCTTTCGATTCACAATAGGTTTTATGGTTTCACCAGCTGGTCAAGGACAAGTACGACGTCATCGATTGTCCCTGAATTTTTACGATCCACCAGCTGTGGAATGACCAGTGCACGTGGCCATGGGGCCATTGTTTATTGTCTGAACTCAGGGAATGAGGACAGACAGACGGGTTGCCATAATAGTAAAGTAGAGCCGGCGCCCCATTGACAATAGGCGAAGCCTATCTTAAAATAATCATGTCGTCTTTTCTAGTGTTGCGTGAAGGGGAGACTAGGAACAGGTGGCGTGTGATGGACAAGTGTGTCCAGATGTTCGACAAGGAACTATGGCGCCTTGGGCCAGACGGCTCGGATGTGTTTTGGCGTGTTATGCGCAAATATTACGAGGGAGGTCAAGAGAGACTTTTGTGACCTGCCAATGAGAAGGAACGAGGGGCGTGTTGTGAACCCACACCCCTGGTGTTTAAAAGGGTTCTTTTTCAGGGGAAGAAAAAAAAAATCGGGGCAGAATGGACGGAAGGAGAACGGAGAAGAGACGAGAGGAGAAGACAGGAGAGACGGATGGAGAAAAGGGCTGAGTCCGGAAATTGGAGTGAAAAAGACGATGAACGCCGGTGGCGTTGAGAATGGAATATGAACTGACTTTACACCGGCTTGGCATATAATCTGAATTTATACTAATTCATTAACAAATTGTTAGCAAATAAAGTTTGCTTTTATTTGTATATTAGCCTGTAATCCTTAATTATTGATGGATAGCTACACACGACGTTACAGCTAATATATATATATGAAATTGGTGGCAGCGGTGTTGATCCGGCATTTAAGTAAATAGATGCCCGAATCCTTAATTTTAAGGGAAGAGAAAAAAATGCCAGCCGGGTGTGATTGTGATGAAGCGAGTTTAATGACGCCTAATTCCTGGTATCCCCAGCTGTGAGAAGTGCTGGATACAAGTGTTTCCCGTTCCTGCTAGTGATGAAGTGGGCCCGCCTGATTTTTCGAATTGCTTGCTATGAGATGTTTTTGGTGTATCCCCAGCTGTGAGAAGTGCTGGATACAAGTGTCTCCCGTTCCTGCTAGTGATGAAGAGTGTGCCCGCCTGTATTTTGCAAGTGCCAGAATTCCTGAGTGTTCCTGTGTGTCTTCTATAAATTTGAAGGTGAGTCTTATCATTGAGATTATTTTCGGGGCAGCAACTGAGTATTGATTTTGTATGTAAAATGTTTTAAATAAGGAATATAAAGACTAGGTAGAGTTGTAGTAAACAATAAGAGACTAGAAGGATTTTAAGTTTTGTATGAAGTGTATAAATGTGCAATATTAGTGTTGTGGTTTTAGATTTGTGAAATTTAGTATACAGTAGTTATACTTGTTTTGTTGGCACAGTATTGTGTAGAGCAGTGCTTCTCAAACTTTCAATACTAGCGCCCCCCTTTTCGATCACAATTTTTATCGCGCCCCCCTTATACATTAATAATGTATTGAATGCAACAATAATGCACTTTGACGCTAAAGCTACAATAGGCGATCTTAAATATAAACCATACAAATTAGTAACATAAGTATTTAATTTTGTATACTACTTTTAAGCAAAAATAAATAAATAAAATAATAGGATAATTATTATGTTAATTTTCCTTTCTCTAATTTTTAAATTGAACATATTGAAAAATCCGGTGGCTGCTTAGAAGACAAAATATAGATATCTGCTAAATATAGAAAAAGAACTCAGAGGGTCAATTTCTAATCATAAGCATTCCTTATTAAAACGTTGCTTTGCAAGACAAGTCCATGGAAGTCGTTAATACTTATTAAACTTGTTCTTAATTTAGTATTAATTAATTAGTTATAAAATACTCTGTGCAACACTGATACATTAAAAGTATACCGGCTGAAGTACCCGCTCTTTGCCCGAGTTCATTTATAAGAAAATAAAACATTGTTGATATAATAGCTGAATTGTAAGGAGAGCAAAGCCAAGTGCTCGAAAATGTTTACAAAAATGTAAAATTATCTTTTTAAAATGGTTGCTCAAATTATAATTAGTTTTAAGCGAAATGTAATTTTAAGCCTCACAGAATTAGCATTTATAATTGATGTTAAATAATGAACAATAATATAAATTTCCGATGAAGAATAATTGTATTATTTTTAATATTTAAAGCGAAAATACTTCAACATGTTTTGACCCGGGAGCAGGCGTGCACTCGAGCGGGGTTAATGAGTCATCCCAATCCTTTTTTTTATAATTATTTTATTGTACACGATACAAATCGTGATTCCAGTGAATAATTTAAGTAAGAGAAAGTTTACTTACCTTGTTCATGCTTGTCGCAAAAACCGTGCGCCAGACTGCGCTGTCTGTGTATCTCTAGTTACTATGTGTTTAGGTGAATAAAAATAGATAGTGTTTTACAGTTCATGTGTGAGGTGTGTTATTGAGCTATCCCGGGTGTAGTGATCAAACATACCTACTTTCAAGAACTTTTCAATTTTTCTTTGGTAACAAATAAACAGTTTTGCCAGAATTAACGATTTCGTAATCTGTGTGTCCCGCGCGACCACTTCGGGGTAAAAATTGTATTCATTATGATAATATGTATGTTACTACTAAAATAGTTGTGTAAAACGTTTTTTGTTTTTTTTTTGCATGGAAAAAAGCGCAACAGAGAAATACATTACTTACAACTTCCCTAAATGAGAAACAAACACGCAAGAGAGGGGTCATAACTAACTGTACCAATAACTTAGAAGGTCATGCAGATTATACAGCTATAATGTGCAGTATTTCAAAAATAGTGACAGTGATGAATTTTTTATGTTCCTAAATTTCTTCGATTCTGGGTCTGGGATCTGTTTTTCTCTGAAAGAGTTGTATGTTAGGCTTAAAAAGAAAGCGTAGTAAAAAAATCTCTCATCATGGGATTACAGAAAATCAAATAAAAGTTTTTTTTATTTTGTTATAGGATCAAAGATAGCTAATTAGGATTTGAAAAAGTTTTTATTTTTGATGACTTAATATCGCGTGCCTATAAATTATATCAGAGTAAAAGTGCATTTTTTATTATGTCTGAAAGTATTTTGTTTTAATTCATTCCAGTAAATTAATTATTTTTAAATCTTTTATTTTGATATGCTCGCGCCCCCCTCGTAGGGTTATCGCGCCCCCAGGGGGGCGCGCCCCACAGTTTGAGAAACACTGGTGTAGAGTATTGTTGTGGTTATAGATTTGTAAAATTTAGTATACAGTAGTTATACTTGTTTTGTTGGCACAGTATTGTGTAGGGTATTGTTGTGGTTAAAGATTTGTGAAATTTAGTATACGGTAGTTATACTTGTTTTGTTGGCACAGTATTGTGAAGGGTATTGTTGTGGTTATAGATTTGTGAAACGTAGTATACAGTAGTTATACTTGTTTTCTTGACACAGTATTGAGAAGGGTATTGTTGTGGTTATAGATTTGTGACATTTAGTATACGGTAGTTATACTTGTTGAATTGGAGAACATGGATGTGTAGCTTATTGTGTTGTTTAGATGTGCGCATATGGGTAAAATATAGTTAAGTCTAGGTCTAGTGTATTGTTAGGTTACCTTGAGTCTTTGTGAAATTTTTGTAACGAATAAGTTTAGATTGAGAAAGAAAAGACGTATTGCTAGAGGTTGCGAAGGAATTAAGGGTAGAAACTGATATTACTTTACCCAAGATAGAATTTAATAAGAGAATCTGTCAAAGTAAATACTATGACGAAGAGTCAGTTAAATGTTTGTTGGAGGGTATTTTGGCGGAAAAACGGGAAACCAGGGAAAGCGAGAGGGAGACAAGAGAATATGAAGAACGTAAATTAATTAGGGAATTTGAGTTACAAAGACTGAGAGCTCAACTCAGTAGTAAGTTAAATGAAAATAAATTGAAGGCAGGGAATAGGATTAACGATCTCGCAAATGGTTGTATTTTGTCAGGAAAACATACCGCAGAAGTTAGTGAACAGGTTAATAAGTGTAGGCCTTTAATTAACGCGGTAGTTAATAAAAGCGTGGAGAACACTACGTCTTGTGATTTTGAAAAGAAGAATTGTGACCTCCCAGTGAGATGGACAAACCTTTCCCACCCGTCAGAAGTAAAAGGGAGAGGAACAAAAAAGAATAATCTATTTAAGATTGTGGAAGGGAAAGAAATCAACGTGAATAGGAGTAGTGATTGTGACGTGAAAATGAAAGTTGGGGTATGTGAAGGAAGGGTCAGAACTGTGGCGATGGGTGCACAGCGGGTAATAAATCCGGATAATATTGGAGTGGCTCTTTTGAATTGAAAAGAGATAAGGGAGTGGCGAACCCTGAAGGATTGATTTGTGAGAATATCTGCGAGGAAAAATATACCCTTGGGACGTTAATGGGTTGTGAAAAGCAGTTAACTGTGGATCGGGAAAGTTTTCGAAATCATACAATGGCTAAGATAGCGGGGCAGTCAAACCGTACTCTGCCTGTTGTTTGGTTAGGAAGAGTGAACCGATACCCGTACCCGCGTATCAAATGTATAAAGTATAGGAATTTGAACCAGGTGACGTGAGCCGAGATTTATCTTTTGTTAAAAAGGGAAAGTTTGGTAGAAAAGATCAACGTGGCAACGTGCGTCACTGTACTGGATTTGTGGAAGTGGTATTTTCGTTGTTTCCTAATGATGAATTATCCGAAGCATACCACATGCGTTATGACAGTTGGCATGTACATTATTAAAAAATCGAGGTTTAAGTTTCTTTGTGCTTATGACGGATGTAATTTAACGACTCTGATTTTGAGGTTGTTAGAGCAGATTGATGTATCGCGAATGGTCGACATAGACATTCTGATACAAATTTGGAAAAACCGTGTAAAGAAAATAGACTTTGTGTTAAAATGGTTGAGTAGGGTTGGGTCGGAAGTCGGACCGACCAAAGGTAAATTAGAGACATGGGCAAGTTTGTTCCGTGTAGACATAATGTAGATTTAGAAAATTCATTGCATGAGCTACTGAGGCTTGTTAATTATATTCCCAATTAAAGTGTTTCCTCAATAACTAACGTAATGGAAGACAATACCATGAATTGTGAATAACCTGTTATGGTGGTTGTGATCATGCTTGCTGATAGCCATAATTTAATTAAATTTAAAAAGTCTTAGTTTAAACTTCTTAATTTAAAAATTTGGTTTTTAATATTTTTTTGCAAAGCTTGGAATTTATAAATGTTTATTTTGTTTATTTAATATCGTTGGAAACACCGTTGGAATAAGTAGATGGGAATGAGTAATTCTTAGGACTGTGTACGCTCACAGATGTTTAACACAATTGAATGAGCGATTGATGTGTTAGAATTATAGAAATATTATAATTTGAGATAATTTCTTTAAAATCCTAAATTTTGAAGTGTGATGTAACTGTATGAAATGGAAAAAATGGTCCAAGTTTCGGAATTTAAGTTTTTTTTTGTAAAGTGTAAGTTTTATAGAATTTTGGATTTATTTGTTTATTTTACTTGTGATTGTATGTGTTTCTTGGATTGCTGTCCTGATCGGTCTCATTGATAAGACAACCCTTTGGTGTGAAATGTTACGAACTGAACCAAACTGAGGCCAGAGCAGTCCAGTGAAATGGACCTTTTCAGGGGTAAGGAGTTGTGACATCGTCGATGGTTGTGAATTCCCATCTTTCGATTCACAATAGGTTTTATGGATTCACCAGCTGGTCAAGGACAAGTACGACGTCATCGATTGTCCCTGAATTTTTACGATCCACCAGCTGTGGAATGACCAGTGCACGTGGCCATGGGGCCATTGTTTATTGTCTGAACTCAGGGAATGAGGACAGACAGACGGGTCGCCATAATAGTAAAGTAGAGCCGGCGCCCCATTGACAATAGGCGAAGCCTATCTTAAAATAATCATGTCGTCTTTTCTAGTGTTGCGTGAAGGGGAGACTAGGAACAGGTGGCGGGATGGACAAGTGTGTCCAGATGTTCGACAAGGAACTATGGCGCCTTGGGCCAGACGGCTCGGATGTGTTTTGGCGTGTTATGCGCAAATATTACGAGGGAGGTCAAGAGAGACTTTTGTGACCTGCCAATGAGAAGGAATGAGGGGCGTGTTGTGAACACATCCCTGGTGTTTAAAAGGGTTCTTTTTCAGGGGAAGACAAAAAAAATCGGGGCAGAATGGACGGAAGGAGAACGGAGAAGAGACGAGAGGAGAAGACAGGAGAGACAGATGGAGAAAAGGGCTGAGTCCGGAAATTGGAGTGAAAAAGACGATGAACGCCGGTGGCGTTGAGAATGGAATATGAACTGACTTTACACCGGCTTGGCATATAATCTGAATTTATACTACTTCATTAACAAATTGTTAGCAAATAAAGTTTGCTTTTATTTGTATATTAGCCTGTAATCCTTAATTATTGATGGATAGCTACACACGACGTTACAGTAGCATACAGAATGTTTTACAATATTTTAAAGATATTATACATTTTTTATGTATTTTTATAATTAATTATACACATAATATATATAATTAATTATAAATATAATATATATAATTAATTATAGACATAATATATATAATTAATTATACACATAATATATATATATATATATATATACACATAAAATTAATTATACACACAATTATATACGTGATTAATTATATACGTAATATATATAATTAATTACTCACATAATTAATTATTAGACTGCATTAAATATTCCTTCAAATTGTCCGTGTAAAACAGAGGTTCCCAAACTTTTTTGTCTCATATACCCCTTGCCATGTTTTTTGGTTTGGAGTAGATCCCTGTTTAATTAATGTAGGAATTTCCCTTTGAAACATTTTGTTAAAAGGTTGAGTCATATCCTTTTCAGAGGACCATAAATCTCAATTTTATTTATTACTGCATTCCGAAGCAGCGCCATCTAGTGAGCTTTCGTAGCTCCGGCTTGAAAAATTTTTCGGCAGAGGCCTACTAACCACTGCTTGTTCAACACGTCGCGTCTTTACCGCATTTCCGCGCCCAGCGCGGCACCACCAGTCCTAACATCCAAGAATGAGAAAGGTTTATTTCCCCGTCTTCTAAAGGTATAACTCAACTTTTAATTAACCTAATTCCTGCATATATTTCTCTTTGTAAATATCCCCTTTTGTAAATATTTCCCTTTAACTTTAAATAAATTCTCTTTTACTTTGAAGTATTAAATGAATTAGATTCAATTAATAATTCATCACTCACCCTTAAATACTTACCCCTAGACAAACCACCTCGCCAATCTAAAATCCCGCCTTCTGAAGAGTCTGATTTTTATTCGAAGATTTATTCGGACTCCCACATTAATATTGAATTTTTGCAAATTTATCAACTTAAATGTCTTTTTGATAGCTAGTACTACTACTAGTACTTTGAAAGAATTCAATTTATAATTCATGAAGTATAGAGTTAAAGTTTAAAAAGCATATGTTAATTAATTAAATTAAAAGTTAATTAATATATAAAATAACTGTTAAATAAAATAATCAAACAACACACAGTTGATATTAATGAGAGAGATGAATCTGGAGCTACAATAACAAATTTTCAACATTTAGTATCAATCTTGTCAGGTTTAACCTTAAATCTTCTCTGTTAGTAGTGTCCAGTTTCTTTTTTGTTTTGGAGATTTGCAACTACACTGAAACTTCTTCTTATTAGGAAAAATAATTAAAAACTTCCTCACGATATTCCGTAATTCGGGACAAATAACAGGTTTGCCTTTCTAAAGACAAAATTGCTGGCATCCGTTTCTAAACTTTAAAATCTTCATTGGTGCATATCATGGTCAGTTCCTGTTGTCATGTGACATTTTTTTTAATATGACCATATAAATTCATTGCCTACTTTGGTATTACCATAGTCAAAGAATTTCAAACCTGGTTTCAAAATCTAAATAAAAGGCAGTTAAAAGTTGAACGTAGGTTAAAACGTGCTGGCAGATTGTCTGGGTTAATTTGAGAAAATTCCGGATCTCCAGTATTATACTTCTTTAGTTTAACTCTGGAAAGAAACGCTGAAATGGTTCCTGTTTTTTTTAAAAATTATGCTGTCACCTTGTACGGTCAAATTAACCTCATTAAGTTTAGTAAATAAATCTGCTAAATAAGTAAAATTTGGTTTCCAATTAATTAAATTATCTTATAAAATTAAAGTCATGATCTAGTTTAATGAGAGTTAATATCTCATAGACCTCTACTTACACCTCATTGACCCCCAAATTGTTTTTTTGCTGACGTAAACCCCTTGAAGATTATCATAGACCACTGGGGGTCTATATAAACCACCTTGGGAATGACTGGTGTAAAAGATTTAATTAAAAAGGTATCGTGCAAATTCCTATTAAAATGGCAATAACATGCAAAAAAAATTGTGTGTTGAAGTTTTTAAAATTTAATTTTATAAAATAATGGCTGTCTTAACAGTCTTAGAATAGATTAGAAAAATTTATGTTTATTTCACACGTTACATTCAATAAAAAGAAAAAAAAGTGTCTATATAAGTAATATTAACTTTTTTTTTCCCCTTAGAAAATTCTTTTAACAGTTTGAAGCAATATGAATCAAATATTTAGCAATTAGAGACTAGTTCATTTATTACTAAACAAAATTATCACAATATATTACGATTACAAAACATAATCATCATAATAAATATAACTACGTAGTATTTCAATTTCGAGCTATTGCTGTTAGGATTCTTTATGTATGGTAAATAATTAATGAATGTACTCAAAAGCTCATTAATGTTTTGCATTTTAAATGACCTACTATTGTCCTTTATAAGCAACTAAAGAAGTTATTTTTATACGAAAGGCAAATAATATTTTTTCATTTGAATAACAATGTCAATTGAAAATGTTTTAAGACCATTACGGTACATTCAAGCTACGAAAACACACATACTTAAAAATGTTAATCAATATGGAAATATTCTACGAAACTGATGACATTTATATTTATGTTTATAAAACAAAAAATAAATAAGTAAAATAGAAAAAAATCACAAATACAGCAAAATAATTTTTTCTTTTCACTTTATCTTACGCAAAGATTAAAATTCCTGGGTATTAAACCTTAAAAATCTAAAAGAGAATTTGAAAATAAAAATATTGTTACCTTTTTTGTTGTCCGACTTTGTTTTGTCTGTATAAGCACAGGAAGCTAAAAGAATTAGTTAGGAAGTCAAATTGACACAAGATTCCCTCAGTTTTCTTTGAAAAAACGTCTTTTTCTCAGGGTCTCCTTCTGCCCCTCTTTCCATTCATAAAACTTGACCGTGCTTTTCATCACTTTTGTTGAGACTAATCTCTGCCAAAATCTATCTCTTTCAATAGCACCCGAATTCACGCATACGCAGCAGCAAGAGTTGTACGAAATTAGTTGAAAGAGAAGGAACCGGATGCCGAAATTCTTCTTTGTCGCCTCCTCCCCCTTTCCCCATGGGACCAGTGTTGGGAAATACGGTTTTAAATACTAATGAATACTTGTTAAAAAAAAATTAAAAACTGTAGGACTCCATAGAAAACGTGAATATTTTACATACATATTTTTATTTTTTTCTTCGAATTTTTATTTTGACTCTGAGAACCCCTTTGTAATCTTGGTTTATTTTCTTCATAAACTAGTTAATTTCACAGCCAATTTCCCGCCTTCTAAGGTTGCCGCCCCGGGCAGGGGCCCGGCTTGCCCACCCCTAGCACCGACCCTGATACGGATCCCCGAAGTTACATTGACCCCAACGTATATAAGCAAAAAATCGTAAATATTAAGGGGCCTAATACAAGGGCTCCCGACGAATTGATTGCTCCTGAAATTCAGATATTTACCAATAGTTCTACTTTTGACATCAATGTTGTATAAATCTAGTATAGTTTTTAAAATATTTGTCAAAACGTGGACTTAAACTTAAAAATTTTTTACATGAATATTATTTTAGTTTGATACTTAAAATTATATAATTAATTTGCACAAAACCAAAACATTCATGTAAATAAAACAAGAGTTTCTCTGATTAAAAAAAGAAAAAAGAAGTTAAAACCGTTATATATTTCCGAAGGCAGTTCAATTTCTCAAAACGTTTTTACTGAGGGAGAACCTTTATACTAGGTTTCAGCATAGTAGGTATGATAGGTCGTTATATTGAGAGAGAAAATAGCACACAATTTCTACTTATCTCAGTATTAACAAATGCGTTCATTATATACAAGTAGTGTGGTGAATAGTTTAAATTATTATTTCAAATATTATTAATTTATTGACTTATGTTAAGACCATATGTATGAGTCCCATATTTTATTTTAATTATTTACTGAAACATGAATAAGTTTAAGATTCATGATAAATGTAGGCAATTTTTAAAATGGGTCCTTAATTTCGTATTACACGGCTCCCTTTTTTCACTGTACAAATATCGTATATACTACGCATGGTTTTACACGGTGTTTTTTGTAACGAATCAAACGAGTAAAAATAAAGTCGAATGTATTTTGAACTCTACTAATTATACAGTGGAAGGAAACTAAAAAAAAAATTCTTACCACTACAAACGAAATGAATCTGACTTATTGAATTAAACTTACTGACTTATTGTAAAAAAAAAATTGAAACATGTGGTACTTTCTCTGTAATGTTTTTCTTTTATTTTTCTTAATTTAACGTTTAAGGTATCCCACTACGTTCGGAGCCATGATTTTGCAAAATTGTATAAATGAATAATATTTATGATATTTAGTGTCACTTAGATTAGAAAACGTATATGAAATCGTTTTAAGAAAATTATTACAATAAAAAATTATTTAAGTACAATATTTTTATAAAAAAATGAACATAGAAAAACCAGTTTTCAAAACATTCTCCTTTTATGAAAAATGTTTCGATTATAATAATATTTTGTGCCTGTATATAGCTCAGACCTTTGTACAGAAGCTAAACCAGAATTTTTGAAATGTATAACTTAGAAGTGTTTTTGTCGATATTTTACTATAACAGAGGGGAGAAATTTTAAGAAAAAAACGCCGATAATTATTTCAATTGGAGGTAACTCTGAAAATAATGTGAAATTTTCAAAAATCCTAGTTCAGACTCTCCGGAGAAGTCTTTACTTTATATAAGCAAAATATTATTATTATAGAGGCATTTTTTTTTTAAAAAAAAAAAAAAGAACGTTTTGAAAAAGGTTATTCTAAGTTAATTTTTTACCAAAATATTGTAATTAAATAATATTTTTTGTCTTAATGTCCTTAAAACAATTTTATGCATGTATTCTAATCTAAGTGACACTAAATATCATGAAAACTATCCATTCATGTGCTTTTTTAAAATCACAGTTCCGAACGTAGTAGGATATCTTTAAAGTGCCGATTATGGTATATGATTTCATTTCGTTCATATTTTCAACAGTTCATCGCGCAAAGAATCAGCGTAATTAATGAAATTAACAAAGTGAAATAAAACAAATTTTAAAATATCTTATATCGTGCTGCTGTTAGAATGACTACTTATGGAAAGCAGTGTATTTTGGACAAAGAATTTCGCACCACAGGGTAACCATTATACGGGGCAATTAACTACAGACTGGGAGGGTGACACAGAGGACTTTTGGCCTTTATTGTATTTTTTCTTGGAAGGAGAAACAGCTTCCAATTCTTGCTGAGCATGAATACACATCGGTCTTTTGGATGTTATAGAAAAAGAGAGAGAGAGAGAGAGCACCCAGATAAATAAAATCTATTATTCTCTTTCATTGGACCACTTTTGTAAAAACTTCCGACTAAGGCCCAAGCCTTCTTGTAGCTTCTAAGTGCAACGTTTATCTACAGTCAACCAATCACTAGACCAAGAGACAGTAGCGTCCACAGGAATTTTTCAAGGGGGGGTCGAAAGTTCACCATTCTTGTATCATGCTCTTTTTGATTTTGTCGATTTTGGGGAACAAAACACAATAAAAAACTAATTTTTGAATAAATAATTAGCATTAATTAATAAAATTATTCATTAATAACAAGTAATTAATTAAATTTTACGTACTATATACTTAGAATTATAATCAATCGGAAAAAAATCAAGGGCTTTGGGGGGATTCAGACCTCCAGGACCCCCCTTGTGTGCGCCACTGCCAAGAGATGTTGTCAATTACAAGCAAATAATATATTTCGAATCAATTTTTCCCATTCTAAATGTGTTACCTGTATTTTGCTTCAAACGGTCTTTCTGACAAGCTGCTTTCAATAGGAATTTTTTAGATCCTTTCGGAGTCTTTATCACTCGTTGTCACCTCATTATTTTGATTAAAACGATATCAGCTTTTAAAGATATATAATTGGGGGAACTGGGATGTAGAGTACACACATGGAAAAAATTGAATCGTTTGAAGGCAGTGATAGGCGATTTTATAAATAAATATAAAAGGGAACTCTGTTAAAAAGACTATTGATAACATTTTACGAATTTTTGTTTGCACACGCCCGGTGCAGTTTGGGGGCGTCGCATTATTGAAAGGGCTGATAGGGCGGTAGCTACGCTCCCAGTATTATTATAAAATTGAATAGTTTTCATTACTTGAAAAATTCTGAATTTTCAACTTGTTAATGAACAAATACATGAGTACATTAATGCATTTTTAAAATATATAGATCTAAAAAAGTGTTTACTCTAAATTATTTATAAACACAATTTTTTTTTTTTTTTTTAGCAATACACTTCACTGTAAGTTTGACAAATTGTCTCAACCAGATTTACTTCATGAGTTCTCAACATTTTGCGTATCAATGAACTTAAACAATTTTAGGTGTATTTCCTGGGAAAAGGAACAAGGGGGAAGGGATAACGAAAGGGGGCGGGGAGGAAACACAACTACCAAATAAATTTAGCAAATTTTAAAAACTTTTTAATTAGAAAAACAATGCTGTGGGACTTAAGAAATTTTCTTTGTTATTAAAATATTATCGTATTATCCTATTTGACAATCAGTTTGAAGTAAATTATATTTCTATTGAGAAGACAGAATGTAACCAGAAACATGTAGCAATATGGGCTACCAAAAACCTTATGATTAGCCGGATAGAATTTGTCAGTCACATCTGTATTCCATGATATATAACTAATAGAGTTCTTTTTCTAAGAGTATAATGCTGGCATACATGTGCAACCAGTAGCGCACACAGGAATTTTTCAAGGGGGTCCGGGGTCGAAAGTTCACCATTCTTGTATCATGCTCCTTTTGATTTTGTCGATTTCTGGGAACAAAACACAGTAAAAAACTAATTTTTGAATAAATAATTAGCATTAATTAATAAAATTATTCATTAATAACAAATACTTAAATAAATTTTACGTACTATATACTTAGAATTATAATCAAACGGGGAAAAAATCAAGGGCTTTGGGGGTCTGGACCCCCCCAACCTTGTGTGCGCCATTGTGTTCAACTAATTACAGACGTAATATTTTATCTTAAAGTAAATATTTATAATTTATTCAGTCTTTTTTTTGTGTGTGGAAATAACCCTTAAGTGCAACATGTCACTTCTGCAAAATGGTTTCGCTTTAACACATCACTAAAATTCGAAAAATTTTCAAATGCATAATATAACATTCTAGAACAGTGATGCCCTAACTACGACCTACGGGTCGAATGTGACCTGTCTAGATTCTATTAAGACCCCTGCAAAAAAACTTTTTTGCTTTAATTTTTCTCAAAAAATTTTCTTTATGACGTATTTTTATTTTTTGCATGTGCTAAAATTTTTCAAGAAAATTTGATTATAGTTTATGTAAGTAAACTGTAAATTCAAATTTACACAAAAATTAAAAGACTTCTGAATGCGCAAAAAGTGGAGTCCTCCCGAATAAATATATATGCATAAAATTATTAAAATAAATTTATTGGCTTTTATATTTATTTAACTAGGACAAAAAAATAAATTTTCAATTTATTGAAAAAAAGTTCTTTCAATCAGAAAAAAAATATCCCCTTATTCATCGAATTAACATCAAAGAATTATCTAAGTACTTTTTTTAAGTCTTCATTTCGTTTTATAATAAATTATTTAGGCGAAAATTTTCTTTTTTTTTTCAACTTCTGAAAACGTTTACCTGTCACCGTAATAATGTACAGTCCGAAATTAGTATTAAAATGAAATAAATAAATTTTTCACACGTTTCACACTTTTCAGAGCACATTTCGAAATCAAGGGTCATATAATAAGGAACGAAATATTAACTTTAAATGCACCACGATGTGTCATCGGAATTTTTTGTGCGTGTGTGTGATTTGAGCATTTATATTTTATCAGATTTTTCGGCAGAACTTTGATATTTATAAGAATTATTATTACTGGAATAATCTTCTATTCATAGAAAGCTATTCAATCTAAGTCCGATTTTTTAAATTATTACAGTATACCGTGACATATATTTTCAGTATGCAATAATATATACACACACAATGCAATGATTTTATATTCAACATTACTATAATAAATTTTTACGAAATATTATGTGTAATTTATCATATTATTTATCTACATCCATCCATTAGAGGTGCAATTAATTAATCTGTAAAACATGTAATTAAAGTAAATGTAATTGTAATTATCATGTTTTTTAGAAATATGAATAAAAACTGAACACATATTTATTATATCTCCCCAAAATTAAATGTTTAAAAAATTCTCAGGAAATTTGTAACATTTTGCATTAAGAAATCGGCTTTAGTAAGTTGATTTCTGGTCCTATTAAAAACTGTATTTCTAATGAAAATAATCATTATTGATTAAAGTGGGAATACAAAGAGAGAGAGAGAGAGTTATATTAACGTCGCACTATTGAGCTGCAAGGGACCATTGGTGACGGAAGTCGTAATTTTGAACCTCGGTCAAGTGACGAGAATGACACGTGAGATGTCGACCCACTCTCCGAACACACTCTCCACACTCCCTTGGGAGGAATTCGAGGCTGATAGGTTTAACGTGCATCAGTTCTTCTACACCGTCGGTCCCCGGTGGTACAAAGACTCAAACTCAAGGTATGCCGGCAACGAGTTCATGACCGTAATTCGCGGCCCTGTAGAAATATATGGCATTAGTTAAATATTGTGCACAGTTTTTAATAACATGCTGTAATTATTTATTTATATTTATAATTATTTCCTCACACTAGACCACTGTGTTAACCGATGGAAGAATATAGCATCGAATAGATCAAGATGGTGTAAACCAGGGGTACTCAACCTTTTTTCCTGCCGGGCCGCCTACATATGTTAGCTACTTCCCACGGGCCGAATACATATTTTAGCTACTTCATGCGGGCCGCATAGATATGATGGATATTTCACGCGGGGCGCAACATGAGGATTAATGGAGGGGTGAGGAGAAATGCTTTGAGACTAAGATAACATAGAAACTTTAAAATGTGGAAAATTGATCAAAATATTAAAACTCCTATTTTGTTTTGTCTTTTAATTATGATTTTTTTATATATTTCTTATTTTTGTGACAGAATATTTCTAAATTGGAAGCGTTTAAGAATCACTCCTTCACAATTCCTGCGCCAGAGTAAACAGTTTTCATATTATTGTCAATATTATAACAAATTTCATAGGGTGCCTTTGTTACTGCTGTGACATTACCACTGACAAAACACTTTTTTGCTGTTGTGAAGATTATTCAAAAAAGCCTGTTTATCATCTCTTGAAAGAGATCTTCGTGGAAAAGTATCATTCAACACAATTCCTGTTTATTGCTAATTTTTAAAGATAACACTTTGGTAACAAATCAAACAATTACTGATCCATGCTTGTTTTTCACTACAAAATAGTCAACTTCCCAATCGACTTGAAACATTCAATTTTCTTCGAATATTTTTCGGTTGCAAAATGTGAAAGATAGTTAAAAAAATAGTTCCACTCATAAAATGGTCGCTACTCCACAGTTTTCTATTACCACTTATCAGGAAAAAAAATATCAATTCGCACCCATACGACATCGACAGCAAAATTGATATATTTGATTTCTTAACAAAGAATTTCCCGCCAAATTTTTGATAAATAGATGAATTTCTAAGAATAATGGGCCATGACCGGGTCACTTAAAAAGGCCCGATGGGCTGCAGGCTGAGTATCTGTCTGAGACAACCTTGGCCGGTAACCGGCTAAAGTGCTTGGAAGGAAGATCACTATTGTCATTGAAGACCCGCCGTTCAGAGAGGGCCGTTGGACGGTAAATCTATCGAGGCTCAAACGTCCTCCCGTGGTGTAGAATGGAGGGGGTACCAGCTCAGGTGTCGTCCTCGTCACTTGACCATGGTTCAAAATTACGAGGTCTGTCGCCATAGCCCTCGTGCAGCTTTATTGTACAACGTAAAAAAAACTCTGATTCACTCACAGTAGACCACTGCAATAATATTAAAACTAAACTATTATAAAATTAATTTCATTACATCTTATTTTTATTCTATTGTATAGTTTAATCACAGATATAAATATATGTTCTTAATTTTGACTTATTAATAAAATTAAGAACATAACACTCAAGTGGGTTAGAAAAATTTAACTTTAGCGCATTTTTATCCTTATTCTAAATCAGGAATGTCCAACCCGCGGCCCCCCCTTTAATAATTTTGTGGCTCCCGAGATTCTTTATAACTTTGCAAAATTCAACTATTTTGTACATTATTTTTGTTTAAAGAGTTTTTTTTTTGAACAAAATAAATCCCATAACTGTTATTATTTTATCGCGTTGCTTCTGTTACTGCGAATCTCTCTCTCTTTTTTTCTAAATTGAAATTTATCAAACACATAAATTGTGCTCAAACTTAACGCGCGAAAATCTGCAACATCAATTACGAGACGCAAATACACATACATTGAGATCGACTCGCAAAAACTAAGTGAAAGAGCTGAGAAACAGATAACTCACTAATTAAATAAATTAAGCATTATTTGATCATTTCATTATTATTATATTATTTACGTTTGTATACATGGAAAACAATGAAAACAACAATAATAATATATCAGTTTATTTTAAATGTTCACTCCAACAAATGTTTGTAATCGATGCAAATCAAAAAAGATAAATATTTTTATATGCGGCCCGCGAGGTCATTTGGGTTGGCCACCCCTGTTCTAAATTGATGTTTCTTCAAATAACTGACAACAAGCACACAGAAAAGTGTATGTATGTGCATTTCTTAACAATTCCCATTTGGGCGAAATTGTAAACGAAAGAAAAAGTCTACCTTTTTCGGTCCTCTTAAAACTCTTAATGCCGAAATTAATAATACGTAAACATCAAACAAAAATAAAAATAATGAGAATCACTTTCGCCAAATGGGGTGATAAACATGCCAACCCTGTCATTCAATCATAGATCGCATGCTCTGATCTCTTTTGCTCTGTCATCCGCCCCAAATGCTGAACATCTCCCCAACTAGGAACATCCATTTCACTCGGAGGGTGACGGGTGTTGGAGAGAGAAAGAGAACTTAAATGAATCCACCTTTTATTTTTCTCCTGCTTTTTTTTATCATTCTCTCTTCCACTTGCGATTTTTTTTATTTCGATTTCTTTTTTTCTGAAAGATGAAGAGATGCCGCCATCGTGTGTGGAATGTGTAATATAAAGGGATCTGTGATAGAGTTCTTTTTTATTATTATTATTATGGGGGTAGCAGAATTCCGTGGCAATTTAACAAGCGTGCCATTTTTGATGAGGATAATACATTAATTTATTTACGGTCCTCTTTCCCTCCCCCTTTTTTTATAATTCTGTGGGGGTGCGTTCGATTTGAACTTATTAATAAGCTCAATTTATTGGCACTCCCCGAGATTGCAACAGGTTATGCAGTACTTTTTTTTATATGCTTACTGAGTGAGAGAGATGGCAGTTTTTTTTTTTTTATTTTTCTTTACAGTGAATGATAATTCTTTCTGCTTTAATATGGTAATGATTCCGTAATCAGCGTGAGAATATTCGTAATATTTTATCAAATTTTTGTAACTTGCTCTTGAATTTATAATTTTGAAAAAATATAATAATTATTGCTCTTTGTGTTCTTTCTTTTTATTTTTTACATGGACTGTTCCGTATTATATTAGAAAGTATTTTTATTAAAGTTATAAGAAATAAATTATAAACGAATGAAATTAACAAAAAAAAATGTGTTTATTTAATTATTCCATTAATATATATATATATATATATAATATGTAAATAAACAAAGGAATACAAAAATGAATCAATTACAAATAATTCCTCATAATTGACTTTTTAAAAGTAATTTTTATATCGCCCAATGAATAAAAATTACTATATATTATTATACTATATATTATTATACTATATATTACTATAATAATAGTTTTTTTTAAAGATATTTACTGGTTTATTATTTTAAATGAAATAGTAGCTATATATATTTGATGTGGCCACAAAAACAGTAAAGCAATAATCATATATTACGATTTTTAAATCACCAGATATAATTCCCTCTAACAATTCAGAAACATATATCTAACCTTTTATTTATTTATTAATTGTAATTACAAAGAGACGTAGATTACAAAGATCAATGTTTTGAGAAGAATTTTAGTTCCATCAACTTCAGTTGCAACAATCTATCATCATTTCCTATTATTTTTAAGATTAGAAACAATATATAAAATTATATCGACTTATAGTATGGTTTTTTTTCTCTAAAATTCGGAAATCTAAATTGTTTGTTCACTGTTTGTAACAAATCTCGAATTTTTAGCCATTGTCATGCTACGAGAATAACATCCAAGCTCATATCACGATACCTCAATTTCAACATTATGCAAAGCAAAAACTGTGAAGGCGATTGAATTAAAAAAAGAAAAACGAGTCTTACAGTAGTCGCATATGATGTGTAACATCTGACATGTTATCGTGGTAAATACGCAATATTAACTTTTTTCCTGAAAAAAATATGAATCGAGTATGATTGGAAATAATTTTCTATCGAATAATTATATCTTTAATGAAAATTTTATTTAATTAACAAAAGGAGTAAAAAAAAAATGCAATATTTTATCAAAAATAATATTCTTGTTCAATTTGGGGAAGAGCGGAGACAATAGACTTATGATAACGAAAATATGACACATATACTAGTGATTTCAAAGTATTTAAAAATCGTTGAAAAACAGCGTCAATAACAGTATCACTGTTAGCAGTCGAAATATTTTGATTTGTGCTCATTTCGAGCTTGAGTTCATCATTCATAAAAACCATAAGCGGCTCAGCTTTTGGCAAACTGAAGTTAAAGTTAAAATCACCACTCAAAATCAGGGAAAGCGAGTGATAATTTTTTTAAAAGAGCAGAACCACCTTCGTTATATGGTAAAAGTACAAAATTCAGGAAATCTTTAATTTTTTTTAACCGTTTGATTCGAAGAAATGTATACGACAACCGAAATCACTGTTTGTCCATTTTCAAATAAGCATTCTGCCGCCCTTATGTCCCCCAATATCATGACTAACGGATTTAGAGCAGTGTTTCTCAAACTGTGGGGCGCGCCCCCCTTGGGGGGCGCGATAAACGTACAAGGGGGGCGCGAGGATATCGAAAATAAAAGATTTAAAAAAATTTATTTACTGGAATGAAGTAAAACAAAATACTTTCTGACGAAATAAAAAAATACACATTTACACCGATATAATTTATATATCTGCGATATTACGTCATAAAAAATTAAAGCTTCTACTTCTATTACGGTTTCTTTACAAACCAAAATGAGAAAAAACAAAACCCAGACCCATAATCGAAAAAATTTTTAGGAAGATAAAAAATTTATTACTGTTATATTATTGTCATCAGCTGTAGGCAGCAGAATGTAGTTGCTGCGGTTTGACCTTCGAACTTACTTGTACGGTTAGTTACGTCCCTGCTCTTATGTGTATTTGTTTTTTCATTTAGGGAAGTTGCAAATAAACTATTTCTGCTGCAATTTTTTTCTTGTAAAATATTTTTATGATTTATGGAAAAGCACAGAGAGCTAGTTCTTTGAAGGATTACTTGGCCAAGATTTATTTCTATGAGTTATTCCCAAACATATAAAAAAGCATAATGAAAAACGTATTACATAATTTTTTTTGAACATCCATATTGTAATAAATACACTTTTATTCTGGAGCTGTCACGCCGAGCACAAAGTGCACGAAATCGGTAATTCTGGCAAAACTGTTTAATTGTTACCAATGGCTCTGACACTATCCTCCTGTTTGACAGTCTTAACGTGTGAACTAAAATATATTTGTCACATATCTCCCTCTTTTTGGGAGTGACAAACATTTTTTACAATCTTGAGGTACTTGTTTTGACTGAGTTCCCGGTTTGATAACTTTTTTTCCGAAATATTTTCTGTGTTCTTGAAAGTAGGGGTGAGTATATTTTCTCTTACTTAAATTATTCACTAGAATTACGATTTTTATTGTGTACTATAAAAATAATTATTAAAAAAAAGATTGGGGTGGCTCAATAACCCCACTCGACCATTAGTATCGAGTGCGTGCCTGCTCCAGGTTTAAAACATGTTGAAGTCTTTTCACTTTAAGTATTAAAAATAATACAATTATTTCTCATCGGAATTTTATATTATTGTTCATTATTCAACATCAATTCTAAATGCTAATTCTGTGAGGCTTAAAATTACAGTTCGCTTAAAACTAATTATAATTTGAGCAATGATTTAAAAAAAATCATTTTACATTTTTGTAAACATTGTTGCGCACTTGGCTTTACTCTCCTTAAAATTCAGCGATTATATCAATAAAGTTTTATTTTCTTATAAATGAACTCGTGCAAATAGCGGGTACTTCAGCCGGTATACTTTTAATGTACCAGTGCTGCACAGGGTATTTTATAACTAATTAATTAATGCTAAATTAAGAACAAGTTTAATAAGTATTAGCGACTTCCATGGGCTTGTCTTACAGAGCAAATTTTTCAAAGGAATGCTTATATGATTAGAAATTGACCCACTGACTTCTTTCTAAAAAAAAAAAGCTGATATCTATATTTTGTCTTCTAAGCAGCCACCGCATTTTACAATATGTTCCAATTTAAAAATTAGAGAAAGGAAAAATAACATAATAATTATCCTATTACTTAATATATATATATATATATATATATATATATATATATATATATATATTGCTTAAAAGCAACATATACAAAATTTAATACTTATGTCATGAATTTGTACGGTATATAATTAAGATTATTGCTTTAGCGTAAAAAAAAGTGCATTATTATTGCATTCAGTACATTATTAATGTATAAGGGGGGCGCGATAAAAATTGTGATTGATAAGGGGGGCGCCAGTATTGAAAGTTTGAGAAGTACTGATTTAGAGTCAAGCGCTCGAGTGCTTGAAGGCTACTAGAGTTGGACCCCCATGCGAGGGTAGAGAAAAGACACATCCACGCACTCTCATTGGTCAAATCAAGTAGTGCTTGCTTACATCACATCCTGTTACACATATCCGCCCCTTTTCACGAAATCACTCCCAACAAATATCCAGCAACCGAGAGGAAAGATGTTACACATCAAAAAAACTTTTTTAAATCTTGAGGACTTTCAAAGGATCGCCAGAATCCATTATTTTACATTCCTATCCTTTGTAAAACCCAGACTCAATTTACAATACAACTTATACAGAGTTCCTCACACACATATAAAAAGTAATTTCCTTCATTTACGCGGATAGTTGTATCAACGAATACAATGTAGAAAATGAAAATAAAAAAAAATATACTTTTCAAAACAACGATTCGCTATCATATACTCATACATCTCTTTCTTAATAATAATTGACAAAGTTTAAATTTGTGTACTGCATATGTGAAGTGAGTGAGAGTTCAAATAAAACATCGCACTATAAAACAGCACGAGAGCTATTCCTGGCGGATCTCGTCATTTTGAACCTAGGTCAAGTGACGAGGATGACACCTCTATTAACTACCCCACCAACAGGAGGATTAGCCTCGAACAGATTTAACGTGCATTGGCTCCCTGTACACGGTGAGTTTTCAATGGCACAAGTACTCGAATCCGTGGCACTTCAGACTACTTATGTGAAACCCATAACCGTAACAATATTGGTTACGTAAACTTCGGTATTGCTTAAGTAATTCGTATGATGTGTTTTTTTCTTACAGAAATTTTAATGCTTCAAAGTATTTTTTTTTAATTTTGAGAATTGTGAATTCATTTTTTTTGGATTATACCCCAAGAAACATTACTATTTTTCTTACTTTTATCTTGCCAATTGTCTGGTTAACTTTTAAATTTAATTCCTAAATTTTATATGGCTTCTTGTTCTTTTCTTAGTTGTACCTCTTGTTAAAACCATTATTTATCCATTGATATCAATTTTTTAAAATGCATTATTAAATTTACTTCACCTTATAGTTATACCTAAGCGTACTCCAGGAAAAATTAACGAATGCACTAAATTTCTCTGAAGAATTTGTGTTTTCATAATACACGTAGTGGTGATTTGAGAGTTCAACTACGCTGAATGTAAATTCTAAATACACAGACTATATAAATAATGAAGAAATTATTATATACACTGGTGTGCAAAAATTAAGGACGAGACGGTTTTTTCAATGTAACTTTGTACAAAAGCTTTCCAAATCAACACATTTAATACCGTAAGATCCCCAATACGTAAGGACATGTGTAATATGTAAGCAACACTTACTAAAAGGGAAATCAGAGGGATAAAAAGAAGCTTTATTGAAAAAGTAGCATGGAGCGCAATGCGACCGATGGCCGAAACATCCCTGTGATGGGTGTCCAGCAAGAAACATCCGGTCTTTAGTAGGGGATATGATCTCCCCTGACTGCTAGGCAGGTTTCACAGCGTCTGCCCATGCTGAGAATGAGGGTGTCAATGAGTTGTTGAGGCATTGCTGCCCATTCGTCTTGCAGCGCCAATCGAAGCTCCCGAATCGTTACTGGTGGTAAGGTACGAGCTGCCAAGCGTCTGCCTAGAAAATCCCATACATGCTCGATGGGATTGAGATCCGGAGATCGTGCCGGCCAATCCATACGTTCAATATCCTCACTCTCTAAGCTGTTCGGCAGCTACTGTGCGATGACATGGTGCATTGTCGTCCATGAAAAGGAACTGCAGACCCATAGCGCCTCTAAAAAGACGCACATATGGAAGAAGAATCTCGTTACAATAACGGGTCCCGTTGACTGAACCTGCGTCGAAGATGTGAAGGTCTGTACGACTACCAAGCATGATGCCTCCCCAAACGAGAACACCGCGACCTCCATACCTGTCCCTTTCAATGATGTTCGAGGGATGATTGCGGCTTCCCCGCTCTCTCCAGATGAGTATGCGATGAGAATCGCTACTCAAACTGAATCTGCTCTCATCTGTAAAGAGTACTCGTCCCCATTCATTGTCTCTCCAATTCCGGTGTTCCCGGCACCACAGAGAACGCCTTCTCCGATGGGCAGGCGTTAAAGGTACACACCGTACAGGGCGTCGTGTAAACAGACCACCACCGTGCAGTCTTCTGGCCACGGTAAAACGCGATATCGGTCGTCCAGTCGCCTGTGTCGTGTGTCTAGCGATTTCTCCCGCTGTCTGCCGCCTGTTTCTTCTGGCCTGTAAGACAATGTACCGGTCATCTGCGGGTGTGGTTCCTCGTGGACGACCACTACTGAACCCCCGGATAGCTGTTCCTGTAGTTTGAAATTGTCTCCAAAGTCGTGAAACGATGCTGTGAGCAATTCCGAACTCTGCAGCCACACTTGTCACACTGCGGCCTTCCTCCAACTTCCCAATGATTCGACCTCGGGTAAAAGCATCCAGATGTATTCTAACAGATTGATTATTCGCCATTTCTCGCTGAGGCAGCAACTCGGTGTGATTTTAACTGCTATACGGCGTGCAATCTCTTTGCCAGAAATACTGATCTTACACCGACAACATGTTTATACTACTCAGACACTCCCCCATTACGTCTACCTGCATATCTGCGCATGTGCTCCCGTACATCACCTTACTTAATCTCCTGATTGGTCTTTCTGTCCGCTCTGCCTCTTCGTTCAGCTGATATGCTAATTTTTCGACTTCGTCCTTAATTTTTGCACACCAGTGTATATATACTAGCCGTTATACCCACCCGCTTCACTGGGTATTTCACGATGTTGTATACTGTTTACATATATATAACTTATTGATATCTAGCATTAAGAATTTGATTGTATTGAAAAATATATTTATAGCTGTAACTCTCGCCTCTTGATATAAAAAGGACATAAATTATAGTACCTAATATTTCTATTTATATCCAAAATAGAAGTAGAAAGATTTTTTGCTCTCACACTTAACCCAATAATCAAGTGGATTTCCACCAAAGCAACTTTCAGTGGATCTCTACTCCATAAAATAAATATGCGTGCTAAATTTCAAGTCTAAATCTAACAGAGCAAAAGCGGAATTTTTATCATCATTACCCGTTGAGAGGATTATTAGCGGATTCCAATTCAACAAAAGAAACATGCAAAACTAATTTTATTATTATAGTCCTAGCAGTTCGAAAATGGGAATTTTGTCTATCAATACTCCCCAATAATTCCCCCTGGAGTTGATTTCCGAAAAATCCATCCTTAGTGGAACTCTATTCAACTAAAGAAACAGGCTCAACAAATTTCAAGTAAATGGGTTAAATTCAAAAACAGGAATTTTTCTATAAGTCTCCTTAATCCCTAGCAACCCCCCCTCCTTTTGGGTGTCGGTTTTTGCAAAACTCTTTTTTAGAGGAACTCTATTCCATGAAAGGAACATACCTTCTAATTTTTAAGAAGGTGGGTCTAGTAGTTGAAAAGCAGAAATATTTATCTATTACGCCCCTTAACCCCCTTCAGTGACCCTTGTGGATCAATTTTCCCCAAACCTATTTTGTAGCGGATTTCTACACCATGAAAGGAATGCGCTTACCAAATTGTACCGATTACAAAAATGTAGGTCTAATAGTTTAAAAATGGAAATAATTTTCTATAACGCCTCTTAAGTCCCCGCAATGCCACTTAGGAAGCGATTTTCACAAAACCCATCTTATATCACATCTCTACTCAATGAATGGAATCTGCTTACTCAGTTTCAAGATTTTACGTCTAATAGTTTAAAAAAAGGAGTTAATTGCCTATAACGCCCCTTAATTATCCACAATGCCACTTGGGGGTCGATTTTGACAAAACCCATGTGGTAGCGGATCTTTACTCTATGAAAGGAATCCGCTTACCAAATTTCAAGAGTGTACGTCTAATAGTTTAAAAATGGAAATAATTATGCATAACGCCCCTTAAGCGCCCTCAACGTCCCTTGGAGGTTGATTTTCATAAAAATCATTTTGCAGGGAATCTCTACTTTACGAAAGGAATCTGTGCACCAAGTTTCATCTAATAGTTTAATAAATAATGGAAACAATTATATATGTAACGCCCCTTAAGCCCCCGTAACACTCCTTGGGGTTCGATCTTTGCAAAATCCGTTCTTAGTTGATGTCTACTCTATGAAGGGAACCTGCCTACCAAATTTCAAATACACAGAAGTAGATGGTTCAGGAGATTGCTTGAGTTAAAACGAAAAAAAAAAAAAAAAAGTTCCTTATTTTTTTTTACAAACTAGAGATACATTAATTAAAATTTTATTTCAATCTCGTTTTAATGTTTGATAGATTTTATATAAATTAAGATATTAAAGCACAGATTTAGAGAAATTTACTATAACATTAAATATATATATATATACATAATGAATTCATCGGGACAGAAAATTTTATTCATTAATTCGGGATTATTTGTAATATTGGATTTTTTTTTTTTTTTTTTTTTTTGAAATTCTCTGTCATAAGCAACTTTACACAAATATTCATACTTCGAAATAACTCATTTTTTATTTATCAGCTAAAAATACTATTACCGAATTATTACGCACCATTTCATTGAAAATATTAAAATATGGACTTATAGAGATGCTTGCCAATCTGTTTGATTCCTGATTCGAAAGATGTCTTTTTCGACTTTATACAGAGAAGAAAATACTGTGTGTCATTTACATCCTGCTGTATGATGTATATTTTAACAGTTCCCAAACAATGTAAAAGCATTAGAAAATGTTACAGTTTTAGTTTCAGAAAAGAATTTCCTGTCTTATTCAAAACTCACGCGATAAGTTACACTCATGACTTATCAGCACCTGTAAAATCTATAAATGGGCTGCACCTTTCCTCATCGAAATTTTCTGCGGGCAAGAAAAAGTCTTTTTCTGTTCTGGATATGCGTCTGTTGAATAGAAATCCATTTTTTTTCTAATCCAAATTAATAAATTGGAGGAAAATCAGCTGTTGAAATAGTTAATTAATTAGAGGTTTATTATTCATTAAATAGAGATTTATTGCCTTCATTTTAATAGAGGGAAAAGAAAAATTCGCGAAATTACGGAATTCATTAAATAGGAACTTGATCAATCGGGGTCCGATTTGTATGTAGTGGGTGAAAAAAGAATTTTTGCTCTCATGTATGTGTACACTTATTCTGGTAAATATAGAGAATACGCATGTGGTATACTTGCATAATCCAATGTAGTCATATATATACTACAATCGCAAGGTTCTCAAAGACAGATCGTAGTCTTGGTGTAGAAATGCGACGCTAATAAATAATAAATGGCAATAGCGCAACGGAGAATATTGAGGGCCCCTGAAAACTCAAGATTTGGACCCCAAGCCCAAATACGTACTTAGCATCAGTGAAGCTTTCAGCCCCCTAGAGTCCTTGCCCCTCT
Organism: Trichonephila clavipes; assembly: GCA_019973935.1. Taxonomy (NCBI): domain Eukaryota; kingdom Metazoa; phylum Arthropoda; class Arachnida; order Araneae; family Nephilidae; genus Trichonephila; species Trichonephila clavipes. The sequence continues at coordinate 247,749 of BMAU01004868.1, read as the reverse complement.
CTGCAATGCGGGAGTTGTGGTGGTGTAAGTTACGCCACTGGTAAATGATCAATTAATGGATCATCTCAGATTCTGATTAAAATGATGTCTGTGAATATATTACTGAACAATTCGATTTTTTTGTCATAGTAAACTATACGAATACTATGAAGATAAATAAAATATACTGAACTTCAAAATAAATAATATACTGAACGAGAAAATTAAATTAATCGGGCGCCAGAGGTAATCGCTTATGCCGAACGTTCATAACTGTTCATTATCTATTATTGTTCATATTGGCAATGAAGGAAAGGAGAATACAAGAATAAGAATTTTTAATTATGAATGGCTTATACATAACGGGATTGTTAAAAGAACTTTTCGATAACATTAATTGTGAACGATAATAATTAAAAAAATCGATAAATAAAATGTAACTCAAATAATCCATTTTTAAATAATAACAACAAAAGAGAGAGAGAAAGAGAAATTTATGGTTCACCTTGTTTTGCAGACAAATGATGTTTTTAAAGCGTGGAAAACTGAACATTTTAATAAAACGAAAGGAAAATAGTTCTTCGGTTGTCCATTCTTTAATATCTGCCTGTTAACTGTCCGTAATCCTATCAGAGCCGAAGAGTTCATAAATTTGATTAGAACTCAGTCTAGAGGCCCAACAAGAGCTAGGAAAAATACTACGTAAGCTTTAAAAAAAATGTTCGGAAGATACGCATTTTTCTTGACGCAGCATGGTGCGATGTTTCAGCAGAAAAAGATTAATTTTTTTAATTGATGTTATACATATTTTGTTTTATACTAGAGGTGGGGAACCTTTTGATCTCTATTGCAGGCTGCATATAAATTAAACAGTACTAAAGGATGCCGCAAGGTTGATGCACCTATAAATGCTAATTTCTGAAATTTGGTATTAAAATTTTTGTATAGGTTTAAAAATTTCGTGCATTACAGAGAAATATTATTAAAAAAATTATTTATTTATTTATTTATTATTTTGTCACGGTCCGAAGGGATACAAGGGTTCACGCGCGGGAAAAAGCAGACATGATCTTAAAAATAGCTACTTTTATTCTATCCTTAACATATAGTTTTATAGCTGAACTCTGGGAGCAATCTGAAATCCTAACCCTTAATCAGGTATTCACTTAGCTTCAGAAGGAGCTCCTTGTTACGATACTTCTCGAATCTCGATAGCTCTGTTAGCTCCAAAGTTATTTTACTTCCACATTTCCGGGTGGATTTACTGACGAATATTAAATCTCAGGGCGCGTGACCACCCGGTTGCTCTGTTCACCTTTTCTTATTCTTGAATCAAACGTTTTCAGAAACTTGTTGAATCTATGCCTCGTGGCAGCCGTTATCAAGGCCAGAGGAGGAACTTGTTACTAGGTAGGTATCCCTACTTCAGTGGCATGTATATATATATACATTTGGATCAAACTTTATAACGTTGTAAGGCATTCACCCGTGGGTGATGCCTTACTTCTAAGTTATCTTCGTGAGACCTAGGGGTGTGGGAGTGAATGAAGAATCAGGCGTTGCCATAATCTTAATATCTCTTTATTAAGATCTTAACTTAAACACTATACAATCATAATATTTATATTTAAACTTAGCGGATCTGAGGTGAGAAACACACAATACGTATTACCAAATAAGCGCGACCTTAATCACTATATTTAACTTTACCGCCTATTCCTAAGCTCAGTATAAACGCAGTTCCTAGTATTAATTTGTGCGATCATATCCTACCTGTATACCCTACATAGTGGCAACACTCTCGAATTCTCAATGTCGTTTCTTTATATCGCGGGGAATGGTATCCACCTTGACTTCAACTTTGAAATATCGGTTTACTTCAACGTACGTGTTTAAACTCAGACTAGCATAATCACTTCCCAAAAGGCCACACCACTTACGCTAAACTTCTGCTATTTAAAAGGTTCCTAATTTGCATAATCACGCTTCGTCTCTGGATTTGGTTGGAAATAATTTGCCTTTTTCGGCCCCAAAAAACCCCAAGAGGATAATTAATAGAAAGCGCGATGAGCCAGTCACAACGTGAAGCCTTAATTGTTCCTCTACACGAGCATGTGTGGTAGTGTTGTCATGTTGCACTAGATGACATTCTATCATTTAAAATGTACAATTGGCTATTCCCACGAGCAATCACATTGAAACATATGTGGCAGTGGTATCTATATAAGCCAGTAATAGTGTCCATGCTACGATGATCATCTTGGCATGGTTGCTAAAGTACTCGCTTATGGTATAGAAGGCCCCAGGTTCTAATCTTCCTTCACATACATGCATTCACGCCGTTCTTTATTTAATTCTATTGATTTGCAATCTATGTTATTAAATATTAATTAATAGAAGTGATAGATTTTATGAAAAGGCCATATAAGAAAAACTCAGGGAGGCCGCGGGTTCCCCACCTCCGTTTTTACTTTCAGTAACGCGTATAGGATTTGCCTAAAAGTTGATGATATTAAATATGTTAGTTGGGTACAGTTGCCGATTAGTATTTGAAGAAGGTAACTTACCTGTTAGGACAGATGATGTTGTAAGTAATCCACAGAAAAGAGTTATTGCATAAAAATATACTTATAGACATTCATTTAATAATTACACATAAAATATTTCTTAATTATAGGATTAAGCACACCATTTACCCTACGTTGTTTGAATATATCACCCCAATTCAATTCCTTCTGCCTGTAACGACGTGAGCCCAGTAAGATTACTTCTTTTCTTCACACAGCTATTTGCCATAAAAGTATTTTATTACTAAGTAATTAAATATATTAGTATATTCATTAAAAACTTGATAATGTTCACAGCCTGTGGCCGCGGTAGCCGAGTGGTCAAGGTATCGGATCGTGGCTGGTCTAATCATAAGTTCGAGCCCAGTACCACGAAAGACCCGCCATGTAGGGCAGCGATGCACGTTAAATCTGTCGAGAGCTCAAACGTCCTCCCGTTGGTGTGGTGTGGTAATTAAGAGAGGGAGTGCCAGATCAGATGTAGCACACGTCACTTGACCTTGGTTCAAAATTACTTGGTCCGTCACCAAAAGCCCTCGTGTAGCTAAACAGTGCGACGTTAATATTCACTCATTCCCTCAATAGTAGGTAGAAAAAGCCGATTCTGCTGTAAAGGCGGTGCAGGCGGTTGCAGGCGGTTGCAGGCGGTTGTAGGCGGTTGTAGGCGGTTGCAGGCGGTCGACGGCAGTGCAGAGTTGAGTTGTTTCGTTCCTACCGACGAGTTGAGTTGTTTTCTCCTGTTGAGTTGAGTTGTTTCGTTCCTACTGATGAGTTGAGTTGTTCGTTCCTGCTGCTGAGTTGAGTTGTTTTCTCCTGTTGAGTTGTTTCGTTCATGTTACCGAGTTGAGTTGTTTTCTCCTGTTGAGTTGAGTTGTTTCGTTCCTACTGACGAGTTGAGTTGTTTTTCTCCTGCATTGGCTTTGGTTTTCGAGCTGAGGGGGCGAGTTGAATTGTTTTTTTTTCTACAGCTAAGTTGAGTTGTTTTTAAAAAATGTGCACAAAAAATAAAAGTATGGGAATGTTAAACGTGCTCATGGCGCCACCTATTGATTAAAATGTACACTAATTATAGATTTTAAAATGATGGAAGTAAATAACGCTCAAATTAAAAAAAAAAAAAAATCCAGATTCAAACTCACGGCCTCAGATCAAAATGTCTCCACAGGACAATAGTTTTCAGTTACGCTAACCATTATCCTATGAAGGCATACAGACCTGAAGAAAACTTATGTTTATAATCTCATGAATTTAATTTTGCAGGCGAAGCAGACGGCGACATGTTTTAAAATCATTTTCTTGATTAAAATGAAATAAAAAAAAATATTTAATTTATATTATTATTTTAATAATGTGTAAATTTTAATTCAGTATAATGATTACATACACACACAGTAAAGATACAAAGTAAATTGATTATTCAGAAAAATGTGCCGTAGTATACTCGTCATCAGCGTGAACCGGTTACGATTTAACTTGTTTTAGCTTGTCTGATCTTGATTCTACAAGACGGCGACTGAATTCTACGTCAGAAATTATCTCAATGCTTAGAGCGGATGAATACATTGCTTTCAACCACTCAGCGAACGCCGCTCAAGTGTAATTCGGTTGATATGCGTTAGACACTTATCACATTTTAGTTCACAATTCATTTCGTTTGTTAGTATTGCGGTGGGCTGTATTCAACAAGAAAAAAATATGGTGATGTCTGAAACACATAGTGAAAAACGAAAGTTTGGAAAAGCCGGGGAATCTTCTGTAAATAAGAAAGCCAGAAGAGAAGTTTCAAAAGTAAGTAACAACATTAAATAAATTTAATATGTAATTTTTATAATGTTTTTTACACATTTCTGATCTTTATTAATTTTGTTATATTATTTTCAGAAGTATGGAAAATTTACCGAGGATTGCATACCAGATGGAGTATTTCCAATTGGAGATGATGTTTTTGTCTTTGCAAGCACCTATTATGATTCCGCATCAGTACACATAAGACGTTTCAAGAAATATGGCAAAACATACTACCCAACTCCCGAGGGAATAACATTAGAACCACGGTGGATCGAATATATCATGCGTAAAAAGAAAGTGCCGGAATCACTGGAGGAATTACCAAGTGGACTTTTCCCTCCTGAACGACACATTCAAATAACTAGTGAGAACTTCATTGATTTTACTTTCAAGCGCATTAAATACAGTCCGGATAAAGAGCCCACTTTTAAAGAAATAACCATATCCCGAGAGCAGTGGGCTGAAATGATTAAAAATATGGTGCTATTGAAAATGCTGCTATAGACAATATGTTTCAGTGTATGGACTTTTTAACTGCATATAAAACCTTCTGCGAAGGCCCCATAGAAAATACATTACCTTCTTCTTTGGATGTTAGTCTGGGTCAACAATACTTGACGCAAATTTTGAAAAAATCTATTTGTAGCCTCCTGAACGAAAAAGGATTGAAACAGCCTCAGACTTTCGCTGAGGAGTTATGGGGGAATCGCGAAGAAACATTTAATTCATATGTTTCATCACTTGAAGCTAATGAGATAGCTGATTGTTTTTATCATAATCTTTTGAAAATGAACACTTTTTATTGTTAAAACCTGTACATTATGTAACTCAAGAATTTTTAAAAAATCTTCGCTTGGATATTATTTTAAGAGAAGTAAGAGACATGTTATGTCCACCTGATTGTTTTGAATACTATGAGGATTTTGTTTAAAGATTTTTATAAGATTCACACAATATTTTGTTTTTATAAATTTGAATAAAATTCTTTTTTTTTTTTTATGCTGAATTTGAGTTATTATTTTTATTGTTTGTTAGTTTAATTTATGTTGAAATCGTTTCACATCTTAAAAATAAATAAGAGTATTTTTAAAAGAAATTATCAAAGTATGTACAAGTGATATTTTAAATGTATTTCATATGAAAGTGAGAAAATTTATGCTCATGTTTTTATACATAAATTTTTTGCCTTTCCCAAAAAGTATATAATAATATAACTATTCATTGTAATAGTCATTCAATCAAGTTCTTTTCATCGGTAACAATGCATCAAGATTTAGCAGCGTTTTACGAAAATCCTGAAGTTCCAAATAGCTTCGGGGTGTGGAAGCATTACATCGCTCTGTAAAAGGGAAATATAGTAAAAAAGATGTGAAACATTGGTTATCGCAGAAAGATGCTTACACTCTTCATAAACCTGTTCGACATAAGTTTCAGCGGAATCGAGTGTTTGTAAGTGATATTGATCGTCAGTTTCAAGCGGATTTAGTCGATATGCAATCTTTAGCAGAATTTAATAAAGGGTATAAGTATTTGTTAACTTGCATTGATTTATTTTCAAAATTTGCTTGGGCAGTTCCTCTGAAAGATAAATTTGGAAAAAGTGTAAAGTCTGGGCTAGAAATTATTTTTAAAGAAAGGAAGCCTAAAGTGTTGCAAACAGATGCCGGTAAGGAGTTTTTAAATAAAATAGTTCAAAATTATTTAAAAATCTGAATGTAAATTTTTTTTTTTTACAAATAACGAAACAAAAGCTAGCATTGTTGAAAGGTTTAATCGGACATTAAAAACAAAAATGTGGAAATATTTCACTGAATTTAACACTAAAAATTACATCGACGTCATTGATAAATTAATACACAGTTATAATCACTCGTATCACCGTTCAATTAAAATGGAACCTGTTTCTGTAAGTAGACATAACCGGAAGCAGGTATTAAAAAATTTATACGGTGGTCTAAGAAATGAGAAACCTAAAGCCCCTAGATTTAAAATTGGTGATATTGTACGCATTAATAAACAAAAACTTCACTTTGAAAAAGGATACGAACAAAACTGGAGAAGAGAACTTTTCATAGTTTTTGAAATCGTGCAAAGAATTCCGATTGTTTATAGATTAAAAGATTTACAAGGTGAAGAGATTAAAGGTACTTATTACGAAGCAGAATTACAAAAAGTTGTCGACTCTGGTTTCTATCCTGTAGAGAATGTTATCAAACAAAGAAAAAGAGGAGGAATCACTGAATATTTTGTTAAATTTTTAGGCTATCCTGAAAAATTTAATGATTGGGTGACTGATATTCAAAAAGTATAAATAGTTAAACTTTTTTTATTGCCGACTCATTTTCAAAATGTCTTTCTACGTAACATTACCTTCTGATAGTTCTATGCATTTCTTTCCAGAAAACAAAATATCTCATTTCAAAACTCAATTACCCTCTCCTGTTTGTTTAAAGGGTGAATGGGAAGTGGGATTGTCTGAAATAATCTACCCTCATTCTTGGCTTAACGTAAATGAAACTAACAATTATTTTCTATACAAAGCTGGTGACGGCAATATCTCTTCAACTGTTAAGCGAACAATTGATGTGGGTTGTTATGAAACAATGTTAGATATTATATCAGCCGTACAACTTGTTTTACCCAAAAATCCTAATCGGTTCACAATAATTTACAATAAAGCAACAAAACGGGTGAAAATTAATGCAGTTCAAGGTAGCAGCCTTCACTTAGAGAATTTAGGCGAATTGTTAGGATTCAAACGCAATGCAATTATAATAGGTAACATGAAAAGCGAATTCGTTGCTGATGCATGGTCTAATTTTTCAGTTTTTTACGTTTACTCCGATCTAATTTCACCCCAAATTGTGGGGATACACAGGCTCCTTTATTGCGAATCGTTCGCACTAAAGGTAAAGACGGGGAAACGATTAGTCAATACTATGATAGACCTCAATACTTACCTTTGGTGAGACACTCGTTTCAAACTATTCAATCTGAACTGAGACTCAATTCTGGTGATTTTGTTCCCTTTGAAAGAGGTAAAGTGATCATAGTGCTTCATTTTCGAATGAGGCAAATACTATAAATAAAGCAATGCATTTCTCATACCCTCATTTGGAGATAAAAGACCAAGATGAGTGTACCATACGTTTGCTGTACTAAAAATTTGAAGACCATTATGCAGGTCAAATAGGTTCGGGTCTGACTCATTACAAGGGCATTAATTTTCAAAAGGGTTATGGAATCGGAGGAATATTTCGTCGATTGTTTAGAGCAGCTTTACCTTTTTAGTAAAAGGAGGTAAAACTATTGGAAAAGAAGTATTAATGACAGGGAGTCGTGTTGCCTCTGATGTATTGTCAGGAGAAAATTTTAAAGAAGCTGTAAAAACAAGAAGCAAAGAAAGTGGAAAAAAAATTAGCTCAGAAAGCTATTGATAGAGTTCAGTCTATGGTAGGAAAAGGACAGTATAAAAGAAAGCGTAAGAAACAGAAAAAATTCATTTCATCCAAAGCACGTAAAGTGAGTGTACGTGACATTTTCGACTCGTAAAAATGGCATTTATTCTTAAAGATTCTCCTGAATGTGTTAAATCTGAATTGGAACTTTTCAACTTACCAGGAACTCAAACAGTTATTCAAGATGGGCAGTGGAAACAATTTCATCCTCTTTCTAACGTTTTCGATAATGCACCTGTAGAATTTCATATTTCCGGAAGTGCAGAAGATTACATAGATCTCAGTCAAACACAATTATACGTAAAAGCGAAAATAGTAAAAGTGGACAATACGCCTATTACTAAAGATGATACTATAGGACCTGTGAATTTATTTCTACATTCACTATTTTCTCAAGTAGATGTATCCTTAAATGATCGCGTGGTTTCCAATTCCAGTAATACATATCCCTATCGATCTTATATTGAAACTCTCTTAAACCATGGATATGACAGCAAAACTTCCCAGTTAACGGCTGAACTATTTTACAAGGATTCTGATGATGGTCTCAAGAAAAGAACCGAATTTTTTAAAGAAAGTGCAACTGTAGACATGATTGGTTGCATACATTCGGATTTATTTCATCAAGATCGTCTTTTACTCAATTTAGTGGATTTGAAAATAAAATTAATACGAAGCAAGCCCGAATTTTGTTTACAAGGATCTGAGGGATTTAAAGTTGTTTTGGATCATGTTTCTTTATTCATACGAAAAGTTCGTGTGAATCCTGGAGTTATTCTTGGTCATGCGAAAGCACTGGAAAAAACAAGCGCAAAATATCCCATTAACCGAGTTCTGTGCAAAGTGTATTCGATTCCTAAAGGAAGCATGTCTTTTATTCAAGATAATATATTTTCAGGCCAAATGCCAAAAAAAACTTTTTGTAGGATGTGTAGATAATGAAGCTTTTCACGGAGCATTTTCAAAATCTCCTTATGAGTTTAAACATTTTAATTTAAATTTTATTGGAGTGTATGTGGATGGACAACCAGTGCCTCACAATCCATTAGAACTCGATTTTTCTAAAGATCAATACATACGGGCCTATCAAACTCTATTTGTTGGGACAGATCGAATGGGTCAAGACAGAGGTATATTTATTTCTAGAAAAGAATATAAAGATTCAAATACATTGTTTGGATTTAACCTCTCACCGGATTTATGTTCTTCAGGAGAACATTTAAGTCTGATAAAACATAGCAATTTGCGATTAGAATTAAAATTCAGCAAATCTTTAGAACAAACCGTATGTGTTATCGTTTTTGCCGAGTTTGAAAATTTAATCGAAATAAACAAATCGAGAAATATCTTGTATGATTTCGGAAATTAAAGAATGGATGGAATGCAAATGTATACAGTTTTATCTCAAGAGAAGACAACGTCCCCCTATTTTCAAGGTGTTTATTCTAGAGATACGCTCCCTCCTCTGGAAGAAAACATGTGTGCTATTGTGAATTCTGATGACTCATCACAACCTGGAACACACTGGTTAGCATTATTTGTAAATGATAAAAGAGAATTAGAATTTTATGACTCGTTTGGACAACCTCCTGTATTCTATAACATTAGTACTACTACCTATTTAGATGTATTATGGAATTCTAAAGTGTTTCAATCACCAACATCTAATGTTTGTGGGCAATACTGTATTTACTTTTATTCAAACGCAGCCAAGGCTATTCTATGCATTATATTTTGAATCAATTGTATATAAATGATTTTCAAATGTATCAATTTGTAAAGAAACGATATGGTGTAAGATTTGTATTTAGAAAATAAAAAAATGGAATGAAACTAAATATGTGTGTGTCTTTTATTTTCTTTAATTTTTTTTTCTATTTTCTATTTATTTTCTTATGATAATTTTTTTTCTTCTAAAAAAAAATTAATATTTTTCTATGTTAAATTTCTTTTTCTCTCAAAAAAAAAAAAAAAATTTTTTTCTATGATAAATTTTTCACCCAAAAAGATTAATATAATTTTATTTAATTATATATTTGAAACTTTTAAATTTTATCAAATAAGTATATTTTCTTCAGCAAAAGAAAACTGTTCAAATCATAAAGAGACAACTGAGACAATTTTTTTTTTTAAAATCAAATGAGTATCATTTATTTCAAAGTTTCAACCATGCATTTCTGCGAGCATACATTATTGGTTTCTTAATAATTTTGTTATTCTGATACAATTTTTTATTTACATCTAGATTTTTCGGTAAATTTACATCATTCAAAGCTCTTAAAAATACATATCTTCCTTCAGGTGCTGATTTTCGATTCCGTAGAAAATCATTCACGAGAAATGCAATATTGCTTCCTGGAATAACAGTGTTTTTGTAAATAATTTCACCATCAGAATTCCAACTGAAAGATTCTTGAAGCTTTAAAAACTGGAAAATATTTTTTGCTTTTTCTTTATACCTAGCTGGAACAATTCTAAAAATTTCATCCTCAAACACTTCTTTTTCCGTCTTTACTACTGACTCTTTTAGATTTTCTTTTAATGATTCCGTTTCTTGATTTTCTGATAGAGATGCTTCATTTGGAACTGGTTCAGACTCTCTTCGATTTTCGTTAGAAAAGTGCGTATATTTTTGTAAAATTTGTAAATAGAGAATTGTTTTTCTTCTTCCGTTAAATCCTTATTATGGAGAATGTTTTTCATGCGTTGATCAAGTTCCGATAAGTGTTCCGTTACTTGAACTCTTTCTTCGGGTACCAGTACAAATTTTTTGCTAAATTCCATTTTGAATTAAAGAACTGATGACTGAAATAGCTGCAGGCAATAAAATATTTAAGAATCCTTCTCCTTTTTGAATTAAAATTTTCTTTTTCTCGTAAAGAGGTGTTTTTTTGTTAGAAAGTTTTCTTAAGCTTTCTTTATAGGGAGATAAGCGATTTTTTTTAATTTTAGTCAATAATATGTTACCACATAAAACATTCAGCACACACTCGCACAAAGTTTTTATTTCTTTCTTTGAACACTTTTTCAAAATAGATTTTGGGTGTTTTGTTTTAGAAATTAGTTTTAAGAGCTCTAAAGTTTGTTCAGAACACACCGGCATCTTGTGAACTATTGAATATTCATTGAACAATTTGAATCTATTTATATGCTTCAAAGTAATGGGTCATCGAGGTTGATATACATAAAAAACATCTCCCGGAAACATACCTGTGCGCACACGCAAGGATTCATCAGTTTCAGGTTTTAAATCAATAAGTAAGTATCCGTACGGTTTTGATGTGGCATCTGCGTAACATTCTTGAAAAATTTCACTTTACGAGGATACAATTGGCGACCTAAATGTGTAATTTGGGATTGATCTCTTCGATTCTTAAATAATACAAGATAATGAGCGTTTAAGGAAATTTCTCTAATTTCTTTCCCTTTATGAAAAATATTCTGTACCACAAAAATTATACTTAAATTTCTGTGATGCGAAAATTTTACAAATAATTTTGTTAATTGGGGATCATTTCCTAACTCTCCCATAAGATCGTCTATAACAATTAACGCATCCGAATACTGGTGCAAATTAGGGGGATACCTTCATGAAAGGAAATATTCGGCATTTCTTCATACAACGCTTGGTAAACTCCATAACACCAAATTATATTTTTAGGAAAGGGTTTAATCATTTTATTTTCGATTAATTTTTTAACGAACTGACTTTTACCGCTACCAGATGGCCCAGCCAAGATTAAAGTAAATGGATGAACTAATTTGAGAGAATCCATGATTAAACTAAATAATTTTATGAATGATGTTGCTATTTATACTACTAGTCATTTAATTCTATAAATTTCATTTTGTGTGATACTGAAAGGAAAATTCTTTCCCTGTCCGTAATCATATCTATTGTATCCTGTATTTTCCTGTCTTGATTCGTTACCAGATAAAAGTGAGATCGTGATATACATTCAGTAGAATATTTTCTCATGGTGTTTGATGGATTAGAGCAGATAGGGTTGGGGACAGAGCACATGGCCTTGGGCGTCATTGTTCATTGTTGGGATTCTGGTCTGCGACGTCAGTGGGTCTGTAGTCTTAATGGGCTGGACGAAACCCCGCTGTTCATCTTTTGACTGAGTTCGTCTGACTCGATACATCGGCGCCTCAAAAACGGCGGGTGGTAAGGGGGTCAGGTGTTCGGGCGGACCTTGTGTCGCCAGTGAGTGTGAGAGGGTCAGAGATAGATTCGAACCAATAAGGACGCTTATGAGTCTGCGGGCCGTGTGCAGATTTCTGTTGGGTCGACCAATGAGAAATGACGAGGGGGTGAAGTGGACCCACCTCTGGAGTTTAAAAGGGTTGGTGGGAGATATCCATTCCAATTTGCTCTATCGATTCTATGTATTGCACCTGATCGTCACAGAGTAGCAGAACACAAAATTTGATTGCTGATTTAGTAGTGTGTGTGTGTTTAGCAACGTTCTATAAGTTCTACGTCTTCATTATGTATACTTGTAATATTTGTGGAAAAAACTTCGCTACAAACTATGTTTTAAAACGCCATACATTACAAGTTCATGAAAAAAATGCTGTCCTTCAATGTGCGGATTGTAGTAAAAAATTCGTCCGAGAAAGTGACTTAAAAGGCACAGAGACTCTGTGCATTCAACCGAGAAAATTACTTGTAAATTTTGCTATACGTCCTTTACCCGTAAAGACAACTTATTGAAACATTTGAACAATAAAAGATGCGAAAGAAAGTTGGAGAAAGAAGCAGGGAAAAGAAAGAGAGTGGATTTGTCTGTATCAAGTAGGAAAAAGAAAACACAGTTGTCCACATCTGCTGAAAACTCTACGGCTGATCCTGAAAATATCTTCTTGCCACCAAAAGAGAACGAGAGTGCTTTTCAAAAAGCATATAAAACTTTTAATCTTCCCAATAACGATAGTTCACTGGGGATAAAAGAGTTTCTACTCTTAAGAAAAGAAGAGACAATCTTTATTTTTCGCAATGAACTGGAAACTTACAAAGCTTTGAAAGTGAGTAAATGGGTTCATTGCATTTACTCGAAAGCGACAGATGCTGGAAAAATGATAAAGAACGTAGAATTCAAAACGCCGAATAATGATGTATTACAAGGAACTAATCTCGCCAGACTTTATGACGACATGTCTGAGAAAATAGTGAAAGAAAGCGAGGATTTTGAAGGTAGAGACTCGGGCTGGACACTGGACGAAATTTTAAGACTCGAAGTCCGCACGAACCGTTATTCTCCTTTCAGAGGTTCATCATCCTTCATCGAGGTGCCGAAGCAGATCGCTGAAACAAAGGCAATCATCAATGTCATCAATAAAAAGGACTCTCAGTGTTTCATGTGGTCTATTCTCGCAGCTCTTTACCCCAACACCAGCAACCCCAACAAAACGTCAAGTTATGTCCCCCACCTAAATAAGCTGAACTTTGATGGAATATCCTTTCCAACACCGCTTAACGAGGTGAAAAATTTTTCAAAAATGAACGATATAGGAATAAACATTTATTCTTTTGAAGAAGATTTAAAAATATTTCCTCTCCTCATTAGTGATATAGTGTGTGAGAAACATATAGATTTGCTTTACGTAAAAAATGGTGAGTTTGGACATTATTGTTTCATTAAAAGCTTATCTCGACTTGTTTCGAAACAACTAACAAAACATCAACATAAAACATTTATATGTAAAAGATGTTTAAGTGCTTTCCAAACAGAATACAAACTTCTTCAGCATAATGAGATGTGTATACATAAAAATCCTGCAAGGGTAGTAATGCCGTTAGAAACAAGTAAGTTTTTAAAATTTAAAAATTTTCAACATTGTTTAAAAATACCTTTTGTTGTATATGCGGATTTCGAGTGTGTAACTAGGAAAACTGATACTTGCTGTCCTAATCCAAACTTTTCCTTTACAAATATTTATGAAAAAAACATGTCCCAATAGGTTTTTGTTATTTTATCAGTTATCAAGGGGGACATTATAAAGATCCAGTAGTATATAGAGGTATTGATGCCCCCAAAATTTTTATTGAAAAGTTAGAAAAAGATGCAATAGAAATTGATAATATTTATAAAAAATCAAAACCGTTATTACCTCTTACTGAATCAGAAAAGCAATTGTATGATAATGCTAATAATTGTTATGTTTGTGGTCAAACCTTTCACGAAAACAATATCAAGGTTAGGGATCATAATCATGTTACTCAAAAATTTAATGGCCCTTGTTGCAATAGTTGTAATTTAGCAATGAAAACCCCCAAATTTTTACCTGTTTTCTTCCATAATCTTTCAGGATATGACGCCCATATTTTTATTAATGAGTTAGGATATGATGAAAAACAAATTAATTTAATTCCGAACACCGAAGAAAAATATATTTCCTTCAGTAAAAATATTTCAAATGATTTTCAGTTAAGGTTTTTAGATTCTTTCAAATTCATGTCTTCTAGTTTGGAAAATTTGATAAAAACACTAAAAAAGATGAATTTAAATATATGAAACATTATTTTGACTCAGAAAAAATAGATTTACTTTTAAGAAAGGGAGTTTTTCCGTATGATTATTTTGATAGTTTTGAAAAGTGTAAAGATTCTTGTTTACCACCTATTAGCAAATTTTACAATAAACTAAATGAGGAGGCTATAAGTGTAGAGGATTATAATCATGCATGTAAAGTATTTAATGAATTTCATTTAAATAATCTTGGTGAATACTGCGATCTATATGTAAAAACAGATGTTCTATTGTTAACAGATCTCTTTGAAAACTTTCGAAAAATATGCATGCAAACTTATAAACTTGACCCCTGTTGGTATTTTACCACCCCAGCTTTATCATGGGATGCTATGTTATTACATACTAAAGTAGCTATCGAACTGTTCACAGATTACGACATGCTTCTTTTTATAGAAAAGGGTGTAAGAGGAGGTATAAGTCAGTGTTGCAATCGTTATGCTATAGCTAACAACAGATATATGTCTAATTTTAACCCAGATGATGAGATAAAATATTTAATGTATCTTGACGCAAATAATTTGTACGGTTATGCAATGAGTAAATATCTACCCTTAAAAGATTTTGTTTGGAGTGATAACGATTTAACTGAACAGGATATTTTAAATTTATCAGATGAATCCGATGTAGGTTACATCTTGGAAGTAGATCTTGAATATCCTTCCGATTTGCATGACAAACATTCAGACTTTCCCCTTGCCCCTGAAAATAAGCCCCCACCTAATTGTAAAGAGCCTAGACTTTTAACTACTTTGGAACCAAAAACAAAATATGTTCTCCATTATTCTAATTTAAAGCTTTATTTAAAATTAGGGTTAGTCTTGAAAAAATTCATCGCGTTTTAAAATTTTTTTTCAATCTCCTTGGCTTAAAAATTACATAGATTATAATACTAAATTAAGAACTAAATCTGTAAATGACTTTCAAAAGGATTATTACAAACTAATGAATAATAGCATTTTCGGGAAAACGATGGAAAATGTAAGAAGAAGAGTAGATATACGTTTATGTTCAACAGAAGAGCAGGCTCGAAAGTTAATAGCGAAATCAAATTTTAATCGACGCACAATATTTTCTGAAAACTTAATGGCCGTCCATCTAAAAAAAACCCAAATCAAATTTTTCAAACCAATACAGGTAGGAATGGTAATTTTAGATATATCAAAAGTTCTAATGTATTCTTTTCACTATGAGTACATGAAGCACCGTTATGACTCAAAAGTACGGCTCATGTATACAGACACCGATTCTTTTATATATGAAATAAAAACTGATGATTTTTATAGTGACATGAAAGAGGATATTAACTTATATGATACTTCAGACTATGATGAAAACAATATTTATAATTTACCTCTTGTTAACAAAAAAAGTCATCGGGAAAATGAAGGATGAAAATAAAGGAAATATTATGACAGAATATGTAGGATTAAAATCGAAAATGTATGCCTACAAAACAAACAATAAGATTGAAAAGCGGTTAAAAGGAATTAAAAAACAAACTATAAAAAATAAAATAACATTTGAGGACTACAAAGCTTGTCTTTTTAATGAAAAATAAAATATGTTGACATGAACTTAATTAGATCCAAATTTCATTCATTACATTCAATAAAGCAAAACAAACTTGCTCTGTCATATAAAGATGACAAAAGGTTTATTAATGGTGATGGCATTACTACTCTTGCACATGGTCATTGGTCGTTGATGAATTTAGAACTATTTAATGAGCTGTAGGACATAAAATCCAATAATGGGATTTTTTTTTTTTTTTTTGTGTGTATAAATAATTGATTGTAATGTAAAACGGAATGCTGTTTTTGTAAATAAACAACTCACTTTGTATCTTTACTGTACATGTATAATCATTACACTGAAATAAATTTTACAAATTGTTGTTCTCCTGTAATGTAAATATACGATTGTAATGTAAAACGCAATACAAGATGTTGATTTCTGAATAAACAATTTACTTTGTATCTTTACTGTGTGTGTGTAATCATTATATTGAATTAAAATTTACACATTATTAAAATAATATAAATTAAATATTTTTTTATTTCATTTTAATTAAGAAAATGATTTTAAAACACGTCACCATCTGCTTCGCCTGGAAAAGCCGTCTTGTAGAATCAAGATCAGACAAGCTAAAACAAGTTAAATCGTAACCGGTTCACGCTGATGACGAGTATACTACGGCACATTTTTCTGAATAATCAATTTACTTTGTATCTTTACTGTGTGTGTATGTAATCATTATACTGAATTAAAATTTACACATTATTAAAATAATAATATAAATTAAATATTTTTTATTTCATTTTAATCAAGAAAATGATTTTAAAACATGTCGCCGTCTGCTTCGCCTGCAAAATTAAATTCATGAGATTATAAACATAAGTTTTCTTCAGGTCTGTATGCCTTCATAGGATAATGGTTAGCGTAACTGAAAACTATTGTCCTGTGGAGACATTTTGATCTGAGGCCGTGAGTTTGAATCTGGATTTTTTTTTTTTTAATTTGAGCGTTATTTACTTCCATCATTTTAAAATCTATAATTAGTGTACATTTTAATCAATAGGTGGCGCCATGAGCACGTTTAACATTCCCATACTTTTTTATTTTTTGCACATTTTTTAAAAACAACTCAACTTAGCTGTAGAAAAAAAAAAAAAAAAAAAAAACAATTCAACTCGCCCCCTCAGCTCGAAAACCAAAGCCAATGCAGGAGAAAAACAACTCAACTCGTCAGTAGGAACGAAACAACTCAACTCAACAGGAGAAAACAACTCAACTCGGTAACATGAACGAAACAACTCAACAGGAGAAAACAACTCAACTCAGCAGCAGGAACGAACAACTCAACTCATCAGTAGGAACGAAACAACTCAACTCAACAGGAGAAAACAACTCAACTCGTCGGTAGGAACGAAACAACTCAACTCTGCACTGCCGTCGACCGCCTGCAACCGCCTACAACCGCCTACAACCGCCTACAACCGCCTACAACCGCCTGCAACCGCCTGCAACCGCCTACAACCGCCTGCAACCGCCTGCAACCGCCTGCACCGCCTGCACCGCCTTTACAGCAGAATCGGCTTTTTCTACCTACTCTCAATGTTCGCAGCATTTCACTGTAGTTTTAGTTCAAAGTTAGTTGATTCCAGCCGTTGCTCCGGCACTTCGTCTTTCATAAGTCTGCAATGTTCCTCTCCCTTGGTCCTTGAGGTGCGGTTGCCCCGCAACCTCTATCGGAGTCTTCAAAGAAGGTAAAAAACTGAATTGGAAGGTAATGTCTAAAACTAAAGGAGATCGATAAGGTCCTCGTCAACCTGCTAGCCAACCCTCTAAACTCCTTCCCCCTTTCACGCGCCCAATTATCTCTGATTGGCAAGTGTAGCAGATTTCCACATGGTTCTCCTCACTTTAAACCCACTCCATTGGTGCTTGGAGACAATAGACCGACGCGTCTGAACCCAACTCCGACGCCGTACCTAGTTCAACATCTGGAGGGCTATAAATTGCCCTATCATATTGACACTGAGGGTATGTCTTTATCACGACAGGCCGACATTCCTCTCCATTCAAATCATTCGCGGCCAATATGTGCGAGGGTGACCCAACAAAGACTATTCACAGGAGCGTTCTTTCTATAGATCTCTGAGACTAAAATCGTCTGGATGTCGGGGGAAAAAAGAAGTGGCGACATCAAAACCGTTTTCCGAATCGACTCACATCTGTTATCCCTCTAGCATGATAGAAGAATAGCCGGCCTTTTTTTGGAAGACACGATGTCCCATCAGGACATCTTAGTCACTCCGTACGTCAATCTTGACATGTGTATAGTCGGGGAGTGTTCCTCTAATGAGCTGACGTCACCCCCTTTTTTATCTTCTTTTCTTTGGTGAGTTTTACGTAATACATCTGAATATTTTGGTATAAATTAATTTATTAGTCTTATTTAAGCAATAACATAAAGTTAACGCTACTTCTCTAAGTTGTTATGTAATTTTACCGTAAAATGTTTCTTTTTTACTTCTTATAAATCATTCCTTTAAATAATTACATATAAAAAGTTCTTTTTAATGTTAGGATTGAGTCCATTATCCATCAAACATTGTTTGAAAATCGCCTCAATCCAATTTTTTTTCGGACGTCTATGTAAATATTCTTTTACGGAATATAAGGTGTGGAATATTTTCTTTCTTGAGTTTTACATAAAATATCTGAATATTTCAGCATAAATAAATCTGATAAATTTAATTATGCCGAAATATTCAGATAATATGTACATCTAAAAAAATAATAAAAGAAGAAGGGGGGAATCAATTTCGATATTCAAAGAATGTCGGGTAAATGGTGGCCTCAATCCTAAGATTAAGAAATAATTTTTTTTGTGTAATTATTAAATAAATGTCTATAAACACACTTTAATTTTAATTTAATTAAAATTTTAATTAAAATTTAAGCTTTTCTGGATTATTCATAACATTATAAGTCCGAATACAGGTAAGTTTCCTTCTTCAATTACCCATCAGAGACTCTACTGCATAACATTACCTCCATTACCACCATCATGATGAACTCTCATATATATACTACTGACCTCGTAATTTTGAACCGATGTCAAAAGACGAGGACATTTCCTGAGCTGGCCCCGACATTTCTAAATTCCACACCAACAGAAGGACTTTTTGAGCCACGGCAGACTTAACATGCGATACCGTTCTACATGGTGGTTGATATATAGAGAGCAACACACACACAGACAGAGAGATTTAAAAAGGGTTTTTCAGGAAATCGAGACTAGGAATGACGCTACTTCAGTAAAAATTGTCGAAAAGGAAGCTGTGACGTCACGATGCTAAGTTTGCATAATTTTTAGGTAACGAGAGGGACCACACAGCTTTAGTAAAAGAATGACTTTTTATTTACAAATAGTTAACGCCGAATTATACATGGTCTATTGTATCTATAAGATGTATCTTTTGCAATTGTCATGAAATGGGTATCGTCAACTGTTGAGCCTATTCTCACGGGTCTACAACTGGATCGTATTGTTTACACTCCATCGAAGTAGAGAAGTTAAAATTCTAGTAGACCACCTCGCAGGGTTTGGCTGATCCGCAGCCTTTTTTCTTCATTCGCCAAATTTTTTCGATCGCTCATTTATCCGCTGCCTAGCCGCCATCTGCAGGTTTCTGCTTTTCGCCAATCCTGGATCTCTACCTACCACTAGTTCGACTGACCCACAGCGTTTTTTTGTTGGAATCGCCGAAGTCTCCTGTCACCTTTCGAATTGTCTCTTTGTGGGCCCCTTTCACGCCACCATTAATTTCTGATTGGCGAGGAACAGGGTCTACACTCGACACCACCTTCGGACTTGGTCCCAACCACAATTTGTTCTTCATGGACAAAAGTCTGTCTCGATTGAGGTCATCTATGTCGTTACTCCTTGTAAATCATATGGAGGATCTACAAATCGACCTGTCACTTCGGCACTGTGAATACACCCCTTGGCATTTCTTCCTCACAAAATGCCAATACTACTTTCCATACAAGTGTATCACAATCACATGTGAGAGGGAACGGAAGAATGAGCAGTCGTCAAAACAGGTGTGTTCCTTATAAAGATCGCTATGAAGAAAATCCCATTTGGTGAATCTTTTCGCCTCTGAGTGTCGGAGAAGAACAAGACAGAACATCAAACAGTTCAAGAGTCGGCTCAACATCTGTTGCGCCTCAGAGCGTGAGAGAACAATCTATAGTTTACTTTGAAAGAAAAAACCCATCTGTGTGGAGATTCTGCTCGTCCCTTGGCGTCAAAAAGGCAAAAAGAGGTAGCAAACTGCCATCAATGACTATCAACTACGCTACAAGGCCTTTGTTTGGAAATTTTTCAACAAAACTTTCTTAGCAAAACACGGAAAAAAATCATATAATTAGGAGCTGTTCTCTTAATTTTGGCTACAGTATATTCGAGTAGTCATTATTATGAGCTCGACATTAATGATGTTTCAATCGGACCATGTATAAAGGTGATCATTAAACAACACGTCGTGTAGAGAGATTGATACTCACCGAATCTGTTGGTGTGAATAAACTCTTCCCATTGGCGTGGTGTAAAAGTTAAGATAGTGGGGTGTCACCAAACAATGTTGCTCTCTGAAAGTGCTTAATGATCATGGTACAAAATTACGACGGTCCGTAGCTAAAATACCGTGTATTGGTTTACGTTAATAAACACTCACACTCAGTAAAAATGCTTAAAGTTAGGCAGAGAAGCCATGAAGCAATTTGAATTGTTTTTCAAATGTTGAAGCTTCCATTTAACCTTTTATCTACCGACGGTATTTATAAGTACCACTCACTTTAAAATTACATAGAATTACCATTCTTACGAATATTCTAACGATACTGAGCAGGAATATTCTTTTAAATCCACTCTTCCACGGTATATGACATCCCGGGTTGTGTGAGTATTTTAGCGGGAAAGGCGAATAGATTTTTAGCAGAAATTGTGTTTTCAGCTGACGGCATTTTCAGTGGATTGCGAAGGATGTCATTTTTGCTCCGAGAAAAAATAGTTAACGTCAAATAAAAGTGTCTCATTTTTTATGTATGTTAATGAAGACCTTAGAAAACGATTTGACTATTTATTTTAAGGGAACAGTATATATAATTAATTTTACAGTTGAATATCTTTAATTAATTAATAAGCTCTAACGGATCAAATTTCCCAAAGTTGAGTATTTTGTTAATGTATATGCCTAAATCATAAATGAAGCGATTCAAAAAAAAAAAATTAGAGTAAATCATAATACAGGTGAGTGAGTACATATTAACGTCGCACTGTTCAGCTACACGAGGGCTTTTGGCGACGGATCACGTAGTTTTGAACCATGGTCAAGTGACGTGGACGACACCTGAGATGGCCCCCTCTCCTAACTACCACACCACACCAAAGGGAGGACGTTCCAGTTCTCGACAGATTAAACATGTATTGCTGCCCAACACGGCGGGTCTTTAGTAGTACTGGGCTCGAACTCATGACATGCCTGCCATGATCCGATACCTTGACCACTGGGCTACTGCAGCCCTATTATAATGCGGGAGATAAAGGGTTAAGGAATGGCTAAATTTTTAAGAATATTACAAATAATTGAACCCTCCCTAGTGCTACTGAAGATCCGTCGTGTAAAAGGTCTGATGCTCGTTAAATCTATAGAGGGTTTAAGCCCTCCCGCGTTGGTATGGTGTGGTAGTTTGGAGAGGAAGGATGCCATCTCAGGTGTCCCCTCATCGGTTATCTCTTTAACGAGGTTCAACATCTCGAGGTCCGCCACCAATAGTCATCCTGCTGCTTTATAGCGCCACGTTAATGAACACTTAATCACTCACAAATTATTGACAGATTATTAATTCAAAAATTTTGGATTAGGTCTTTGGAGTGTTAATTCTCAGATATACCCCCTGAAACTAGGGTTTGCAGCCCCGGGGTCCCGAAATTCTGGTGTTTCTTCAAATCCTGAAATCTTGGGATTAAAATGTCTAATCCACGGGATTTAATTTTTGTTTGAATTATATTTTGAAATTTTTTTTTTCTCATCGATATTTTCTAAGAATTTAATTCTCAGAAAATTTATATGTTTTTTTCTGACATATGTATCTAGAAATATTTTTGTTCTACTATTATTTTTTTCATACTGATAAATATATTGAAAAAATAATCTGACGGAACAATTTTAAACTCTGAATACTAGACGTATTTTAATTTTTTAGACAGTTTACAATGGACTAATAACGCAGACGAGATGCCCAAGTCGGAATCACGTGATGCAATGGCAAACGTTCACCCTTCCAAAGTATTATTGTAGAAAATTCTTATACTAATGTTGTTGATACCACGTGTTTTAACTTTATCTCACCGTATACATACATAATATTATAATATTTTTGTATTATTCTGGTATACCTATTTGGTAGGAAATAATGTTAGGAATTTTATTATATTAGGTTGGGGAAAAAGAAATCCATTATTTTTGCATGGAATTCAAAACTTAATTTAACACGTTTTGGATTGTCCTGGGTCAAATATGTACCGTTTTGTAGTATAATTTGTTGCTATTTTAAAGGTAGCTTCATATTGCCTCTCTCATAGAAGTCTTGGCCTTTATTGACGAAAAACCCTATTAATCGATTTTCACAATCTTCTCTTGATCCCAATTTCTTATCACTTTGGAAGTTTTGCAATGCAAGAAAAAGGTAGTAATCTTTTGGTGCCAGGTCCAGACTATATGGTGGATGCATTAAAACCTTTCAACCAAGCTCCCAGAGTTTCTGGCAAGTCACTACAGACGTGTGTGGCGTGGCGTTGTCCTGATTGAACACAACACCTCTTCTGTTGGCTAATTTTGGCCGTTTCTGGTCAGTCACTAGCTTCAAACGGTCCAGTTGTTGGCAGTAGATATCTGAATTTAGTGTTTGGCCCTACGGAAGCAACTCATAATAAATGATTCCTTTCCAGTCCTACCAAATACACAGTAGAACCTTCCTGTATGTTAGTCCCGGTTTGGCCACCGTTTGAGCTGCTTCACCGCGCTTTGAGCACGATCGTTTTCACACATTATTGTCGTATGTGACCCATTTCTCATCCCCAGTTACCATCCGTTTAAGAAGTGGGGGTCGACTTCATTCCGTTTGGCCAGGGCTTCGCAGATGGAAATTCAATCCATCATGTGTTTTGGTGTTAATTGGTGTGGCACCCAAACATCGAGCTTCTTTTTGAATCCAACTTTGCTCAAATGGCTTAAAACTGTTTTAAGGTCGATCTTTAGCTCCTGGGCGATGCTACGACTACTAACATGCCGGTCGACTTCGATTATTTCTGTGATTTTATCGACATTTTCGATGACGGGTGGGGGGGCAGCTTTAACATCAAAAATGCCTGAACAGAATCGACGAAACCAATATTGCAAGTAATTAGCTGTTACGGTATCGGCACCATAAACACCATTTACGATTTCAGTCACCTGGCTTGTATTTTCGCCTTTATCAAAGAAAAACTGTAAAATGTACCGAATTTTCTCTTTATATACTTCCATTTTCAACACCCTGTAACTCACTACTGAAGGGACCAAACAAAAAACAGCAAACTAAATTTTTAGTGTGAAATGCCACTTGGACGAGTATAAATTTGAAATTGTTTGATATTTCACGAGATATCGACACTACAGCCCCTACCAAAATAATAATGCATTTCTTTTTCCCCAACCTAATATAAATGCATTGCTAACAGCTCATGCAACTAGATTTTCCATTTCAGATGAGGTAACACTTGAAATAGATTCACATTCTGATTCAATGACTGAATCAATTTGTACACAAAAACCATTAAGTGTAGCAGAACTAGATAAAGTTATCAAAGAGGGATATACACCAATGCAACGAAATAGATTTGAGACACCGTCAGCAGAGAAATTCAAAAAGAAAGGTCACTTTTTGAAAATGGAGGGAGACGTAGTGACTACCTGGAAAGAACATGCTCCTATTTAATGACGATAAAATCTACTAGTGCTGCTAGTCTGAACGAGCATTTTCTTCGGCAAGACAAATTTAACAAAAAGAAGACGTTTGAGTGATGAAACGTTGGACGAGCTGTGTTTCTTAAAAGTTTATTTAAACATACAAAAAAACGAAAAAATCCTTCTTTTTTAAAAAAGAAATTTCATTGCGTTCTACTTTTTATTTGTTTTTTTTTATGACAAATTAAGTTTTGTTTTGATTTATTTCAATAAATAATTATAGTAAATGAATTTTTTGAAATATGTTTTCAGTTTTATTATGTTATTTCAACTATGCTAATGTGTAAGTATTTTTAATAAATAGTCCAATCCTAATCCCGGGCTATGGATAATGTAATCCCGAAATCTTGCGATTGAAAATATGACGTGGGATTGCAAACCCTATCTGAAACCTTAATGCGATGTGTGTGTGTATTACTTTTCCCTATAAGATCAACAAATTAAGAAAAAGGTTCAGCAGTGGTAAGATGTAAAAACTCAGTTTAATTTTCAAATTTAAAGATTGTACTAAAATTCAATGCAACTTAACATCGGATTCAAAGAGACATAATTAAAATAACTTAACATTGTTTATATAAAATACAAGTTTTGAATAAATTAGTGTGAAAAAATTTTCATTTTCAAAATGAATAGAATGAATTGTTAAATTCTTAATTTCAAAATTCTGAATTATATTGCATATTAATATTCATTTGAGTGAGTTGAGATATTAAAGTAAACGCGTACACGTCAAATAATTTTCTTTCTTTTTTCTTTTCAATATGAAAATATATATATAACCCGCATTCCACCATAACATCATTAATCACTTTTATTCAGTTACACATTAATCAGGGAAATAAATAATCCAGGAAGTAAAATTCCGTGTTTTCTTCCGTATTTTCTAAAAAAATGCGGTCGCGAACACAGGGGGTGTTCTTCCAAGTCTCACCGGGGGGGTGATTTTCTATCAGCAATGATTGTAAACAGCAATTTTGTATTTAATGACCGAGGAAAAATTCAGAATTTGTTCAGATTAATTGCTTTTTTAGAGATACGTTTTTTCATACAGTAGAACGTCGTTTATCCGAATCAATTGGTAGCGGACACCGTTCGGATAACCGAAAACCGAAAGTGATCCATGCAGTATATTAAACCGGACACTATACGAATATTGAAAATCATCACATGCGGGAAACGTGCTTGAAGAAAAAGCAAAATTGCAAAATGTCACAATTTTACCTTTATTGTGGAAAACAATCACTTATTTTTTGCTGTACCATTGTACACTTTCATTTTTTCGCTGCAACGTCTCTGATTCTCTTGAACAGCAGTAGTTGAGTAGGACAGCACTCTGATTGTTGTTCGTACTACTCCATAGCTGTCTATAACACAGAAAACGCGTCAGCATTGGATGGACCTTTGCTACTTTCGTTTTTGTTTCGCATCATCATTCAGCATTTGAAATCCATAGTCTTCTGCATTGCATGACATCCAGGTTTCTGCATCTACTTCATCGCATTCTTGAAATCCTGGGATCGATTGGACAAAGTCGGTAATCTCCACTCTGAGGAGGTCATTGAAGTCTTTTTCGCTTTTTAAATGTGGCCACAGCTTATTCCATGCATTTTTCAGGCTCTGTCTTTCGAGCGAGTCCCACGCTACGGCTAACATGTAGCAGGCGTCCTTCATATTGAGCTTTTCAGCAAAAGTAGCAACACTTTCTTCGTCGTTTTCTGCCAAAAGTCATTTTTAACCTCACGCAAAATAACTGTTGAGCATTGCACTGTTCGAAAACATATTCATATACAGTACATGTAGTTGCCAAAAAAAAAATGGTCCGGATATTTGATGTTCCAGATAATAAACGTTCCGATAAACGACGTTCTACTATATTTTTCTCTTTGCTAAAATGCTGAACCTAGAAGTTTCGATTAAAAAAATTTGCCGTAATTTTAACTACAGCAATATAATGATGCAACTTATACAATTGCCATAAAAATTCCACTTTTTTTAAATGGAAAACAAATTATACATCTAATGAATAAATGTAGATTATTTTTTTATATTAATGGTGGTTAATCATATTATGAGTAATGGTGGTAATTCTCTCCATGTTTATGTAACCACTCAAGTGCAGAAATCAATTAATCAGCACATTAGCTACATTATCTGCAGATTAAAAGGGGCTTGAAATTTGATACACATGTTTCTTTTGTTGAATATAGTTTCGTTAAGAACGGATTTTACGGAAATCGACTCCTTTGAAGGAGCGAGGAGTAACTGGAGCGTATTGAAAAAAAATTCTCTTTTCCGTACAACTGGATTTATTGTAATGAAATTTGGCATGCATGTTTATTCTATTGAATTGAAATTCACTAAGAATGGGTCTTGCGGAAAATCGACTCTCAAAGGAGGTTATAAGACTTATTGATTAAAAAAATTCCATTTTGAGCTATTACATTTAGACTTGAAAATTGGAAAGTTTGTTTATTTTGTTGAGTAGAAATCCAATAAAATTGTTTTTTGTAGAAATCTACTTTGGAGAGGTGGTTATGGGAGCGTAAAAGATTATTCTTCCCAATTTTAGAAATTGTTATAAACTATTATTTAAAAC
Organism: Trichonephila clavipes; assembly: GCA_019973935.1. Lineage (NCBI taxonomy): Eukaryota > Metazoa > Arthropoda > Arachnida > Araneae > Nephilidae > Trichonephila > Trichonephila clavipes. Next base: position 221,241 of record BMAU01004868.1, on the reverse strand, counting down.
AGCGTTTTTCAAACTGTGGGGTGTGACCCCAGAGGAGGGCATGATAACCCTACGAGGGAGACGCGAGCATATCGAAAAGTTGAAAACAAAAGATTTAAAAAATTACAAATTTATTGAAAGGAAGCAAAACAAAATGCATTCTGGCATAGTAAAAATAAAATACACATTTACTTTGATACAATATAAATGCATCAGGACTGCACAATGTATTTTATAATTAATTTTTCAATACTAAGTTAAGAAAAAGATTAATAATTACTAGTGACTCCCATGGGCTTGTCATTTTCAAAATTATATACAAAATTTAATACTTATCATAGTAATTTGTACACTTTATGATTAAAATAGCATTGTGTGTAGCTTTAGCGTTAAAGTACCTTATTGTTGCATTCAGTACATTGTTATTGTACGGAGGGGCGATGAACATTATGATGGAAAATTGGGTCACGAATATAAAAAATTTAAGAAGCACTGATTTAAAAGTCATGTCCCTTTTAAATAAAGAGATGACAGTTATATAAAAGAATGTTTTGCAATACAAACGGACACTTAATGCAAGGAGTTAGGTATCAATAATTTACACATATATATAAACAGTATATACCAGTGCTTCTCAAACTTTCTATATTCGCGACCCAATTTTCAGTCAGTATTTTCATCTCGCCCCCATTCCCCATACAATAACAATGTGTTGAATGTAGTAATAATGTATAATACTTTGACGCTAAAGTTACAATACGACCCTAATTTTAAACCGTACAAAGTATCAAGGTAAGTATTAAATTTTGTGTATGATAAGCCCATTGAAAAATCACTAGTAAGTATTAAACTGGTTCTTAACTTAGTATTGATATTTAGTATCAAATATATTGTGCCGGACTGATATATTTATAAGTATACTCTATATCATAGTAAACGTGTATTTTTTTTTTATTATGTCAGAATACATTTTGTTTCCTTTTAGTAAATTGATAATTTTTTAAATGATCTTTTATTTTCGACTTTCCGATACGCTCACCCCCTTGTAGGGTTATCATGCCCCTCTAGGGGGTGCGTCCCACAGTTTGAGAAACACTGGTATATACTCATACAACATCATGAAATCCCCAGCGAAGCGGCGGGTAAAGGCTAGTACACATTAGGCTGAGACAGATGTATTGCTACACACACAAAATCAATCGGATCCAAATTGTAGGGAAAAAAAAGAGCAAATCAAAATGACACGTATTGTATTATTTTCGAATCTGATATAATTCGGTCATCCATCAGGAAGTGTGTTACACATAAATACAAAATATAACTGAAAAATAAGAAATGAAAAACACTCACTTTTGAACACTTTTCTAGATAGTCATTGATGCGAGACGATTTTCCCAGCATTGATTCCAAGAAATATAATACATGAGATTTCAAAACAATGGAATAAAATAATTAACAAAAAGACAATTTAATTTTGAATGTATGTAAGAACATTTGAAACTAAGTTCTTTTGTTAGAAATGTGTAATTAAGAAATTCTTTTCCTTCCCCAGAATAATGTTAACTGTTCAGTTTTGTCGAAAATGTCTGCTATTTTCATTGCTTTTTGAGATTCATCGGCATTTTAGAGCAAAATTAGAATTTCAGCAACAAAGCCATAAAGTTCGATTAGCGAATTGAGTTGTGGTTCGAGACCCGCGGAATAAAAGAAAATCCTGTAGAATTCTATGAGAGATAATCGTGTGGAATTCTGTCAGAGATAATCGCGTGGAATTTCATCAAAGATAATCTTGAGGAGTTCCATCAGAGATAATCTTGTTAAGTTCCATCAGACATAATCGTGTGGAATTTCATCAGAAATAATCGTCTGGGATTTCATAAAATATAATCGTGCGGAATTTCATTAAAAAAAAATTGTGTTGAATTCCATCAGAGTTAATCGTGTAGAATTCCATCACAGAAATCGTGTGGAATTCCGTCAGAGATAATCGCGCGGAATTCCATCAAAGATAATCTTGAGGAGTTCTATCAGAGATAATCTTGTGGAGTTCCATCAGACATAATAGTGTGGAGTTCAATAAGAGATAATCGAGTGGAGTTCTATAAGAGATAATCGTGTGAATTTCCACCAAAGATAATCATGTGAAATTTCATCAGAAATAATTGTGTGGGATTTCATGAAAGATAATCGTGCGGAATTTTATCAGATATAATCGTGTAAAATAAGGAATGCTGCAAAGTAAATCAAATTAAGGCTTAAAATTATTAAGTGCCATGATGATGAACTTAACGGGATACCATCTCGGATGTCATCTTTTCAACTACGAATATGATTCGAAATTACGAGGTCCATCACCAATAACATTTCTTAGTGCAATGTTAATTGAAATTACCAAATGATAGGTAAAATATTAAGCAATTTCTTGTGCAGAAATTTATAGGAATACGATGTTTTTTTTGTTTTTGTTCTTTGTTGTTGTTGATTTAGTTGTTCTTTACAAAATATTAGATAGTTTTAAAAAAATATGCCTCTTAATACTGTGTTTCCTTGAAAATAAGATCTTATAACAGACCAATCCTTAAGTGATTCTTATGGAAGTTTGCTATATGAGTCCTATTCTTAAAATAAGCCCTTTTTCAATTCCTACTATTAGCTCATACTCTCTCTATATTTATTTATTTGTTTGATTATCTTGACGGAATTTTCAATCGTTAATAAAATACACTTTAAAGCGCTCCATTAAGCTGAAATTTTATATACATGATTTTATTTTGGATGACAATACAATAATTTAATTATAATTAATAAAAATTAGTTGATTAAAACTAACTATTCAAAGAATTACAAATACAGCCACGTTGGCATCATTTGTAGCGACTTAGCGACCATTTTGACGACTTGGGTCAAAACTTGAAAAGGTTTTTTTCTCACGTTTTAAAGCATTCAGTTGCACTGAAATTTTATGTACACGATTATTTTGGATGACAATACGATATTAATATTTATATTAATTGTAACTATTTAATAAAAAGTAGCTAAAATAAAATTTTTCTTTGTTGATCTAAATAGGAATTGACTTAAAATTTTTTTTTATATTACTTGTTAAGAAAAAAATTAAATTTTATGAACAGGCCTGGCTATTTTTAGCATTCGTTAGTATAATTATTTTTTTGTACATAAATACTTAGTGTTTCAAAACTTTTATGAAAATATTAGGTTAAGATGAAGGTGAATAAACCATCGCCGTAGCAAATGCTATTAATATTTTGCAAATATATGTCTTGAATTAGAAAAATTATTTTTAGTCATATTTAATTAAAATAGTGTTTTAATGTAGATCATCCATTGGGAAATAACATATTAAAAAATTAGAGCTTTACAAGCATTATAAGTTTTTGTTTTATGCCTTAACAAACTTTAAATGCGTTTTTCTCAGACTTTCAGTTTTTAAGGTATAAGTGTTTTCTAATCTCTAAGGGTTTTTTTTTTCAACATAGTGTTTTGAAATATTTTGTATATACTCTCAAACGTACATTCTATAACAGTTAGTACGGCTTTATGTATATATATATATATATATAGAGAGAGAGAGAGAGAGAGAGACAGCTGAGATCTCTAGTTATTTTTTTAAAAATTGCCAAAGTTAATACTTATAAATTATCGTGTTTCTTCCAGGTTTTTCAAGAAAAATAATTACTAAAAATCAACAAGGGAGTAGATATTCAAATCTATACTAAATTTGGTTTGCAATAATCTAAGAAAAATAAATAATTTAAAGAAACTAAAAAATTTTAAAAAGTGAGTCTTTTATAAAAGTTTGAAAAAACTTAAAAAACTCTTAACTTTTTAAAATTGTAAAACATTGGCTGGTCAAACTGACTTTTTACTTTCAGAATCAAATTAATAATATAATAGGAATATAAAACAAATTATATTGTTACTGTTACTGTCGCTAATTTTTTTAAAAAAAAAATGTACTGTGTGGCCTTAAAAACAAATATATTTTTAAGGGTATTAGTCCATGCAAAAATAAATAAAAATGTAAACGTAAACCTATCGAAGACCAGAATATTTTCGAATAAATTCATTTATAACAACACAATCTATCACTTTTTTAGAATTATATCCTGGTAACGTTTAAACGTGGATTAGAGATTGTTAACTCAAAAATATTTAATATTAAAATGAATTGTAATAGTAAGAAAACTAAAAATGACGTTCAAAAAATAGATTATTTTTCATAAAAAAATGGTTAATCGCTTCGAAATGTTGCTAAACTAGCAAATTCGTCCCTTTTAACTGTGTTATATGTGTTAAAATATTTTAGAGTAAAATTGAACCGAAAACCACAAAAGAGAAGTGGGCTGTTCGACAAAGCAATCTCGATGCGATAAGTGATTTATTAAAAAATAAAATGGTGAATAATCCAGGTTTAAGCACTATAAAAATTTCTGCAGAACTAATCAACACAATTTTTGTCTTTAATATCATATAAAACTCTATGCAAGGAGTGTTGCTTTACCTATTAGTTTACATAATTGTTTCGCGAGAACAAAAATACATACAGCTTAAACTTTCGTTCACATATATACGTATAAACTAAAATCTTTTTGTAATCACAGATTCCGATGGATGTGTAAAAATATGTTAAGAAGAAGAAGAAAAGGATTCTACAATTGGCACGTACGGTTTAGGTAAAACAATGAAACATAGCAATGAACGCACCCTTATCTGAGTGCATTTCAGCAAATATATAGTTTCTATTTGGTGTGTATTGATACATAATGGATCCCTCTTTATTTAAATATTAGCCGTTATCCGCCCGATTCGCTGGTTACTTCATAATGTTGTATGAATATATACTGTTTAAACATTTATATATATGTATGAATTATTGATATCTAAATCCTAGCAGTAACTGTTTGATTGTATTAAAAAAACATCATTATAACTCTAACCTCTAGATTTAAAAAAGAGGAGAGACAAGACTTCTAAATAATAGTATCTAAAACTGAAGTAGAGTTATCTTTTATGCTACCGTAACCCCTCCCCGCCACCAACAAGTCGATTTTTGCAAAACCCATTTTTAATTGATCTCTACTAAAAAAAATAAACATGCTTGCTAAATTTAAAGTCTAAACCTACTACTTCAAAAACGGAAATTTTTATTTATTAATGCACTCCGTAACCCACTTTGCGAGTCGATTTCCTTTTTTACCTGAGTACGTCTAATAGTATAACAAGTAATATAAATTTTTTTTAATAAAATTCCTACTTAGATCAACAAAAATTTTTTTATTTCAGCTACTTTTTATTAAATAGTTACAATTAATATAAATATGTGCATACATATGACAGAATCAAAACATTAATGATAATTAATAAAAATTAGTTACCACTCAAAGTATCGTATTGTCATCCAAAACAATCGTGTATGTAAAATTTCAGTTCAAAAGAATGCTTTAAAACATGAGAAGAAAACCTTTTGAAGCTTTGACACAAGTCGCCAAAATAGTCACTAAGTCGCCAAAAATGATGCCAACGTGGCTGTATTTATAATTCTTTAAATAATTAGTTTTAATCAATTAATTTTTATTAGTTATAACTAAATTACTGTATTGTCATTCAAAATAATCGTATATATAAAATTTCAGCTCAATTGAGCGCTTTAAAATGTATTTTATTAACGATCGAAAATTCCACGAAGATAAATAAGTAAATAAACATATAGAGAGTGTGAGCTAATATTAGGAATTGAAAAATGAATTTAATTATCAACACGCCTCTTAAACCCCCATAAAGGTATGTGAGAGTCGATTTTCGTAAGAATTATTTTATAGTTGATCTCTACTTCATGAAAGGAATCTGCTTACTTAATTTCTCTCTCCAGACTTTATATCTATTAGTTTAAAAATGGAAATATATATCTATAACGCCCCTTAATTCCCCTCTACGCCCCTTGGGGTTGATTTTCGCAAAAAGTATTCTTAGCTAATCTCTACTCCATAAAAGAAACATGCCTACCAAGTTTCAAGCCTGTAGGTCTAATTGTGAGATATCGTGATGTGTGGGTTAGAGAGTAGTTTTTCTCCTTTATACTCGTATACATAGATATAAACAGCGCCCCATGGTTTCACCCACATAGTTCCTGTTCCCGTAAAAATACGGTGATAAAATATACCTTATGTTACTTGCTGATGATGTAGCTTTCCATTGGTGAAAATGTTTTCAAAATCGGTCCAGCCATTTCAGAGATTAACCGGAACAAACAGATAGACAGACAGACAAAAATTTTAAAAATTGGTTTTTTGACATAAGTACCGTCTATAGTTTTAAATGCAGCTAGTAAAAAGCTGTTAATTTGAAATTACAAACAGACACGTAAATTTTATTTATTTGTAAAGATTTTAAAAGACAATTTACTTAACTTAAAAAATACAATACAAGAATACTACCCCCCAACACCCGATGGAATACATTTATCGAGAACTGGACGTTATAATGCGCGATAATAGGGCATTTAAACAAAAAGCGATTAAAAGCAATAATCCCCGAAGAATAGAGGGACATATAGGTGCGGAAAATATGATTTTTCAGTAATAGCTTGAGACTTACGCTACTCCGATTCGTACCGCTATCCAGGCAAATAAATTTAGAAGTGGATAAATATAACGTTCATAGACTGCTGGATTATCAGAATCCGGAACTGACAGTTGATGAGCTCATAAAAATACTCGAGCAAGAGTAAGACATTGAAGAACTTGAATCTCTAGACCAGGGGTAGTCAACCATTTTTTCTGCATATGTCAGCCATTTCACGCGGGCCGCAACATGGGGATAAATGGGTGAGGGGGAGTAGAAATGCTTAAGACCAAGATAACATTGGACATTTAAAATTTGGAAAATTGATCAAAATATTAAAACTCCTGTTTTGCTTTTTTTAATTATTATTTTTTCGAACATTTTTTATTTTATAGTCACTAACACTAAATTAAAAGAATTTAAGAAACACTCCTTCCCAATTTTTGTATCAGTAAATGGTTTCATATGATTAACAATAAAATAACAAACTTCTTAGGATGTCTTTGTTACTACTGTGAGATGACAACTGACGAAACACTTTGTTGCTGTTACAAAGAATATTCAATAAAGCGTATTGATCACTTCTTGAAAGAGGAAAAATGTCATAAAATGATTCCTGTCTATTGGTATTTTTTAAAAATACAGCACTTTCGTGACAAATAAAACAAGTACTGATCCATATTTGTTTTTCACTACAAAACAGTCAACCTTCAAATCATTCGAATATTTTTCGCTTGCAAGGTATGGAAGATTGTTTACAAAATTAGTTTCACCCATAAAATTGTCGCTAATCTACTGTTGTCTGTTATCTCTAACTGTAACCATTACAAATAGAAAAAGAATATCAATTCGACAGCAGAAAAGCAAAATTGATATATTTGATTTCTTGTGTCAAAGGATTTCCCACCAAATTTTTAATACGGTGTCTTAAATAAAAGAATTTCTCAGAGCAATAATCATGACCGGGCCATTTAAAAAGGCTCGGTGGGCCGCACAGGTAGAGTATCACTGCTCTAGACCCAGATCAATCAGAAGATCGAATGACGGTTGGGAATTTGACAGGACTCAGTTTAATTGAAAAAGGGTTACAAATTTTAGAAAATAAAGACTTCAACGATGAGCGTATTTTTTTCAACAAAACAAGGAATAAAAAAATTCTTAACATGCTGCGAGGAAATTTTGCGGGAGAAGAAAAAAAAAAAGATCTTTGAGCCGACAAATTTATGAAACAGATTTTGTTAGATTTTATGAAACCTGCATCACAATAATTTCGGTTTGCGATTTTTTGAATTTGTTTTATCTAAGATTTTATGAAACAATTTTTGCTTAATTATTATTTTCTCGTCTCCGGCGCCAACAAAAAATAATATGTGTATTTATATAAGCGAAATTATACCCCGACTTAAGATAATTCCACTTACGAGGTTATTACTCACTCCCACTTATCGTGTAAGTTCGAGATATTACTGCATATGAATTCTGTCCAGACGTTTAAAAACTTTTGCGGATGTTTAAAGATAAACTACTAAATTTAAATTACTAAAATGCAATACTGTTTAATACTTCCATATTGTGCCGTCGATTAAGTTCAAATCAAAAGACATCGCCAAAGGTCACGATATGCAGCCAATTATGAAATCATTTCATACGTATGTTAGAATGCAATAATAAGAATGATGACAACATTTGGCAACATTGTTTGAATTTGGAACGTCTTTTGATTTGGTGAAATAAATTGGTCGAGGGTATAATACGGAAGTACCCAGTATTTCTTATTTTTTGGTGTATTTTTTAGTCTCCAATAACTTGCATCAGATAACTCTTGAATTACTTTTATTTTCAAAAAATAAAAGTTTTACATTTGTATTTAATGCAAATTTTATAATTCTGCTGAAAAGGAAATTAGATATCAGTAAAAAAATTGCCATCATGGAATATCTTATTGTGTCGCAGATATATTATTTTTGGTAGTCGAAAGTTATCGAACACATTTGGGAGCCTCTGTATGTTCTCTACTGTAACAAAATACCACTTTTAAATGAAATTTGTTCTGTGATGTGTAAGATATGCACATTTAAAATAGTATCTACTACAATATATGAAGTAAATAACATATATATGGCTTATCTTTTCTCAAATTTAAATATACATTTTGCTTTTAATTCTTATAATAGTGAATTCTACCCTTTTTAGAACTTTTAAGAGAAAGAGTCGAGAAATTTTTCGAATGAATTACATCGGTAATAGCTATAAAGTACTTCTTCGATAATGATTACAGACTACAAAAAAGGTGTGGTGGGGGGAGGAGGTTAGAGTTTCTTGGAAAATTAATTTGGAAAGACTTCTCTGAAATAGATCAACATCTATAGAAGCTATTTTCTCTAATTTACTCAACTCCAAATGAGATTGATAAAATAAATTAATACAAATAAATAAAATGGCGGGATTTATTAACACACCAAAAAATTTTCAAAATTATTTCCCTTATGTAATATATATTCAATTCCCATTAAAAATTTTTCTTGGAAATTTAAAAAAAACATTTTTTTTTTTTTTTTAATATTCGAAACCAGACTCTATATTTACAATTGCAATTTCATTCCAAATTAAATTACTACGAATAGAACTCATTACTGCGAAGCGTTGCCGAACAAATCTAAATAAATATTCATCATCAAGGCCGAAACGCAAACGATTTTCTGGAATATAAAAGGGGGGAATCAAATATATATATTTATTTATTATTCTTGGAGGGGAAAGGGGGAGATGGAAAACATGTTGAATCGTGCAAGAAATGAAAACTGGCCAAACGATAATTTGGGAATATAAGTTAATATTTGCACCTGCATCTTATCGACCACTTATTCGACGATACAACAGCAATCTTCGCGGCTTCGCGTACCGACAAAAGAATGAGATTCGAACCCCGTATTTACATTTCCTCCGTTGGGTGGAGTTAGACTTCTTGATTTCGTTTCTTCAGCAAACATAGCGAAGGCCGACTTTGATAGTCGGATGTTTGATCTCTCGATTTTATCTTGAACTTAACGGCTGCATGACAAATTTGGACTTGGAACTGGAGTTTTTTTCTGCGATTTACTCAGCTACAATTCATGCAGTTCTGAGAAGCAAAAAAAAAAAGGAAAAGAATTTGATTCATAATATTGGTTTTAACAAGGTACTATTTGCTTATGATGCAAGTATTTTTCAATGAATGAAGTGATTGCGCAACTTTAGTTTAAAAAAAATTCTGGTAGAATGAGAAAAAATTGAATTAAGCGGTATACTTTCGAAAAGCCTAAAAATTTAAATTTTTTGAAGTCGTATTGGTATAAAAAAATAACATTATTTTTCCCACGAGAAAGTATTTAATAATAAAATATAATCCTTTATAAATGAAATGCGTGAGTGAGTGAATATTAACGTCGCACTGTTCAGCTACACAAGGGCTTTCGGTGACGGACCACGTAATTTTGAGCCATGGTCAAGTGACGTGGATGACACCTGAGCCGGTACCTCCTCTCTTAACTACCACACCACACCAAAGGCAGAACGTTTCAGCTCTCGACAGAATTAGCGTGCATCGCTGCCCTACACGGCCCTTTAAATGAAATATACAGAAGTTTCTGAGTTACTATTTAATTTCTCGCTATCAACTAGCTATTTCAACTCAAATGCATCGTGGATGGTGTGCTATTTAGGCTGTTTCGATAATATGGAAATAGTAATCAAAGAAATATAATATATTAATTTAAATAAAAAAAATATATTAACGATTTTACATTAATTGCAACTTTAGATACGTGAGCCATAAATGGACCACCACCGTAGCTTAGTAGTTATGGACACGAACTCATGGCCGGCGTGTTTGATGAATTCGAGCCTAGTGCCACTGGAGACCCACCGTGTAGAGAGGCGATGCGTTCTAAATCTGTCGAGGCTCAAAGTTTTCCCCCGTAAGTTTGGAGAAGGATGCCAGCTCAGATGTCGTACTCGTCATTTGACCATGGTTCAAAATTACGAGATCCGTCGCCAATAACCCTCATGTAGCTTTAAAGCGCAGTGGCTCACTCACACGAGAAATAAGAGACTTTTAATTACGTAAATTTATTTGAATAACTCGAGTGGCCACAGTAGCTAAGTGGTGATGTTCGTGAACTCGTGGTTGACGTTTTTCATTCGAGTAGAAGGTTCGAGTTTTGTGTGTCACTGAAGACCCATCGCGTAAAGCGGCTGATGGACGTTAAATCGACTGAGACTCAAAATCCATACGTTGGTAGAGTAAAGTTGCAGTCAAGATTTCATCATCCTCACTTGACTAGTTTAAAACTATAAAGTCCGCTGCCAGTAACCCTATCATTCAAGCCATTGGGGGGCTCAATGAAATTATCACGAAATGTTCTCAACTTTTTCATGATTATGGATTGGATCTAAATGCAAATACAAACTTCTTTAATTATAGAATATGACAGTGATTAAAAAATTTGCCCCAATATAATCTATCAAAAACATTTTTATACTCTTTCTGCCTTACTTGTACCTGTGATAAACATTCAACGGGATTGAATGTCTACTATATCTTGTAAAAGATAAAGAAAGTTGCGCAAGTTTTAAGAGAGTTATGACTTTTAAAAACTTGAAAACAATATACTTTTGCTTCATTCGCAGTTTATGTGATCTTAAGACCAGGGATATCTTAAAGCAGGGAGCAACTCGGCCAGGGCTTCGTTCGTTCTCGAATCTGTCTTAATAAGATCCTGACCCGGATAATTTTCCGTAAATATTCTCCGAAAAACAGGGAATTTCAAACTGCATGTCAACCGGCAAAAGTGGTAAGACTATTATTTTGGGATGATCGTTGTTCATGTCTTGGCCTAGGCCCAATACCATAAGCACTCATTCAACTCATATAATCGAGATGTGACCATCGGTCGAGCCGGTTTGTGCCTAGGTTTTTGAGATTGTCAGTCGCGCACAATTATTTGTTTCAAATTACAGTTTGAACAAGTAATTGACAATGCATGCTATATGCCAGGGGCATAGCTACCACCGTATCAATGATACGGGCCCCCAAGCTACAAGGTCCCCAATATGTATAACTACAGTCCAACTAACAGGGTTCTCATATCTAAAAAGGGCTCCCGGAGGAATTTTGATACACGGCCCCCTCAGAACTAGCTACGCCAGTGTACCAAAGGTAGTGAACCCGCGGCCTTCATAAAAGCTAGCACTTCTGTGAATTAATATTTAATTATTTTGATTACAACAGTTTGGAAATCAATGGAATTAAATAAAGAAAAATAAGCAGAAACAGCTGCCCCTCTCCAGTTCGCTAAAACGGCACTAACCCAGTTACTCAAAGGTATGGAGTCGAACTGGGTTTGGATGATAGAAATGTTTAATTCATTTCCTGCTGCTTCAAGTCTTATGCCACACTTCATCAACCTTATTAGCTGGAACGGGGTAGTTGTCCAGTCTCTCAGCAATCTAAAATTAGATGTTTTTAATGGGTTACCTATCTGGAGACCGAGCAGGCCAGGGTAACAATAGAACATCCTGTGTGTCGAAGAAGGTTAAACCATGACTTGCAACATGTAATCTAGCATTGTCTTGTTGGTAGAGGGTGCTTGACGACGGGGCATTACCACTGGATGTAAGATGTCAACAATGTACCATTCTGTGTTCAAATTAACACCGATCCGAACTAGAGATGTACGTGTCATTTACCCAATGATTTCTCAAGCCCCAAGTTTTCCAGGTGTAGGGCCTCTATGCCGATATGAAATGCAAGAAATAGACGAGTGGTTTCCTCCGAGCTTCCAGATACGTATATGACCATCAGAATACGGCAAGCAGAACTGGGAACACGTCTGAAAATACAACATTGTGCCTCTTCTGTATCCCGTTTTAACATTCGAGCAGCATAGTCGCCGTCTTTCTCTATGATGCATTGTCATGGGAAGCCGAAGTAAGGGCCACCGGGCTGACAGTCCACGTTGCTGCAAACGTTCTCGCACCGTACGAGAGGAAAATAGGCGTGCTCAAAACATGCCCCTTTCTTGACTAATGGCCCGTGATGTGGCTGTACGGTTTTACTGGACTGATCTCACAATATGTCTGTTCTCTCAAGCGTTAGTCATAGGAGCACGAGGAGATCCAACGTGTTGTTCATTATGAACCTCCGCAGCTCATCGAATCCTTACTCATATGATTGTGGTTGGATTGCCACCCAACCACTATGGCGGATATGACCCTCGTCTTGTAATCGAGTGGTCAGGTTTGAATCTTCCCGATGTATCTTCGGGAAAAGAAGCCAGACTTTCGCCTGAAATGGAATCCCGTCTCGAATGGAAAGCCGCGCACCCCTTCTTTTCTATGCAGGGATAATCGTTTGTGTCTTCTGTGATTGTATTGTATGTTTTGTTCATCTATCTCTTGTCTTTCGTATGTATCCCAGGATGAAACGCACGACGACAACAACAACAGTGGTTGGATTTTGACCAGTACGATGGACAATATCCTGGATCGGTAATCCACGCTCTCGACGAGCAATGATCCTGCCTCTATCGAATTCCGACACTTGCTGGTAAGAATTTTTTATTATTCAAGACCAGTGACGCACACAAGTGTGTGTGTGTGGGGGGTCCTGGAGATCCGGACCCCCCAAAAACCCTTGATTTTTTTTCCGATTGATTATAATTCTAAGTACATAGGACGTAAAATTTAATTAAGTATTTGTTATTAATGATTAATTTTATTAATTAATGCTAATTATTTATTCATAATTAGTTTTTTACTGTGTTTTGTTCCCGAAAATCGACAATATCAAAAGGATCATGATACAAGAATAGTGAACTTTCAACCCCGGACACCCCCCTTGAAAAATTCCTGTGTGCTCCACTGTTCAAGATATAACAGTATTTTGAGCAAACACTGATTTTGTAAAGCGCTTTTCGAATGAGAAATCAACTACATAACTTTTCTTTTATGCGGAGCTTAAGGCATTTTGTCTCCCTTCTGCATCGTCTAAATGTGTTGGAATACTAATCAATTGCATATCCTAGCCTCTTCTTCCTTTCAAGGGATTTTAACGTTCTTTAGATCGTTCCTTCCAGCTGTTACAATTTTGACGGTTGGCAGTATATATTATATGATAGATAAGAGTTTATAGAATCCCCAGAGAGAATTACCCTTTAATGTTCCACTTCAGAGTACCGAGAGATTCTTAGAATTGAAAAAAAGTGCCTATGTCAGTGTAAAGATTTTCTTGAACGTGGTATGTACTTTTTATACATATGATATTTACATATATGCAATGTGTATAATCCATATTCATAAAAGGTTGGTTGCCAGAGCCCCAAAGATGCTTAGTTAAAGCAGCAAGAAAACTAAACAATGATAAACTACCTTTTGAAGTCACACTGAACGATATAAATTCAGTGACAAGGTCTATATTCAAAGACAAAACTGTAAAATATAAATACCAAATTTTTGAGCAATTCATCACAAATAGGACTTAAGTGAATATCCTCACCAGATTCAGGAACCCCCACCTGAGCGAGATGAAAATCCTTAAAGATGGAACAAGAACGTACTTGCAATGTAGGAACTGCCCTGATACAGAACTGACCCTTGACCACCTGTTCTCCTGTTGTGCCATTCTAGAACTTACATTTAAACAAGAAATATATAAAAAATTAAAGTCAATTCTCTCTCTTACTTAGGTTAGCAAGAAAATTTTTATTTTAGTTAATTAAATTTAATTAATGAATTAATGTTTGAAAAAACTGTTTGAACAACAACTGTACTCGACTACAAGTTTAAAAAAATATATTTGAAGCCAAGAAAAAATTCGTTAGAAAAACTTACTGGCGCCATCTATTGATGCTAAATATAACTTCGTCAGAACTAACGCTGAATAAATTAAACATTTTAAAAAAGGAAATTTAATTAATGAATTAATATATTTGAAAAAACTGTATTAACACCAAATGTCTTCCACTACAAGTTTAAAAATAATGTCTTTGAACTTGAGTGGATGAATAAAAAGTATTTTATTAGCGATTGAAAATTTGAACAAGATAAATATATAAAAATAAATATGTATATTGAGAGAGTGAACTATAATAGTAGGAATTGTGTGTGAAAAAACAAGTAGATGAAAGAGAGAGAAAGCACACAAACGCGTAATCTTTACGCTAAAAAATTAAAAATCTAGGTTGTATAGGAGGGGTTTAAATCCTCAAATCCCATCTTTATATACGCTACTGGTAGTTTCTGTTAAAAAATGTTAACTTTATTGACAGAAGAATACAGTTAAAAACAAATTTTTTTATGCAATACTGCAACGAATTGTATAGAATCATTTTGTTCATTTTTTACACAACTAAAGGAATTTAATTACAGCTGAGCTTTATTTTTTTAGTCTTCTGCATTGGTTTGACAGAAAGTTTTTTTTTTTATACAAAGAATAATTCAACAAATAAATTTTTTAAAGAATAATTTTGCTCAGTCAAACTAATTAAGTACTTTTTTAATTTATTTAATTTTAATATTATATATCTTATAACACACATTACCCCTTTATTTAACAACCAACAACTGTGATTCATGGTTTTTTAATAAAGTGAAAAAAAAGCTTCCTTATTTAAATCAATAAATTTAACTTATCGACCACCGCAATTTAAAATTACGAAAATCATTTTTAAGGCTGTATATTTTATATAGAATGTTTCCTATTATTAAAAGAAAAATACATGAAAATATGCCCCAAAAATAGAATATCAGAGGATGATGGGTTAAGATAGTACGTCAGCCGTTCCTCAAACTGTGGGGTGCCCCCCTAGAGGTGCGTGATAACACTACGAGGGGGGTGCGAGCGCATATCGAAAAGCCTATTACAAAAGATTATTTTAAAAAATTATTAATTTACTGAAAATAAACGAAATACGTTCTGATGTAATAAAAAATAAAATGAAGATTCACACTGATATAATACACTTATAAATGTATCAGTACTGCACAATGTATTTTATAATTAATTTAACAGTACTAAATTAAGACCAAGTTTAATAATTACCAGTGACTTCCAGGGGTTGTCATAGACAAAACTATATACAAATATTAACACTTATCTTGATAATTTGTACGGTTTATAAGTAATCCCTTAACTACCGATTAAAAATTACGCGATTCGTTCCCCAATGCCTCGGTTTTCCACGTAAGCGCGCATGTATGGGGGGGAGTGAGTGAGTGAATATTAACGTCGCACTGTTCAGCTACACGACGGTCCACGTAATTTTGAACCATGGTCAAGTGACATGGACGACACCTGAGCTGGCACCCCCTCTCCTAACTACCACACCAAAGGGAGGACTTTAGAGCTCTCCACAGATTTAAAGTGCACCGCTCCCCTATAGGGCGTGTCTTTAGTGGTACTGGGCTCGAACTCGTGACAAGGTTGGTCTCGATCCGATACTTTGACCACTCGGCTACCGCGGCCACTTGGGGGGAAGTAATCCTCTGATATATATGTGTGTGTGTGTGTGTGAGTGAATCCTTTGAAAACATTGTCAATGTCCTTTTATTGTATTCCAAAGCCTTCGGAATAATTTTATGTGTGGAAAAGACGCATATATACGTCCGGGACATTTAACGCACCAGTTGAGCGAGACGTATATATGCGCCGGTGGCACTTAAGAGGTTGAAGTCGTATTGTAGCTTTAGCGCCAAAGTATAGTGTTATTGAATTCAATGCATTGTTATTTGCATGGAGATGGGGGGCGTAATAAAAATTATGATTGATATTGGGTCGCAAATATTGAAAGTTTGAGAATAGGCGTTGAATAGGCGTTGTTTTTTTTGGGCTTCTGAACTGTAAGAACAGTCCTCAATCCCATATCTGGACAAGTCTTCGATGAGGGGCATGGCGAGAGTGGGGTTTTACATTCTGCTAGGTGGCATGACGGCGATTGGATGATCGATGGGATCCGGGAGGCGTGGTTTCGGTGCTTCGTCTGGATGGTGAGTTTGGAAAAGTTTTTGACTTGGCTGAGAGCTTAGTGACTGCTCTCTGATTGGTTGCTGGGTAAAGTGAACAGTGACTCCAATTGGCTGCCCTGGGGACTGGGGTTTAAGAAATGGGGAGGCGCAAGTCCAGTGGGGAAGGCAAGAGAAAAATAGTGACAAAAATATTTAAAGAAAGTAAAATTTTAGTAAAATGAGATGCAATAAAAATATTGCACGAAAAATTAAAGTTAAGGAGGATTATACGAATCAAGAAGTATTCTTCTTGGTCTTTTTGAATTATCATTAGGAATGTATGGAATTAAGTTTTGCATATTATAGTTGTTGGTTGCTGGCTGATCATCAAAGAAGTTAATTGCAATTTTCTGAATATGGGCTTTAAAACTGGTAATTTTTAATGCATTACGTATGTCATCATTGCGCATATATCTTGTGGCTTTGACAATCATACGAATTAAAGAATTTTGCACAGTGTCTAAAATATTTATATTTGTTTTAGCAGCGTAACCCCATACTGGACTTGCATAAGCTAAAATTGATGTATAACGGCTGTATAGAGAAGCACTTTGTTTTCTATACTTAAATGAGAGTTCCGGCCGATTAAGGGGTAGAGTTTAAACATAATTTTCCGGAACTTATCGCGTGTGTAAAGAATGTGTTGTTTCCATGTTAGGTGCGTATCGAAAATTATACCGAGATATTTAGCTTCCTGAGACCAGGGGATCTGTTTATTGTACATTATGATTGGTGGTGGGAGTGAGTGCTTTTTTGTAAAAATAATAGCTGTGGATTTTTCAACGTTGATGCTGATTTTCCATTTATCGTAGAAATTTTGTAGATGAAGGAGGTGCTTGTTTATTGCAAATGAAATCGTAGACAGTTTTTTGTAGGTTGCATGAATGGCAGTGTCATCAGCGTAGAGGTTAATTTTTGTTAATGAGTAGTCAGGGATGTCGTTAATATAAAGATTGAAGAGCAGAGGGCCTAGCAAAGAACCTTGGGGACACCCTGCAGATACAGAGTGCTCGTTTGATAGTGTCTCGTTGATTCTAATTTTGAAGGAACGGTTAGTGAGATAGGAGTGAATGAGGTGAATCAGTGGGGGAGGTAGGTTATAAGAAATTAGCTTGAAAGTGAGTCCATTAATCCAAACACGGTCGAAGGCTTTCTGGATATCCAGAAGTACCGCGCCCGTGCTTTTCTTTTTCTGAAAACCTTCCGAGAAATGTTCAGTTAATCTTAAGAGTGGGTGCAAGGTAGAGTGCTTGTTAGTAAAACCATATTGATTGGGATTAAGAAGGTTATGTTCATTAATGAAATTTTTTAATCTATGGAAAATAATAGATTCGGTTAATTTACCGATTGTGGAAAGAAGGGATATTGGCCTGTAACTGGATGCTAAATGGGGATCTTTGCCAGGTTTGTTAATAGGAAAAATAATGGCTTCTTTCCAGTTGTCTGGAAAGTGAAAGTTTGAGAAGCACTGTGGTACATCTTAAATAAAAAAAAAAAAAAAAAAAAAACGGTTTTTTATTTGATAAAACGTTTATATATATCTATCGTAATTCAAATTTTTATTTTGAAGTAAAAGCATCATGCATATTATATGTTATATTCCAAATAATATAGTTAGAGGTTATGAATTAAAGTGAACTTATTATTCTTCAAAGTCACGATTTTTTTGGAAATGTTAAAATTTTTAATCGAGTTAAAGCACTTTTAAGTTCTAAAAGAAGTCGTTGTCTTACACGATGACGAGATAAGAGCCTCACTAAGCAAACATCCGGTCTTATCCTTTCGGAACGATTCTCAAAGAAGCGAATTGATCGACGGAATCTTCAGTATCGGTCGATGACGGAACAAATTTTACATTGATTCTCTGAACTTAAACATAGTTTACATTTGAAGAAAAAAAATGACGATATAAGAGAAAAACAATTCAACAACAGGATGAGACTAAAAATATGCAAAATTTAAAGCCATGGGTTATACCAGTTTTTAAGTAAATTCCGTTTTCTGTAACGATTTTTTTTATGTAAAACTGATTTTCTGTAGATATTTTTAGGATATTTAAAATACCTTTCATTAAAAGGAAATATTACTTTTGCGTACGAAACCGTGATTTTGGAAAAGCGTATAAATGAATAATTTTTTTTTTATTTAACGCCAATCGAGTTAGAATATACATATAAAATTGTTTTAAAAATATTACAACAACAAACAATAACTGAAATGCAATTTTTTGGCAAAAAATGAAGAAAGAAAGACACATTTCTAAAACATTTTCCTTTCTTGAAAAATGCATCTCTACTAATATTATTTTGCCTGTATATAATTAGGATTTCTATATGGGATTTGAAATAAAATTTTTGAAAAATTCAAACTATTTTAGTGTTTGATCAGTTGGAATAATGAGTATTTTTTGTGAAAAATTATCTACTCTGATATACAATGAAATCCGGCGCATAAAGCGTACTTTTAGCACAAAAAATAAGATCGGAATTCACGGGTGCATGTTATACGCCGGGTATAAATAGGACAGCTTTAAAAATAAAAAAAAATCAGCACAGAAAAAATTAGACTTTTACATAGATCAAAATACTGTTTATTTAAACGAAATATCATTTCTCACACATGAACTTAAAGGATTGTAGCACTAGAGAAGTGATTCCCAAAGTGGTCTATATACACCCCCAGGGGTCTATGACGATCTGCAAGGGATCCGCGTCAACCAAAAATATTTTGGGGGTCCATACGGTGTAAATGCGGGAGGGGGTTACGATACGGCTCTCATTGAACCAGATCTTGATTCTTATTTTAAAAGGAAATGTAATCAAGTGGAAAGTAGACTTACCTATTTAACATATATTTATTAAATTGAATGAGGTTAATTTGCAGTTACAAGGGAACAGAGCATAAATTTTATTAAAGCAAGGACCATCAATTCAGCCTTTCTTGCCAGAATTAAGCTAAAGAAGTATAATAATGGACGTCTCAAATTTTCCCAATTTCTCAATTGTTACAGACAATCTACCTGGAAAAAGACTTTTTAACCTACGTTCAACATCTAAGAGCCCTTTTTTAGATTTTGAAGCTAGGTTTGAGAATGTTTTGACTATCGTAATACCACAGTAGGCAATAAATTCCTATGGTCACTTTGAAAAAAAAAAATGTCACAAATTACAAAAATTTGGCACTAGGAATAGGCACTCACAAAGATCTTAAAGTAAAGTTTTAAAACGGATGCAATAATTTTGGCTTTAAAAAAGATGTACCTGTTATTTATTCCATATTATGGAATATCTTGAGAAAATTTTTAATAGTTTTTCCGACTGAGAAGGAGATACAGTGGAAGAAAAGACTGAATACTATTAACCGAGGAGGTATTTAGGGTTAAACCTGACAAGATTGATGTCAAACGCTGAAAGTTGTTATTGCATTATCAGGTTAATCCTTCGCTCTAAAACCATTTGTTTGTTGCTCAGTTATTTTATGAATTAATTTAATTGCTTAACATGTGTTTTATTAAATTTTAAACATGCTTCACTACAATTAAAAATTTTAATCTTTGAAGGAAGTAGCTCTATACCGGCTGTCAAAAACATATTTAAGTAGATGAATTTGCAAAAATTTAATATTAGGTAAATAGGGGTCTATGAGGCAAAAAAGTTTGGGAACCTCTGTTCTAGAACATAGGTTCTCAATGTGGGGGCGATAACGCTCTCTTGTGGGTGTTTAAGGCTTTCAGGGGGGCAGTAAAAGACCCAGAGTAAGCTAGGGGGTTTTGAGATGGTATGGAGGGGAATGGACAGATTAACCAAATATAGTCTAAAAGGGACTTAAAAAACACGCTGATTATGTACTAACAAAAGTAAACTTTATTACCTTATGTTGATTGTATGTATAATAAAATTATATATTCGGGTAATATATATAGCTATTTCAGATTTGCAAGTAAAAAAAAAAAATTGGAGGTTTTAAAAAACTTTATTTTATTAGTTTTAGGATATATTTTTTTTGAAAAAATTAATTCTTGTATTTTCACCATGTATTATGTACGCTCTTATTTCTCTGGAGAGGGAAGGGGGGGAGGTATCGAAATATTCACTACAAAAGGGGGCACCAATTCAAAAAAGGTTGGGAACCTATGTTCTAGAGGTATATATATGTATATTTTTGTATATAAAGCTTGGAATAATACCTCGAGTAAGCGAGTTCAAAATTAATGAGCATTGCGTACGCACATTTCAGGTTTCTTTGTAAAAAAAGGGTTGCGTGTTATGCGTCGGATATACCTAAAAATTAAAAATTGCAGCTTCAAAGTATAGGTGCGCGTTATACGGTGGTGTGCTTTATACGTCGAATTTTAAGGTAATAAAATATGAATAAATCTAATCCTGAGTTATGTGTATCAATAATTTTAGTTCAACCCCGATATAGCCCCGATCCTAGCTATAAAAAAGCAAAATATTATTATTATAGAAGTATTTTAATGAAGAGAGAAAGCTTTTAAAATGTGTTTTTTTTTCATCAATTTTTGCCAAAATTTGCCTTTAAATAATTTTTTCATAATGATCTTTCATAATAATTTTTACATAATGATCTTAACACAATTTTATATATGTATTCTAATTAAACAAAAACTAAGTATAAAGAAAAAATATATTCATTTGTACGCTTTTTGAAAAAAAAATCAGGATTCTTAAAGTCAGTCACCTTTTTAATTACAATTTTTTGTGCAGTGATCTTTTTCCCTCTGAAAATGTATCGATTTTATATTTCTTTTATTTATATATTCACACAGGATTTTTTTTAAATGAAAATCAAATTCTCAATTAAAAAACAATTTTTCTTCTTGAAGTCTTTTTTTCTCCCTGACCTCCATTACTCTTTCTAAAGAATTTGGATTTGAACTTTCTGGTCTCACACACATTAAATGTGTCTCTTGATTGAAAAATATTTAACACTAGGGGAAAAAGAAAAATTAAGTTAAAAGTAAATATATATAGATTTTATTTGCTTGAAATTTATACAAAATTAAAACTTATGTATTCAATGTAAAATAATTTGCACAAATTTATGAATTATATAAATACAGTGAAATCGTTTAACACGAAACTGAGGAGATTGAAATGTTTTTCGTGTTAATAAGTATCGCAATCCCCCCCTTTGTTTAACAAAATTAAGTTTACTAGAGCACATTTTATTTACATAAATGAGAATATATGCATGTATTTAATAAAAAACATTCACAAGAATTTAATGAAATCTAATACAAAATTTTCAAGTTTTTTGGAAAATAATCTTAAATTTTTCTTTGCATTGTCTCTTTGCTTCAAACTGTCAACAAATTGTTCGATGTCCAACATTTTTTTTATTCATTTCACCATGGGAACGTGCATCTTTTTCGTGTTAAGCGATTTTTTTTTTGGTTTCGTGTTAAGGTTTTGGAGACGGTTACATTAAAAATAGTTCATTTTTTTATATTTAGATTATATTATTAAGCTGATTCTGTAAGTAAAAAGTCAGTTTGATCAGCCATTATTTTACAATTTTAAAAAATTTGGAATTTTTTTTTCGAAGTTTTTCAAACTTTTATAATATACTCAATTTTTAAAATTTTCAAGTCATTTTATTTATGTTTCTTAGGTTATTGCAAACAACAGTTAGTATAGATTTGAAAATATATTTCCTTGTTGATTTTTAATAATTATTTTTCTAGAAAAACCTGGAAAAAACACAAAATTTTTTAACATATAAACTTTAGCATCTTTTAGAAAAATAACTAAAGATCTCAGCCCTAAATCCATATTGACTTTTAAAGAACATACGTTTCTGGGAGCATATATAAAAAAATTCAAGGCTTTATCTTGAACAGAAAAAAAGCCGTAGGGATTAAAAAACACCTATACCTTCAAAATTGAAAGTCTGAGAAGAATGCATTTAAAGTTTGTAAAGTCATAAAACAAAAACTTTCACTCAGTAACATTGAAAATAGCGACCCAAGAAGGAAGCTAAGTACAATCGCGAAACTTTGCAAATAAGTACAGAGTCATGTGATATGCAAAGGATTCAAGTTTTGTGCCAATACGCATGCTCATACACTCCGAGGTGGCGCTACAATCAGGAAGAGGGTGCTACATAAGCCAGCGCAAATTAGAAGATTCATAAACGTGACGATTACCCGCCGATTGTAGGAAGACTTTCGTAAGCGAAACATGCCAGGTAAACGTGCTAGAAGACATTTCTCACAGTTAAGCGAGTTTGAGAGAGGCCTAATCATCGGGATGAAAACTGCAGGCTGGTCGACACGCCGTGTTGCTGGCCAGGTGGATCGTTCGGAGTGTGCCGTTAGAAATTGTTGGGAGCAGTGGACACGAGAAGGTACCCACGCATGGAAAACCGGGTCTGGAGCGACCAGGAAGACCACGAGGAGAGAGGTCCGAAGGATCGTGCGGCAAACACTTGTGGACCCCACAGTGACTCATTTAACGATACGAGCAGACGTAGGCGTAGCAATTGTTCCACAAACAATTTTCCAGACACCTTGCAGAAGCAAGTCTCTTAAATCCAAGCACCCTTTCCGTGCACTCCTTTTAACACCAGAACATCGGCAACTGCGTCTACAGTGGTGCCAAGCCAGATCAATGTGAAATGTCACAGATTGGCAAAAGGTTGTGTTTAGTGATGAATCCCGGTTTGTTTTGGGGACAGATGATAACCGTGTACTGGTGTGGAGGCACCCTGGTGAACGGTACAATTCCCCCCACACTGTTCTACGTCACACTGCCCGCACAGCTGGTGTAATGGCTTGGGGGCATAGCCTATGATAGCCGGTTTACTTTAATTGTGATGCGTGGAACCTTAAAGGGCCAACGTTACGTTGATGATATTCTTCGACCCCATGTAGGATCTTTCCTAAATGGTCTTCCAGGGGCAATTTTCCAGCAAGATAATGCTCGTCCACATACAGCAAGAGTTGCTCAAGACTTCCTACGTCATTTTCAGACTCTTCCATGGCCGGCCCGCTCCCCCGATTTGTCCCCTGTAGAGCACGTGTGGGATCAGCTAAGATGGCAGATGCCATCGTGTCACTCTGTACATGATTTAGAGTTGGCTGTTCAAGATTTGTGGACCCATCTGCCTCAAGACAACATAAGGTGTCTATTCAACTCAATGCCGGACCGTCTGGTGGCATGTATTGCAGCTGGAGGTGGTCCAACGCGCTATTGAAGTTGCCCAGTATCTGTGTCGTTGCACACCCTGTATTCGTTTAATTGTCTTGTTTTTGAGATCAAGTGAATCTCTCATGTGTGTCATTATGTGTATTAATTTCCACTTTAATCCGATGCTTTCTTCTTGGGTCGCTATTTTCAATGTTCCTGAGTATAATACCCGTAAAGTTTTAATTTTTAATATGTTATTTTCCAATGTATTTTCTACATTGAAACACTATTTTAATTAAATACGACTAAAAATAATATTTTTAATTGAAAAAATATTTTTGCATAATATTGATAGCATTTGCTAAGACGACATGTTATTCAGCTTAATCTTAACCTAATATTTTCACAAAAGTTTCGAAGCACAAACAATTTATGTACAAAATAATAATGATACTAACTTAAGCAAAAAATGCCCAGGTTTGTTCATAAAATTTAATTTTTTTCAGTTTAAAATCGGGCAATTTAGGAAGTTTTAGCTCTTGTTGTACGACTTTAAAATACTAAAATATAGCACTACAATATGTTTAGTACATTATAGTGTTTGGTATACACATCAAGGAAATATTCAGTTATATCTGCAACATTTGAATTCAGAATACTTGTATTTGGAAGTCTAATTGTAGTATCAGCTGATGAGACTGATTTTTAGATACATCATTTTCAGTAGCATTCCCTCTTTTCGAAATATTGTTTCTCACAGCAACCTGAAAACGCTTTGGTCATGGCATTTTCTCTACAGGAAAAAATTAATGATTAAGAAAAAAGTTATATAAACTATTTTTAAAGCAAAAATTGGCCATGGAATTAAAAAATGCTTTAAAATGAAACCGAAATCAAAACAATACCTCATAAAACTTCAAATATTTTAAAAACTAATTTGCTAACAAATCTGAAATTTGGTGACAAGTTTTTCAATGATATAGGCCACTAGAAAATGCAAAAATGCAAAAATAAATAATTAAAAAATAAAAAAAAATCGGTAATTATGGAATTTTTGTTGTACTGTGTACCCTTAAGGGGAAAAAAAGTACATTAAGATAGTAATTTGTAGGGATCGCGCTCTATTATTTCCTGATAATTGATGTTTTTTCTTAAGCATTTTCGCGTTAAACGTATTTCACTGTTATCATACATAATTATATAGGAATAAGCTAAGGTATGAAGTAAATAAGATGCCTTTACAAAAATTTATTATTTTTTCATTTATAAACTTAATAGTCGTTATATCCACTAGCCTCGCTGAGTATTTCATGATGACGAATGACTATATATATTTCTTTTCAGCAACTGATACCTAAGTCGTAGGATTAAACTTTCGGTTGTATTGAAAAACATATTGTTATAGTCATCTTAATTTAAAAAGGACAGGAATTTCGAAAACGGAAGTATATTTATATTTAATGTCCTCTTTGGCGTCGATTTCCGCAGACCTAATATTTAACGGATGTCTTTTCAACAAATGAGATATACTTACTGAGTTTCAAATCTAGATCTCTAATCGTTAAAAAAGAAGTAATTTCATTCACCCATAACCTTCCCGCAAATCCCCTCAATCCCCATTGGGAGTCGATTGTTCTTATCGAATCTCTTTGTTACAAAAGAAACAGGCTTCTCAAATTTTAAGCGTATTCGTCCAATAGTTTGAGAACGGGAATTGTTGTCTATCACACCCTCGAAAATGCCATTTGGAGTCTATTTTAGCAAACCACTTTCCTACTGGATCTCTAAGCAAAAGAAACATGCCTGCAAAATTCCAAGTCTGTGTAATAGTTCCTGAGATCTCGTAATGAGTGAAGGAGTAGCATTTATTCTGTACATATGTATAAATCAGCGTGGACGCTCACAATTAAAGATATCTCAAATCACCAAAACAACAAATTAACAAGAAAAGAATAAGTAAAATATATATTTTATCTCTTTTCTTAAACCTACCAGAACAGTTTTCGGATTTTTGAAGAATAGATTTGCAATTGATGTTGTCACAACCTGGAGTCAGGTGTGGTTCGAGTCAATGAAGAAGCAGACATGGTTATAAAGAAATAATTACTTTTATTTCAGACTAATTAATTTATGATTTCTTAAAGTTTAATAACCTTGTTAAGTTATTAAAAAAATTAATATTTCGTGTGTATTCAAATAGGGTACATGACAAAATACTTTCACATTATATAAATAAAAAAAAATTGTGTACCCTGTCCCTTTATACTGTATCTCAATAGAGTTGACTTTGAGAACAAAATAGGACAAGGTGTGAACAGATTTTTAAGGATTTATGCACCTAATTGAAGCTCGGTAGCAGAATGGTAGCATATCGCGCTTCCACGCCACATGTCCGAGGTTCGAACCCCGGGTGGGGCTGCGGTAGTCCAGTGGTTCAGGTATTGGATCATGACAGGCATATCATGAGTTTGAGCCCAGTACCACTAAAGTACCGCCGTGTAGGGGAGCGATGCACGTTATAACTGGCGAGAGCTCAAACATCCTTCCGTTGGTGTGGAGTGGTAGTCAGGAGAGGGGAGGGGTGCCAGCTCAGGTGTCGTACTCGTCACCTGACCATGGTCAAATTTACGAGGTCCATCGCCAAAAGCCCTTGTGTAGCTGAAAGGTGTGACGTTAATATTTATTCACTCACTCACTCAAACCCCGGGCAGAGCAAAAAGTCGACTCACCATCTCATCCCTTCAGTGGGTCGTTAATGAGTTCTAAACTTGCTTGGGAACTAAACTCCGGGGGTTTCGCGTCAGATTGACATTTGCTTATGCACCTCAATGCCCAAGGTCTTGAAAACTGAGATGAGCAAAGAAGGCCTTGACTCTTATGGGTTGTTGCGCCACTGCGTTTAGTTTATAGTTTAGTATTCACCTAATATAATAGAGCACCATCCCTATACTTAGAAAAGTTTTTCAGGAGCATGGTTTGAAATTTTCAGTTTTCAGGGAATATATGTTCGATAATATTCGAGGCTCTTCATTTGGCCCCTGCCTGAAAACGTCCCTGAGTCAATTGTGTACTAATAAACGGGGAAAATGATATTATTACAAACCTAATAAATTGGTTTACACAAATTAAACCATAAAACATTTATACCAATTTTTGGCGAAATCTGCGATCTTTAGGTAATCGGATGCCTTCTAAATGAGCTTTGAAAATTATTTTTAGGGATATTCTCGATAAAGGCAGATAGTGAGAATGATATACTATTAAATTTTACATTTAGTATATATATATAGTTAAAACCATAATTTTAAACATAAAACTAAATGAAACGTGTGAAACGCGCGCGTGTGTGTGAGAATGATTAATGAAAAAAATGGGACACAGAAGTTTTTATTTTCCTTTCAGTCGTGTGTGGGGATACTATGAATAACAGTAACTAAAGTTAATTCCGCGTACGCCTTTTATTCTTATAATCACTCAAATTACCAAAAAGATTTCCTGATGAATGATGATATATCTAAAATATACCAAAAATAGTTACGTTTAAGTTCAACCAACGTCGATTACGCGTTACAATTCTTTTCTCCAACTGAAAAAAGCATATTTAGAATAATTACAAAAGATGACAACTTGAGCAACATAACTTTAACAACTGACGATTATACATCAGCAAATAAATTAAGTCATCAGTAAATTAAAGTGGCATGAATTGTTGAATTAAAGCAAACGATTATATAAGAATTTTTAATCTAAATATCTAAAACTACTGCATACTTTAAATAGTCAATTAAAAATTTGTTTAAAAAATATGAAGAAAATATAAATTTTAATAGAAGTAAAAATTTTACAATATGACACAAATACATTTAAAAATAAGACTGGAAGATTCTGTGATTGGATATTTTAATTCTATTAAAATTAAAATTTGAAATATATATTGCTTGTAGTTGAGATAAGGCTAGAGCAGGGGTCTGTAACCTTTTAGCTGTGGTGTGCCAAACCAATCTACCAGTATGATTCAGCTTGCCATACAGTAGGAAATTCTTGATAAAATTCGATTCCCGTGATAATGTATGCAGAATTAAAGAACTGAGGTCAACAATTTAGATATTTAAAGTTTTATTACATATTCATTCTGCATCATTTAAAGAAATTTCTTAAGAGAAAAACACAAGTAATATAAAATAAAATTATGTCAATTCCTACTTAGATCAACAAAGAAAATTTTTATTTTAGCTACTTTTTATTAAACAGTTACAATTAATATAAATATGGATATACATATAACAGAATCACAACATTAAGTGATAATTAATTTTTTTAAATTATCACTAAAGTATCGTATTGTCATCCAAAACTATCGTGTATATAAAATTTCAGTTCAACTGAATGCTTTAAAACGTGAGAAAAAAACCTTTTCAAGTTTTGACACAAGTCGCCAAAAGGGTCGCTAAGTCGCCAACGTGGCTGTATTTGTAATTCTTTAAATAATTAATTTTAATCAATTAATTTTTGTTAATTATAATTAAATTATTGTATTGTCATCCAAAATAATCATGCATATTAAATTTCAGCTCAATTGAGCGCTTTAAAATGTATTTTATTAACGATTGAAAATTCCACCAAGATAAATAAATAAATAAATAAAACAAATAAATAAATATATAGAGAGTGTGAGTTAATAGTAGAAATTGAATGAATAAACAGCATAAAACATATCCATTTCTCTTCCACAAAAATAAAAATAATTAAAATTGTACATATAGTATGTGTTTTTTCAAATTCATTTATTAAAATAAGAAGACAACTTAAAATATAAGTATTCCCCTTCATTGTAGTTAATTAAAAAGATAAATAAAAATTTAATACGAATCTAGTGCTTGTACCACTCTACTTTCATATCGCAAAATCAGGGGTATACGAGTAATTAGTGACTTTGATTTGACACGATTCTGAGCATTCAGTTGTTAAACAATTTCTTGGTGGACTCTAAATATTTTTCATATGAGGAAAGGTTTTTTACTTTGATATGTAGAACTAAAAGCGAAAAGTGGAGTACATATATTTTTCTCTCTATAAACAATTAAATCACTTCAGCAATAACATTCAACAATTTACAACATGGCTGTAAATTTATCTTTAGTTATCCTTCAGATTTTTTCGCAATTCCTTAAATGTCCATAACTCTGAAGATGTTTGTCAAATAAGATCCATTATAAATCTATGGACTTCCATCCACTCAAAATTTGGCACATTTGCAGAGTAGAGTGCCACTGAGAATTGTACCACGTGCCATAGGTTGCCGACCCTTGGGCTAGAGACTATAATGGGCTGTCATGTTAAATTGAAAGATAATGGAACAATATTATTTTCACCTGCTTTGAATCAGATAAAAAATGTTCAAGCAAATTTCGAACTAGGGATCACTTTCTTTATAAGTCACTGCTTACACAGCAGAACAAAAAACTGATGGATTCATTGTTATGAATAATTCTTGGATGATTTGCATTGATTTATTTGTTTTCTATTCTAAATATATTTTTATTATGCACATTTGTAATGTAAAAAGTACTGTTCTACATGGTATAGGAAAGGAGTTAGTGCTACAGATCCCCTAATTTGATGATTGCTGTCAATATAACTCCTATTCCTCCTAGAAAAAAATTTCTTTGAATCTACCGCCAAGTGATAACAACAGCGACCGGTTTCTCTGATCCGAGCCACTTAGTCAAATCGACTTCATTATCATGAATAAATTTCCTCTTTTTAATTAACTGTTTTTCCGATTGAAAGACCTCTTGATAAAGATAAAAGAACCTCCTTTTTCATACCCCATTTCCCCCCCTTTTTTTCTTTTTCTCATTAACTAAAAACCATCTTTCTTTCACTTGAAAGCACATCTTTGCTACAAGATCGTCTGCTGTAAACACCGACAGTACGATTGTGGCGCCGTCTAGATGATCTGATGTGGCGGAACTATACTCAAGGTGGAGGGAGAGGGGTAGAAAAGGGGAGACCAGGCAGAATAGACTGAATTACCTAATCCGAGTCGAGAAAAAAAAATATATCGTCTTGTTAAAAATAAAGAACTGTTTGTTCTGCTTCTCTCAGTTTTCTTTTCTTGTTCTTTTTCGGACAGAACTATTTAACTTCCTTTCAATGGAACGTTTTATTTGTTCTTAGTGGAAGGAAATCTTCGGAATGTTCCGAGATTCTGATCCAGAAGACTTAACCTCTTTTAGATTTTTTTCCCCAAAACAATACTATTCGAGTGGTGGCAGCGAACAGTATTTCGAACTTGTTTTGACTATTGTTAATGTCAAAATTCCCTCCCACCCTACTTTTTTTTTAAGCAAACGATTGTTAGAGAACACTCTTCGTTGTCAAATTCGTGTCCTCAATTTTTGATATTTAGATTTCGTTTAATGTACTCATTCAGTAAAAGACCCAGAAAAGCTCTTTTGGGAACATAAGTTCACATGTCATAAGGTAATAACAATAGAATTTAGATTCTTAATTCGGAATTATTCCCTTTCATAGAGCTAATGGGGAATTCTTATTTTTGAGTAGTAAGAGAGAAATCTCTCTGAAACAATTGGTTAGATCAAAAATACTTCTAAAAGAAATCGAAATGCTAGTGTAACACATTTTCTTATGTAGAAGATATATCAGAAGTAAATATTGATTCGGTTGGAATGACAGTAGAAAATAGCGCAGCGTATTGTTTTATAAAGAATTTTTTTCAAAAAAAAGAAATTATATAAATAAATATATATATAACACAATAAATATCACTACCTTAAAAATTTGCTTATTATACATTTTAAAATAAGGAAATCATATGTTTAAATATTTAATTTTAGTTACCTGTACTATATAAAGGTATTATTCGATGTTTTAAAATGCAAATTGCTAGAATTTATGTTTGTGTATGGATTTTTTTAATTTTATTCTTACAGTAGAATAAATTAACATTTATTCCATAAATAAATTTCTGAAACATTGTATCACCTTTCTAATTTATTAATTTTTTTTTTACAAAAAAGAGGAGTTTCTGATTTTTTAAAAAATTGTTAATTTTTATATTCAGGGTTTCAAACCGGAACCGAACAGAAAAAAAAAGTGCTTATTTCGATTCGAAATATCTTCACTTATTTTGTTATTATAACCAACTCTTATCCATATTTTCTAATTTAACGTCAACCATATAACTATCATCATTACATGCACATTGCTCCTCAATTTCCTGTTCTGATGTACATTTTAGATTTCCGGGACGCGCGATTATAAAATTGAAAATCCGTTCTTTTATAAGGTTGTAAAGATGGTTTTGGCAGCTCCAGCTACACAAGTTAGCGTTAAAAGGCGTTTTCAGGTTTGAAATTTATTCTCCGGGACAATATAAGTAATCTCAGTGAAACCACGTTAGAAGATATATTAATAATTAGAGGCAATTTTCATAGGTTCAATATAAACACCTTTTTTACATAATTATTTGAGTGAGTGAATATTAACATCGCTCTGTTCAGCTACACGAGGGCTTTTGGCAACGGACCACGTAATTTTGAACCATGGTCAAGTGACATGTACGACACCTAAGCTGGCATCCCCTCTCCTAACTACCATACCATACCAACGGGAGAACATTTCAGCTCTCGACAGATTTAACGTACATCGCTGCTCTACACGGCGGGTTTTTAGTGGTGCTAGGCTCGAACTCATGACATGCCTGCGATGACCCGATACCTTGACCACTGGGCTACCGCAGCCCTCATAATTATTGAAAGGCCAAGAGCAAGATGTGGGCGTCCCGCGCTACGAGGATACCACTGGAGTAGCTAGTTCTGAGTGGGCCCCGTATCAAACTTCCTTCGGGGCCCTTTTTTAGTTAAGAGAGCCTTGTTAGTGGAACTGCAGTTACACATGTTGGTGCCCCCTGTAACTTTGGGCCCTCGTATCATTGATACGGTGGTAGCTACGTCCCTGGAGGGCACACACAATCGACATAATCATGAATCTAGTTGTCAAATGCGATTCTGATAATAGATACCAATGTCGATGTTCGCCGTTCTCTGCTCACCGCATATATCCTAAATGCTGGTTAATTGTATCATTCCACATAGTGTACCAAATAAAAAAAAGAATAAAATCTTCTAAATTTTGATAAAATGCATTTTTTTTTTGTTTATGATAGAACTATATGTTTACTACAAATAAGAATATACATAAAATAAAATTATTTATTCGAAACTGAACCAAAAACCGTTATTTTTGGTGGAGCAAAAACGGAAACTGAACCGATATATCATTTTTCAAGTGAAACAGACCGAAAAAAATTACAGTTCGATCCCTTGGTTATATTATTTATTTTGTAGATTTATAAAACGTCCCTCAAAATTTTACCTTTTTTTATTTCACTAGAAATTGTTCTAATTAAGTATAAGCGACTGCATTCGAAGAATAATTTTTAAAAATTGGATTCTCTTGAATAATTTTTTTAAGGTTTTTAGGTATTTTTTTTTATAAATACAAAAAATGTCACGAAGTTTTTTTAAATATTGCATTTTTTGAGAAACTGGGAGATTTTTTAGTAAATTTTACTGAAATTTAACATAAACGGTTAAAAGTATAAAAACCACAAAATTCTAATGCAACAATTATGTTTTTTTATGAACACAATATATAGAATGGAATTATGAATGAAGTGAACAAAAACATAAGAATTTTTTAAAATATACGCTATGGCTGAAAGTATGTTTGATTACACATTTATTTTCGTAAAAATTCACAATTAAATTTTTCTTATAAATTACAAAATATTCCACCAACCGCAAAAGTTTTGCTTCATTTCATTCCCCATATTATTTGAAATATATGTTGAACTTTTTTATGCAGATATTTCTGTTATTTTCAGAGATATGTTAAGGTATCCGCGCGACTACGTTCGGAACCGTGATTTTAAAAAAGCGCATACATGGATAATTTTTATATTTAGTGTCACTTAGATTAGAGAATACACGTATAAAATTGCTTTAAGGACATTTTGACAAAAAAATTATTTTAATACAATATTTCGGCAAAAAATTAACTTAGAATAACCTTTTTTCAAAATGTTCTCCTTTTGTGAAAAATCCTTCTATTATAATAATATTTTGTCTGTATATAGCTCAGACCTCTGCACTGAGGCTCAACTATGATTTTTGAAAAATTCACATCATTTTCAGAGTTGCAACCAATTGAAATAATTGTCGGCGTTTTTTTCTTAAAATTTCTCCCCTCTGTTGTCGTAAAATATGGATAAACCCACTTCTAAGTTATATATGTGGGAGACAACAAGGGGTCCAAGACGTTTGTCTTACTTCACATTTATTTTTAACTTTAACAAAAATTAATTAAAAAGGTAGCTATTCTCTAACAGATAGGTTTTTGAGATGTCGGTAACGCCTGCTCGCGCACCTCCGTCGTTCTTTTAGTTTTGATTTGCTGCTGTTTCTCTTAAAAGTTCACAGGTTACGTCCTTTTTCCTTTTCACAAATTACAAAAAAGTTTTGATTTGCTGCGCCTGCGCACCTCTTCGACAAAGACTTGTGCTTTGCTTTTGGCTTTGCATGAGTTCTGGACGTCTGTTCAAAACATCCGGGCCAGCCTGACTGTACGCTGTCCGCAGCGGTACGTCCTTTTTTCCTTTTTCATCGAGACCAGAGGAGAATCTTCCAAAAAAAATAAAACAAATTTTGAAAAATTTAAATGAACAAAATAAAATGACGGAACAGACAAAGGACTATACGACAAATATACAAAGATTTAACATAGATCATTCACATATTGGCTCGTTCTGATTGCCGGACTAAAAAATTTAAAAGAGTTCAGTTTCTCCATCATGTGAAGGCACCTCTTCGACATCGCTGCATCGGAAAAGACATTAAGTTCCACAGGAAAACATTGTTTAAAAATAATAAAAATTTAAATTTAAAATAAGTTCCCAATGAACAAAAGTTAAATTTGCACCCTAAGGCATAAGAACGTCCAGGCTTTTTAACGGAAGGAAGTTGATCTTTGGTTGAACGCATCGATATTTTCCTCTCTCAAAATGAGTTAGAGTGTGTAATTTCTTAAGATGACACATGCCGTCTTAAAATGATCTGTGAATTTCTTAAGTTCTGTGATCCGTGCGCACATGACCGGTCGGATGATGGATTTGTAGAGCGTCTCGCAAGTTTTTAAGCAAATACGAAAAGTTAATTTAGCGTCTAAAAACAACCCTTTTTTGCAACATTTACCGTTTCCACTGCCAGGGCTCAAAGATCCTTCGGAGCAACACAAACCGTCGATGTTTACTCTTCATAGGTGAAGAGGTAGGTGAGCGGGAGATAAATTCCACGGAACTCATTTTCATGGCACCATTGACTTTCTTACACAATACTATATCAGAACATTTTTCTCTTATAATACTCAATTTTAACTTAGTACTCTTAATTTTATTACATTTATAATCCTTAATTAGAGAACTCGAATCATTTCTAGTATTAAAGTTTTTAACATGTTGCAAATCATAACTAGAGTTTTCTATCACACTTGAAAAAGAAACAGCACTAGGATAAGCATAAGCACCTAAAGAGGATTCACTTTCATTCAATAAAACATCGCTCTTTGCGTGGCCTAGTTTCTTTATTTCAGCATATACACTGGGATGTATAATAAATTCTTCGGTCAAGGTCGGTGATATTGCCGTTCGAACACTTAGACCGGTAGAGAGTTGATTTAGAGAAATATTTATGGGTTTAACTTCTACCATTCGCTGTTCGCCAAAACATGAACTTAATGTTATTATTTCTTCGGAAGGTGTTTGCACTCTAATTAGTGAGGAATTTAAAACTGGGATCTGGCAACCTGAATCGATCAAGGCTGTTACGGGCTGATTTTCCACAAAAATGCTTACATATTGAAGATTTGCGAATTCATCGCTATTTTGTTTTTCGCTCTCGACTTTCAAAGTATTCACGTTTATTCTATTATGGATGTGGGATTCTTTAGGTTTAAAACGCTTCTCACAGTCTCTTGCGTAATGAGATGAATCACCGCATATAAAGCAATTTTTATTTTCTCTTTCAAGATATTGGGGATAGTTCTCTTTAATCTTTGGTTTAAAGTTTTGTGATCTATTTTTAAAGGGGTCTTCGGTATATCCACAAGCAATAGGAATTTCCTTACGTGATCCGTTTTTAGATGAAATATAAATATCACACTCTTTAGCTAAATCAATAGGCCTAAACCAATCTTCTGCTTCTCGAATGCTAATATGAGTTGCGGTTTCCTTATTTAAAGTTTCGAACTGTAGGACTTTAGCTGCAGGATTTAAACTTAATGCTTTATTTTTAGCCGTTTGAAGTTCGACTTCTTTTTCTAATTTTGCTAACTGTATTTTAGCAAGTTCAATTTTCTGTTTTTCTAAATCCCTTTCGTTTCGCGATACCCTCTCATCTATACAGTTTTTAATTAAAGTTTTAACGAAATCTGGATCACTTTCAAATGTACTACTGTTCTCAATTTTAGTCTTTAGTTTAGCTATGGTGTCCGTACTCTCCACAGTACCGTCTAGATCCTCAACAATTCTTATGAGATCCTCTTTAAGAGCGTTTTTATACATTTTAGAAAAAATATGGAAAGATCCTACCTTTTTTTTTTCTAGCTCCCTTGTTGCTCGCACGTACGATTTATCCAATAATTGCAGAAAAACGTTGATTTCACTGTGATTTCACCTCTTCGCGGGTAATATAGTTGAACTATAGTTCTTGAACAGATAAATTGTTCGAATTGACACCTCTTCGCAGGTGTTTGTGATATTTCCAACCTCTACACAGGCGGAATTTTCGACGATAGTTCCAACCTCTACACAGGCGGAATATTTAGGGTTCGATGAAAAATATAACCTCTACACAGGTTATTTTATTCAACAGTTCCAACCTCTACACAGGCGGAATATTTAGGGTTCGATGAAAAATATAACCTCTACACAGGTTATTTTATTCAACAGTTCCAACCTCTACACAGGCGGAATTTTCATGCTGAGTTCAAACCTCTACACAGGTTGAACGAAGTTTCCAAAAATGGCGGCGCGTCTCCTCCACTGACGGCTTTTTTTTTTCACTGTCCAAACTTTGATCAAAATCGAAATTTTTTCGATCCCGGCCTCTACACAGGCGGAGTATTCATGCTGAGTTCAAACCTCTACACAGGTTGAACGAAGTTTCCAAAAAATGGCGGGGCGTCTCCTTCACGGACGTTTTTGTTCATTGTCCAGACTTTGGTTCAAAATCGAAATTTTATCGATCGCGGCCGAGCCCCCATAATTTGTGGGAGACAACAAAGGGTCCAAGACGTTTGTCTTACTTCACATTTATTTTTAACTTTAACAAAAATTAATTAAAAAGGTAGCTATTCTAACAGATAGGTTTTTGAAATGTCGGTAACGCCTGCTCGCGCACCTCCGTCGTTCTTTCTGCTGTTTCTCTTAAAAGTTCACAGGTTTTAGTTTTGATTTGCTGCGCCTGCGCGCGAAGACTGTGCTTTGCTTTTGGCTGCATGCCACATATATTTCAAAAATTCTAGTTGAGCCTCTGTACAGAGGTCTGAGCTATATACAGGCAAAATATTATTATAATAGAAGTGTGTTTCACAAAAGAAGAATATTTTGAAAATTGGTCATTCTATGTTCCTTTTTTGTCAAAATATTGTACTTTAGCTAATTTTTTAATGTAATACAATTCTTAAAACAATTTTATATACATTTTTAATCAATGTTACACTAAATATCCTAAATATTATTCTTTTATACGATTTTGCAAAATCACGGTTCCGAACGTAGTCGGATACCTTAATGGAGGAATATTTTTATGAAGAACAAAATTTTAAGATAATATTGAAGTCTTTAAGACTTACATCCAGTTTGGTTTTGCTTCAGATAAAGTATTTCTTAATCATTATAACTTTTTTTACTAAATCACGTAGAAACAAAATATGAACTGATTTGAAAAAGAGCATAAGCCATAAAAAGGTTTTTTAAAAAGTCGCCAATGTGGTTAATAATAAGGCCCACTGGTTGAGTAGTAGCGTATCGCACTTCCACCCTACAGGTCCGGGTTTCTATCCTCGGGCAGCGCAAGTTTAACTCAGCCTTACATCCCTTCAGGGGGTCGATAAATGAGTAGTAAGCTTGCTTGGGACTAAACGCTGGGGAGTTTCGCTTCAGACTGACCACATCGGCTCATGCATCATCTCAGCACCCAATGGTCACAGTAGGCCTTGATCCTCATGGGCTGTTGCGCCACTGAGTTTAGTTTGAGACGAATCTTTACGGAACCTTTCCACTAATATTCGTAGGCGTCTTTGGGGATTGTAAATTCGCGTATATTTCCAATCAACTCTAAAAGGAGAAAACGGGATATGTAAAAGTAGATAGGGTATTTAAGTAGAGCGTTGTAAGTTAGCGGAGATGAAGGCAATTGAGCCAGCAGCAGTAGTGACAAAGTTTATAGGATTCAATTGGATTACGATAGTGAAGCATTGCTGTTAGTACTCAGCGAAGGAACCTTAGGATGTTAATATACCTGTGAAGAGATCAAAGTACTACCAGGTGATATATTCTAGTTTAATACCGCTTACCACAAGCGTTATTTTAATAAAATTAGTTTAAGTTAATGAAAGCTAATAATTCAAGTTGCGTTTATTTCTCTGACCTCCTATTCCGGTAAACCTTATTGGCATTGCGCGTAGTTATTGATTAATTTCCTACTTCATAATTTAAGTTAATATTAAAGGTAAATCCCTTTTTGACGTAGACATAAAGCCTACTATTTGTTATTAGATTTTTGATATTTGAACCAAGTGAATAAATATAAGTTATTATTATACAAATGGTGTCTGGTCATTCTTTGCCTCAAATTAATCTTAGTGTCCAGGGTGGAACCCAGGGGGGTTCCCACAAGTTTATGGTTAAAAATAAGTGTTTTCGACGTCCCCATTCATAGTAACTTGAAGGCTATTGGGGACTTTCGTAATTATGAACCTTGACAGAGGATGACACCTGAGCTCTGGTACCCCACTTTACAAACCTTCTCATCACATCAATGTGGGGACTTTGAGCCTACATAGGTTCAGCGTTCACCAGTCCTTCTTCACAGCAAGTGTTTTGTAGCTCGGCTCGAGCATTCCTCCGATGATTTTTCGATTTGGCTGCTGCACATTGTTACATTAAGCGAAGGTTTCAAAAGTTGCCATTGGAATAATATATATAAATATAGCGAGGAAAGGGTACCAAGCTCGATATCACTGTTATGATTTTACTGAGATGGCAAAAACATTTTTCTCAAAAATGATATTTATGATGATATAAAATAAAAAAATGGAAAGGGGATAAAAGTCTCTGTTAGATTAAACGAAACATGTATGGAATAAGTTTTAAGTAAACTTTTTATAAAATTTTTTAAAATATGAAAACATTCCATACGTAAAGCAAATTTTCCCGTTAATGACAGTGACATCACAAGAATTTATGCACCGATTGGCAAGAAATACGTGATTGCAGTTATCATGTGACTACGACGTCACATGAATTTAGCCTAAATAACTATGCTTTTCCGTCAAGCAATTGATTTAAGCAAGAAGCTTCCCCAAACTTATTTCCTAAATTTACCCATTGGTTAAGAATTCTGTTCTGAGGTTTTCTGTTGCCATAACTGGAATTCAAGTATACCTTTGAACTATGTTCTCAAAAAAGGATTTTAGAGATTTTTCACATTGTTGGTGTTTAAAATTGATTGAAAATACGCTTTTAGAAATTTGTAATTACAATAAATAGTATATTGTAGAGTTATTAATTGATGTGAAGTCATTGTTGCTCAGTTAAATTTACAACTGAAGGTTGGATATTATCTGGCAGTCGTAGATAAACTAACACGGATTTCATCTTCTCGAGAGATCCATCTACAATGGGCTCCTTCACACGCTAACATCGCGGGTATTAACTAACACGGTATTCTGAACAGATATTTGAATTACAACGATTCGAATTTTCATGAAAATTGAAACATATTTTCTGTTTGAAAATGGATTTCCACTTTAGTTCAGACTCTTACTTTTGGCGAAAACGTTCTTAACAGCAGAATGATTCTACAAGCATTTAAAACATTTTCGGTTACAAACCCCTGGGGAATCGACACCAATAGCCCTCTTATTGTTATACAGCCGTGTTTCTTAACGTGGGGTCTACACCCCACAAAAGGGCAATTTGATTCTTAAGGGGGAAATTAAAAAAAGAACTTATTTAGAGAGTAAAAGATCTATTTATTAATAATATAGCCAATTATATAAACAAAATTTTGAAAGGTATTTTTGGCTTAAAAAATGTGAAGTAATTGATACAGCTATGAATGTTATTGACAATCATCTAAAGATTTTGTCAGATGATTTATATAAAAGAAAGTTTTCTGATTTCCAAACAATTGATTTCCCAACTTGGATGACGCAGCCTATGTTAGTAGATCTTTCTGATATTTTAGATTTACGGTATCAATAACTCGCAGAAATACAAAACGATGCGTCAATTACACCTTTATTTAATATAAAAGGAGCAATGACATGACTTTGTGAACAAATTGAAATAA
The DNA here is from genome assembly GCA_019973935.1 of Trichonephila clavipes. Classification (NCBI taxonomy): domain Eukaryota; kingdom Metazoa; phylum Arthropoda; class Arachnida; order Araneae; family Nephilidae; genus Trichonephila; species Trichonephila clavipes. The sequence continues at coordinate 181,829 of BMAU01004868.1, read as the reverse complement.
AACAGCCAAATCCAACCAAATGTGTAAGAGAACTATTACCATTTCCATCTTCATATTTAACTCAATCCAGTGGCGTAATGGAGAACACATACACACATTAGCCTCCTTCCTTCCTCTCATTGCAAAATCTAGTTTTGGGCTCCAAGACGGATTTTACAAATGATTGCGTACTTGGCGTCAGTCAGGCTTTGGGAGCCCTAAAATTCCCCCTTCCCCAATGCTGGGCTGCACGCTACGCCACTGACAGAATGTGGATTTAGTGCCATAAATGATCTGTTGCTGAAACGAAAAAATAGTCTCGATATAACAACACGAAGAAGCTTGAGACTAAAGAAAATTAGAACCCGACATAAAATCTTTTTACAACAAAAGCAAGGATCTTACTAAATTTTTTATTCAATTCTTACTATTAGCTCACTCTCTATATATTTATTTATTTATCTTGGTTTTTAAAGCGCTCGATTGAGCTGAAATTTTATATACATGATTATTTTGGATGGCAATTCAGTAATTTTTAATTATAATTAATAAAAATTAATTTTGATTAAAACTAATTACTTAAAGAATTACAAATACAGACACGTTGGCATCATTTTTAGCGACATAGCGGCCATTTTGGTGACTTGTGTCAAAACTTGAAAAGGTTTTTTTCTCACGTTTTAAAGCATTCAGTTGTACTGAAATTTCATAGACACGATTGTTTTGGATGGCAATATGATAGTTTAATGATAATTAATCAAAATTAACTACCACTTAATATTGTGATTCTGTCCTATGTATATACATATTTATATTAATTGTAACTATTTAAAAAAAAGTAGCTAAAGTAAAATTCTTTGTTGACCTAAGTAGGAATTGACTTAAATTTTTTTTTTTTTATATTACACTTGTTTTTATAAAAGTTTTCCATTGTATGTTTTGAAAGTTTCTTACTGTAATAATTTACATTTATTATTTAAATTATATATATATATATATATATGTGTGTGTGTGTGTGTGTGTGTGTGTATACCTGTATATGTATAATAGGGGGCGTAAGAATTTTTAAAAGGCTTACGGGAGCAAAGTAAAAAAAAAGGTTGAGAAACACTACTATAGAGTGTGACGTTAGTAAAAAATCAAATCTAATTACAAAACTCTAGATGTATGCGTATTGTAGTTTGAGAGATTCATTTCCCCACACCATTATTAATATCTTTCTACTCATACATAGATTCTCGAGCCTCTAAAATCGATCATAATTGCACTTTATTGAAGGATTTTTTTTTCTTTTTTGGCAAAGTTTATAGCATGCCGTTATCTTTCAATTGATTCTTTTGTAACTTGAATAGACCACTAATGATTTATAAAATATTTTTAAGAGGGCAATCAGCGATGGCTGGCTGGGATAAGAATGAATGAATGGGAAATGATGACCACGACAAAGAAGCCATTCAGACTGTTCTCGGAGGGTGTCGGAATAGTTAAGGGCAACTGTTTTGGATTAATAATTAACCATTATGCGTATTAATGATTATACATTTCAGCGCATGGTACGACGCCATGCGTTGAAACACTTTCTTAACAGTCGATCTTTTATTGGGAATAATTCCAGAAACTTATGCTAATAATATCGGTCAAGTTAAAAGACGGGCAGTGGCGAGTTTCTTCCGCGCTCAGATAAACATGGCGAAATCTCTGCTCAGATCTGGCGCGAACCGTTCCGTAAACACCGTTCTGTGAATAAGATAAACAAACAACTCCTAGAAGGCAGCGTGGTTGTAATTTCTGTTCATGGTCGACATTAAATGTTTCCCAAGCATTCGGTTGCGCACATGTCATCTTTTGAATAATGTTAGAACACTGAATCCAGACAAGCAAATGTTTTTCAGATCGAAAAATGTTACAAGGTCAATATCGTATTCTGACTTTAATTGAGAGAAACATTTTTGAATATAGTATTCATTCCAATTTGAATAAGTTCTTTTTTCCATTTGTTTACATTTGATTAAATGCCGTCTACTGCAATTTGGCATGGAACGTTTAAAATGCCATGATGCATTGAAAAGTAAAACTATATATACAGGGTGTCCGAGCTTATAAAGTATCCAAAAGTTATGGCTTATTATTACAGAACTACCCATAAGAATGTAATAAACTGTTTATTCGTGGATTGGAAACCTCTCGGAGATTTTTTGGGTTTAGTCCGCTCGGCCGCACGTGCGTGCATTATTCGGCAATCGCAGACGATAAGCTTGTTATACTGACTTCATTTGTAAAGATGTGGACTCCACAGTAAAAGGTGCAGAGTTACTTTGATTATCGGAATTTAAAGCAGTCGCGCGTGTACAGCGACGTGTTCGAACAGAATGAAATGTCGTTACTGGCTTGCCTGATAGACTTATCAGGACACCTACAAAATGAATCACGCACATGATCAACATTGTCTTATATCATGAAAACTTAAGGATATTTGTCAGCTTGAGATACCAAAGTTCCTTTCTCCTTTAAAGTACTTTCCCATTGGAGGATAGATTTTGATGTCGGAGGATCGACATTCCATCCTGTTCGAAAACGTCGCTGTATACGCGTGACTGATTTAAATTCAGTTAACCAAAGTACTTACTGCCACTTTTTCAGTGGCGTCCACATCTTTACTAATGAAATCAGTGTGACAAGTTTATCGTCTGCGATTGCCGAATAATGCGCGCACGTGCGGCCGAACGGACTAGACCCAAAAAATCTCAGACAGGTTTCCAATCCACTAATGAACAGTTTATTATATTCTGTGATGGGTAGTTCCGTAGTAATGCCATAACTTTTAGATACTTTAAACCCGGACACCTTGTATATTAAAAATTTCCGTAAATTTTAAGGATTTATTATCGTAAGTGAATATATAGGCAACCTAAATACGCTGAGTTTTATTCTAAAAGCACATTCCTTTGTATTTGAAAAGAATTTTCCTAAGGTTTGAGTCCATTTACTAACAAATGATGATCTTTTAACCACAATTAACTATGATTGACCAGTATACTCGTCATGGAGAAGTTGTAGGATTTTGTGCCATGACGAATATACTCGTGATGGAGAAGTTGTAGGATTTTGTATCATGACGAGTATATACGTCCTGCGTTAAAAGTATCAACCATTAGCCGTTTAAATTGTAACTTTTGAGAAAAACAAAACCTATTCTCAAATTTTAAGATGTTTAGAATATTTTGAGGCCACAGGCGAGATTAAAACAAATAAATAAAAAATAAGAACAATTAAGATGAACTCATGCGCTCCCATATTAACCGGATGAAACTGGGTATTAATTCGCATAAAGAATTTATGTACGTGAGATGACAGAAACGTTTTGAGGCCCTGGGCCCAGAGAAGATTTTGTATGTCCTTGTGCCCCTATGCAAAAGTAGGCCCTGCCTGAGATCTTTAAAAGTAGACAGTATGCATTGTCAAAAACTCGTTTAAACGGTAATTTGAAACAAATAAATGTGCACGACTTTCAAACTCATTAACCTAGGAACAAACCGGCTGGACCGATGGCTGCATTCCGACTAAATGAGTTGAATGATTGTTTATGGTACTAGGCATAGGCCTAGATATGGACAATGCATCACACAATAGTACAGTCTTACCACTTTTGCCAGTCGGCATGCCGTTTGAAATTCCCTGTCTTTCGAAGAATATGTACGGGAATAATATTTGATCACATTAAAATGATCCGAATTATGGTCTAATGAAGACAGAATCGAGAACGAAACGAGGCCCATGTCTTAAGATGTCCCTGTGACACGATAATCTTTTTTAGTTGTTAGCATAAAAGGGGCAAAGGTCAAAGATGGAAAGTTGCTTTATATTGGGGTTTTTTGAAGTATGGTCAGCCATGGGACAAAGGCGTGACGCCGACCATGCCGAACCATTAATAGCTGTTGGCCCGAAGTTACCTAGCTATCGAGCGGTACAACTATGATGTTATGATATTAGAGTAATAGCCCAATGCCGTGCTGCCTAAAGAACTATTATTTTATTGGGATGGAAACGGCAGTGATGTTTTCTGTAAGAGAACTGTGATCAACCCTATAGCGCTTACTCCAGAACTTCCTTGGCTTCAAGACAGGTCGAAAGTATTTTGTGAGTAAAGTAGGAAGTAAATCGGTGTGTGTGTTTAGAATTGTGTGTGTGTCAGTCCGGGAATTTTGACGGCGTGAATAAAATTCATATATATCCATAGAAACTTTTGGAAACTCTTCATGAACCTGCGACCAAGCTAAACTACTCTATAGACTCGTACATAGAATCCCCATACAATAAGTATTAGCAATAAAAACAATTGATAATTTTATAAAATAAACCCATCTTTTAGAACCAATATTTTAACAGCTACATTTATTCTGTGATTAGCGAGCATATTCGTCATCGCTTGGTTTTCTTGATACTCATAGCTGCGCATTCTCAAACGGAGGCTCCACTGTTAACTAAAAAACATTATTTAGTTTAAAATAATGCTACTGTGTGAAACAAAACTAAACTAAATTTCGCAACAGCCCATGAAGGTGAACAGCCTGAGGGCCATCTCAGTTTTCGTGATCTTGGGCAATGAGGTGCATGAGCAGATGTTCCGATCAGGTGGTCAGTCCGACGCGAAAACCGTCAGTGTTTTGCTCCACGCAGGCCATGAGTCAGTGACATTGACACTAGACAGCCACAGCCTCCCCATTCTAGAAGAGTAAACTGGATACTTATGTTCAAAGTTTGCAATTGCTAACCATTTTTAATTTCAGAATTTTTTTTACTTTTTAGAATTTATTACAGTTAAATTTTTAAATATAATTATAATGATTACTTTAATAATAGCTTAAAGCCTGAATCTTGGCAAGGAATTTATAACTAGTTAAATAAATCGATGAAAGCTCACACTATGTTCCTATATATCCCAGCTAAATTTTTTATCCGCCAAAACCTTCACTTTATATACTAAAACTAATCAGATCGTGTTTCTCTCGAAAAGGGGGTTAAACTTTCAATAGAACTTCAAAGGATAACCCTAAGTTAGTTTTGAGACCAAATCATCACTAAAAAGGCCACTAGAAGTTGACCAAATTTATATAGTCTCGCTAAGTATTATGTTAAAAGCTGTAACTTTGGAAACTATTGACAATCGATTCCCAAAAAGTGAATAGCTACATGTTTTCACTGATAGCTCCCTTCTAGATAGATATCATGGTAATGTGCGGAGCTTATATCTATTGTGAATTGTTTAGTTTTTACCTATAAATAGGTTTTTTACTACTGCCTTCGATGGCGAGATTGAAGCTATTGCGGTAGCGGTCGAGTAACTATCACTAAGAAAATCTGAGTTCAACAGGGTCGTAATCTTTTCGGACTCTAAATCGGCATTACAAGCTTTATCTCAAAATAACCTCTGCAATTCTCACTTTCACAAAGAATTTTGAAATGCGTTCGATCCCAGTACCACTAAAGACCCGCCGTGTGGGGCAATGATTTTCATCGTCCTCCCGTAGTATGCCAGCTCAGGTGTCGTCCACGTCACAGACCATGGTTCAAAATTACAAAAGCCCTCGTGTAGCTGAACAGTGCGACGTTAATTGCTCAACTCATTCACAAAGAATTTTGAAATGTGGATGAGATTTTCATCATAGCTGTCCAGAACCGGCACTTTATGACATTGCTGGGAATGAGCATGCTGAGAAACTTTCTGGTTAAGAAAGGAACCCTTATAATCCAAAGATCCCCAAGAATCTCAATTTTTAATTCTTTAAAGCTTTTCTTTAACATTACCTTCAAGCATAATTTTAAAATTGGTGCTGCGGAGATGTCAAACGACAAGAGCTGGGCAATTTTAAACGGTGGGGGCAGGGGGAGGGAAGTTTCTTGAGGCTTTCTAGAAAAGTTGCTGTTGCTCGTTTTAGACTTTTGACAGGGCATGAGATCCTATCTCTACCGCATTGGTATCGCCGACTCACCTGGCTCTACTCCTTATAACTTTGATCGGTCTATGACCGCTGAAGATATGGACGTGTTCCCTTTACTAAAAGGTTTTTATTGTTTATTGTCGGAAAATATTGGCTAGCACGTGAACTAATGGCGAAGGTGCTATTTGTACTCAGTGGCATTTGTAAAATAAATAAAGTTGTTATATTAAGTAGAACACTCTATCTCTTTCTCAGCAGAATTAAAAAAAATTTCCTATACTCAAAGAACGCCAAGTAGGAAGTTAAATGATGATGAACTTCAAAAGTGTTGAGAACCGGAAGGCAAAAATTATGACATACAAACGTTTCAACAAGTAGTAAAAATATATCCTTTTTTCCGATTCCTTTTGCAGTATAAATTAAGGCATCAATACAGTGGCGCACTCAGGAATTTTTCAACGGGTGGGTCCGGGGTCGAAAGTTCACCATTCTTGTATCATGCTCCTTTTGATTTTGTCGATTTTCGGGAACAAAACAAAGTAAAAAACTAATTGTTGAATAAATAATTCGCATTAATTAACAAAATTAATCATTTATAACAAATACTTAATTAAATTTTACGTGCTATGTACTTAGAATTATAATCAATCGGGAAAAAAATCAAGGGCTTTGGGGGTCCAGACCCCCAGGAACCCCCCTTGTGTGAGCCACTGCATCAATATTTATCAAAATATATATCTCAAAAAAAAGTTTATTTTTTTATTTTAGTTATTATTTTAACCAATTTAACAAAATAATGTATTAAAAATCCAAAACTTATATTCTCGAATAAAATGTTTTAATAAATTTCGTTACATCAAGTTTTTTTTTTTTTTTTGTGGCTGTCGTTGCCATATGTCTGAAAGCCTGAATTAAAAGCAGAGCATATTTTTAGACAGTAAAAAACAAAAAAAAAACTGTCCCAATTTTCATGAAAATTTGCAGCATTTAAAATTTATACGACTATTTATAATATAACGCTTTTAAAATTTAAAATATTCCATAAATGTTTTTTTCTTTTTTATTCATTTTAACATGTAATTAGATAGCTCATTTAGCATTCTGATATAGAAGAAAATATTCGAAACAATTATGATGACCCCCCTGGGTCATACCTTGAACACCAAGATTAATTTGAGGCAAAGAACCACCAAGAGCCATTTTGAATAATAATATTATTTATTTGTTATAATTTCCTCAAAAATCTCTGATAACATATAATACAATAATGTTACGTCGCTTAAAGGGATTTTCCTTTATTTTAAATTAAATTACTAAGAATACAATTAATTAATAATCTAGCTCAAACTCAAGTAAGGTTTACCGAAATAGGAGATCCGAGAAACACACGTATTCGAATTTTCTTAACTGTCATTAACTTTAACTAAGTAGCTCAAACTGACGCTTACTTTAAGCGTACGTGAATTATATTTACCGCTGGCTTATATCAGCTTTCTGGTACGTCTAGCAGCACGACGTCTTCACGAATCTAATCTCTTTGAATCTTCTAGTAATGCGTTTACCGTTACTGGCTCAATAGCCTACTATCATCTCTTTTGCTATCTCGCAACTCTCGACTTAAATACCTTATCTAATTTAAATATCCCATACCACTTTTTGAAGTTGATTGGAAATAAACACGAATTTATATTCCCCAGAAAGACGCCTAAGAAGATTAGTGGAAAGGTTCCGTACAGATTCGTCACACACAATTTTTAACAAAAAAAAATGGATCAGCTCGGATAAAAATGAGGAGTATCATTGACGCATACATGGGGGGGAGTCCTAGGGGTCCGGACCACCCAAAAGTCTTTGGGTTTTTTTCCGATTGATTATAATTCTAAGTATATAGTACGTAAAATTTAATTACTTGTTATTAATGATTCATTTAAGTAATTAAAGCTAATTATTTATTCAATAATTAGTTTTTTACTGTTTTTTGTTCCCGAAAATCGACAAAATTAATAGGAGCATGATACAAGAATGATGGACTTTCGACCTTGCCCCCGCCTTGAAAAATTCCTGCGTGCGCAACTGAGGAGTATGATAAAAAAAATGTGCTACTTTCTATAGGATATAAAAGTCAGATATTGATATTAATGTTTCAGTTCATTTATATCTGAAGAAAATATTCCAAATTCGAGTCCTATTCTTAACATTAAGCGAGCACATCCTTAATTGATAAATTCTGTGTTAAATTCGTCTTAAGAACTCAAATATTCCATAGAAGACACGGTTCTGCTTTCATTAATAGTTCTTATGGAATGGGCTGTACTACCAAAAGAGGTAGTACCCAAGGAGTGATAAGTGAATGTCAAATCCAAAACCACATAAAAGAAACTTCCTAAGCCTGTAAGGATTCAGAATACCAGAAGACCACTTCCGGGAATAAATAAGTAATAATCAATGAGTAATAAGCAGCTAGCGAGCGCCGGATGAAATATGATTAAAAAGTGTACTTTAAAAATATATGCTTAAGTATGCAATTATGATAATTGACAGAAAGTATATGGAAGTGGGGTATAACTTTCTCAGAAAAAAATATGCTTTTTCACATAAGTATTAATAAAGGGTGTTTTTTTAGAGGTATAGAACTTTAAATTGCAATAAAACAACGATGTATTATTCGATAGACATGAATTTTTTTTTATTCGAAAGATAATCTTGTGGCATTACATTTTAAATATGATTTCTGGCATATGACTGCCACGGCTGGCTCGGATGTAGTCCAATCTGGACGTCCAATTTTCGATGACTTTTTCCAACATTTGTGGCCGTATATCGGCAATAACACGGCGAATGTTGTTTTCCAAATGGTCAAGCGTTTGTGGCTCATCCACATAGACCAATGACTTTACATAGCCCCTCAGAAAATAGTCTAGCGGTGTTAAATCACAAGATCTTGGAGGCCAATTCACAGGTCCAAAACGTGAAATTAGGCGGTCACCCAACGTGTCTTTCAATAAATCGATTGTGGCACGAGCTGTGGGACATGTTGCGCCGTCTTGTTGGAACCACAGCTCCTGGACATCAGGATTGTTCAATTCAGGAATGAAAAAGTTAGTAATCATGGCTCTATACCGATCACCATTGACTGTAACGTTGTGGCCTTCATCGTTTTTGAAGAAGTACGGACCAATGATTCCACCAGCCCATAAAGTGCACCAAACAGTCAGTTCTTCTGGATGTAACGGTGTTTCGACATACACTTGTGGATTAGCTTCACTCCAAATGCAGCAGTTTTGTTTGTTGACGTAGCCATTCAACCAGAAGTGCGCTTCATCGCTAAACAAAATTCGCTTATGAAAATAGGGAACAACGCAATCTCGTTTTGGGCCCATTCGACGAATCTATGCCTTGCTTGATGATGGTTTTGATGAATTGCCAAACCAAACTGAGAATAAATCACTTGACAGCTGTTAAATCGGTCGCCATCTTGGAAAGTAATGCTAACTTAAACTTCTATACCTGGAAAAAAAACACTCTTTATTACTAAGCCATTCAAGTTTTTTTGCCCCAGAAAAATAGTGATTTTTCATACAACACAACATCCAAAAGGAATTCATCGTGCTTAAAAATATCCATTGAAAAAAAGAAATTGTACTTTTTGCAAATGCTGTATCAATGGGTAAGTGGTTACGGATACAGAGCTTATAATGACACATCTTTCAATTCATACATAAATTTAGAAGCTCTTAAAATATAATCCAATTTTTATAGTGTGTCAGTGAATATTAACCTCGCGCTGTTCAGCTACACGAGGGCTTTTGGCAACGGACCACGTAATTTTGAACCATGGTCAAGTGACGTGGACGACACCTGAGCTAACGCCTCCCCTCTTCTAACTACCACACCACGCCAAGGGGAGGACGTTTCAACTCTCGACAGATTTGCGTGCATCGCTGCCCTACACTGCGGGTATTTAGTTGTACTGGGCGCGAACTCGTGACAAAGCCAGCCACGATCCGTTGCCAGTAGGGCACACAAAAATTTTTCAGGGGAGGGGGGTCTAAGGTCGAAAGTCCACTATTTTGGTATCAGGCTCCAATACGCCGCCCAACATTTGATTTTGTCAATTTTGGCGAATAAAAAAAATGCAAAATTAATTATCGAATAAATAATTAGCATTAATTAATAAAATTAATTAATAACAAAAAATACAGAATTAAATTTTACGTAATATGTACATTGGATTATAACCAATCGAAAAAAAATCTGAGGGCTATGGGGGGGTGTCCGGACCCCTAATACACCCTCTCGTGTGCGCCACTGTCCGATGCGTATACCACTCGGCTACCGCGGCCAGTCAATTTTTATAGTACCCAAGCTCTTAAAATTGATTCTAAATTATGAATAATTTTTTTTGTCGTTCCGATATGAGCCTATTTTATTATTTTACTTTATTCGGGTTTAACTAGGTTTGTTAAAATGTAAAAAATATTTAAGATGTAAAAAAATATCACAAATTTAAAGCTGCAGTCTGAAAAATTTGTAAATGCATATCATAATAATACAAATTTATTTAATCATTGGAATATTTTTTCCACTCAAAAATATGTTTTGAGTTTATAACCAGTTCCTTGAAATTAATCAGATATCTTAAACCCTTTCAGGGGCAGTGATTTCACAGTGAAACATATATACATAAATCATCACGTATATATTTCTTTCACACATAAAAATCAGAGCAATTTAATAAAATTTTATAAGAAATTTATGAATAGGTTGTTTCACACACACACAATGCAACCCCCACCCCTGAAAGTGTTTAAACCAGTGCATGCTAAAACTCATTTCGGGCCATGGGCGCAGAAGATCTACGGATCCCTTGGCACTGGGGGATCCCAGGAAGGGCTTTTGGAACGGTTAAGTGCAGCTTATCTGGGCCCTTTTGGGCCCCTGAGCACCCTTTCCAATCATCCAAAGGATAAACCTACACTAATTTAAATAATATTTGAGAGAAAGAAACTATTTAAACACAGAATAATATTTCTCGCCTTTTTCTACCCACTTTTTATGTATACCGTAAAATCTGACGTATAACGCGCATCTGTAAATTCGAGCTGTATTTTTAGATTTTTAGGTATGTTCGCCGTATAAAGCGCACTCCCTTTTTTTACGAAGAAATCTGTCTGAAATGTACATATGCAATGCTCTTATGTTTTGAAGTCATTTATTCGAGGTATTATTCCAAGGTATAGAAAAATAGCATACTTCTATAGAACGACAACCCTTTAAATTCATAAGGAGGGGCATTTCTTTTAAATAAACGGTATTTCGATATTTATAGAATTCTAATTTTTTTCTACGCTCATCTTTTTTTCTTTAAAGCTCTAACTTTTATACTCGGCGTATAACGCACACCCATGGATTTTGATCGTATTTTTTGTGTTAAAATTGCGCGTTATACGCCGGATTTTACGGTACATTCCTTTTCGTGTTCGGATTCGTTATTTTCTAGTAGTCAACGCTCAAGCGATAAACTTTTTTTCTTCCGAAAAGTGGTTTTAATTACTGAGACAAGCAAATATTATTAAAGAAAATGTGGAATATTTTCACATGGAAAACAATGCTAGCAGTACTGTGTGAGGAATAAAAGCATCTCTCTCTGGCAAGGATTGAGGATTGACAGCAGCAACTGCATTTTTTTTTTAAGAATTTGGGTCGAATACCAATCGAGCAGCAGAAATGGCGGCGACAGAATTATCCCATAGTCTGTTGCCCATAATGAAATCTGGGATAGGATCTGTCTCCGTGGCACCATCAAGTATTTCCGTAAACATAGTTTTAGGGACAAGATAAACACAAGTCTCCTAAAATTGACCATCCTTTCCTCAGTGCCGACGTCTGATGCCAAATCGCTATGCTCTTCAGCGACTGGTGCCGTAGCACTCACCCCCAACTTGCACAGGGGCCGGGCGTCTCTGTGTTTACCTTCTGGTCAACCGTCTCCGACAAAAGTAATTTGGCGAGCTTCAGATAACGTAATGGAATAAGTAAATAGAGGTATGCTTTCTTTTGACAACCTCTGTTTTGAAAGAGGTTTGTCGGAATGGGAAACTAAATTACTGTTCCCTGTTTGAGTGGTTTTTGATTGGCATTCTTAGCCTGAGATTTTCCAAGAACTTTTTCTTCGTATTTGTGGAGGGGCGAGATAAGCTCCCTTTAATTGTTTTGCATTCCGCTAGAAGCATTGCTGGAATTTTTAAGGATCCTTGAAAATTATATAGAGGTCATTTTCTCTTATTGCTTGTTGTTCGATGAGTGAGATGAAATGTTTAAGTTGTATGAATTTCAGAAGTGTCGGATGTGTGAAACAATGAATACAATTTTTTAAGTTACTAAAAATGTACTGAATCTAAAACAAAACGTTCCTTAAAGGGTTTTTTTTGGAGGGAAAAATTTATTTGCTCTTAGCGTTTTTGTAAATTAAGGATTAATTGTGTGATGTGAAACTATTCCACTCAAATTTCTAGAATTTTGCTATTTCTATGATAAATTTAAAATATTTAAAGATTTTAAAATCAATTTTTTCCGAAACTAAATAAGAACTGTTTTTTGAAAAATATTTAAGCAAACTGTATTACAATCAATAAGCTTAAGAAGTAAAACAAAAGTAGGCTTCTACTAGAAAGAGCAAATAATAACTTACAGAATTCCAAAAATTAAGTATGAATTATGCAACTGAAATATATTAGGATATTAATAACAAAATTTTTTTGAATCAAGACTTCGTGCAACTCAATTTAAACCTACGTCGGTTGGAAAAAAAGGGCATTTATGTTACTTTTGCTCTCTGGCATAAATGATGATTACGAGAGTTTCGAAATTAAATTTCTAGTCAATTTTTTTCACTGGAGTGATAGAATATTACAAAATGAGAACAGACACCTTAACAAAAAACAAACCAACTTTTCTGAACTCGCTGAGGGAAGAGCGAGAGTAAAGGAGAAATGATGCATACGCAAAGTATCAAAGAATAGCGATAAGCAGCAGACCAACGTATCTAATCTCAGGGGAGTGGAAACCAGAAAAAGGCCATAACTTTTTCTTAATTGGCTGCATTTTGGTAGCCAAACCTTTGTAGATACGACAAGTCCCTAATTATGAGAGCCATTTCACTGGTGGCAACATCTAGTGGCGGCTCCCGCTACCAAATTTTTAATGCATGAGTTTATTGCAGTGTTTCTCAAACTGTGGGGCGCACCCCTTAGAGGGGGACGTGATAACCTTATAAAGGGGGCGCGAGCGTATCGGAAAGTCGAAAATAAAAGATTTAAAAAATTATCAATTTACTAAAAGGAAACAAAATGCATTCTGACATAATAAATAATACACATTTACTCTGATACAGCATACTTTAATAAATAAATCAGTACGGCACAATATATTTGACACTAAGTATCAATACTAAGTTAAAAACAAGTTTAATAATTACTAGTGATTTTTCAATAAGCTTAACAAACACAAAATTTAATACTTATCTTGATACTTTGTACGGTTTAAAATTAGGGGGGTATTGTAGCTTTAGCGTCAAAGTAATTTACTATACATATTCACTGCATTCAACACATTGTTATTGCATGGGGGAGAAAAGCGCGATGAAAATTCCGATTGAAAATTGGATCACGAATATAAAAAGTTTGAGAAGCACTGGTTTATTGAACTCAGGCACTCGTCGAATGCTAAATATTGCTGAGAGTACCAGAGCCAAATTGATACTCAATGGTGTGACGTTTTAGATAAACAACGGTTGCGAGAGTTATTGAATAATTTAAATATTTATATTATTTACATCTCAGCTATTATTTACAGATTATACATTGAATTTATTAAACTTTTTAAAAGATTTTTAGAGTTCAAATGATGTGGTTTGTGAAGGAGGAGTTACTTTTGGGGTCCGCACTCAACGGAGGTTGTCAGACCATCCCTCGTTCTCTCTCTCTCCTTTGGGGATCAACGGCCGGCGTCTTTAGCTTCCTGTTACATCCTGCTAGTCGGGAAAAGGGTCCCTCGTTGTGTCAAAGATTGCCGGGGTGATCCAAGGTGGGACCATGCAATAACTTTAAAGATGCAGGTGCATAATGCACGTGTGTTGATCTACAAAGATGCTGATTCACAGCTGTGTGGCGGGATTCGTTACAAGGGATCTTTTTCATACCACCTAATCATATGCCATGCGTAACTACGATTTTCGCATCTAGAAAGTATTTCGACTCCAGCCGGGATCGAGCCCGAAACCTTAGGCTTGCCATGCGGGCACGCTACTTCTACGCCACCAAGCCCATACACTAAGCAAATTGAAATCCGCGGTTAGCCGCAAGAGATCAAGATGTTTGAGTCGTCAAAGAGTTATGTTCTTGAATGGAATGCGATCCCCACGTAGCTTGTTGTGTCCTTTGTTGCGTGGGGTCTGCAAAACACATTCGTTGACTGAGAGGGCGGAGGTGCTTTTATCCCATCTTTTTGCCGCTTTGAAATCAGCACTATCGAGATAAAAAAATAAGGAATAGGCGCAACATCTTCATGAAGAACTCATCACCCAGTGATGTCTTAAGACTTATTGAGGTCTTAAGGCCTTATCACACGTACACGTTTCGAGCAATTTTCCAACCAATTTCGAGCCATAGCAACGGCTCCGAACAACTTTTTCCCAAAGACAGGAAAAGTTCCAAATAAAAGTTGCGTGAAATTCCAGCCACTGGGGTTCTTTGGCGTCCTACATTATAAACAGGATGACGGCTTCGGTTTCGTCAAACTCATCAGATATGGCGTACAATATTTTAATGGTGTATAATATTTTAACGGCGTATAATATTTTAAACAGAATGGTGCTCCATTTTTGTTTACGTCTATCCACAAAAGCGTGAGCTAAATAAAAGAAATAATTTCGGATGTTCATTTTCCGAAACAGAAAAATCGGCTGTCGTCAGAGTATGTAGTTTTGTTTGCGGCAACCCTTTCCCCTCAGATTGGTAAGAAAATTGGGGGAAAAAGTTGCACCAAAAATGTACGTGTGATAGAGCCTTTAAGTGCCTATTCTAAAGAAAGTCTCACCTGCGACCAGGGATATCTTAAGAGTTCTTTAAACCCTGGGTCCTTATACATAAGACCTGGGCCTTACAGAAATGTAATCCCCACACATGACCATCTTATTAAGGGACAGTTGAGAATGAGACGAGACCCCCACAGTGACCGAGGCCGTGGGCTCGGGCCCAGTTGACCCCTGCCTTAAAACGTCTCTGCCTGTGACCCTCTTAATAGAAAATATTTAGCATACGTTGCCAAATATAGTGTCAAAAATATGTTGTTAAAAATTGTATGAACGGTACCCTGCAACAAATATATAAATGTTTGTAACTCATAAACCTAGACACAAATTGACTCGATCGACTGCCGCTTTTCCACTAAATGAGTAATAATGGAGTACCGGCGTTGCACGGGCTTTCGCTACTTTTATAAATTTTTCCTTCCCTAAACAAAATCAGCAATTCCAATATTCTTTTCTTCCCTCCTCCTTCACTTATCCCGGCGTTGCTCGAACTTTTACCGAGTGTATAACTTAAAATTCCCTGTTTCGAAATTTTTCGCTTCTTTTCGTTGTCGGACAGGTTTATTTCCATCCCGGCGTTGCACGAACAATTTTGAATGAATAACATATTGTCTTGGAAATTCCCTTTCCCCTTTCGATATCAGCCCTTCCTGGTGTGTGTGTATGTGATTTCTATATTAACGTCCTTACAAAATTCTCTTGGTAATTTCCCCCAATTAATTATTACTGCCCTTTTAAAATTCTGGCTACCGCTGAAGACCCGCGGTTAGGAGGAGCGAAGCACGTT
The DNA here is from genome assembly GCA_019973935.1 of Trichonephila clavipes. Classification (NCBI taxonomy): domain Eukaryota; kingdom Metazoa; phylum Arthropoda; class Arachnida; order Araneae; family Nephilidae; genus Trichonephila; species Trichonephila clavipes. The sequence continues at coordinate 166,033 of BMAU01004868.1, read as the reverse complement.
GAATCTGTCGAGAGTTCAAACGTCCTCCCGTTTGTGTGGTATAATATTTAGGAGAGATGGGTGATAGCTGAAGTCTCATCCACACGTCACTTAACCATGGTTCAAAATTTCGAAGTTCGTCTCCAAAAGCTTCCAAGTAGGGGAACAGTGAACTTTAATACATTCATTCACTCATCTTGCAACTTTTTAGCCCCGGAAACGGTAATGTATCTTTTTAAAATAGTTGTATGTTGAAAAAAGAGAGAGAGAGAAAAAAGTAGAGAAATTTTTATAATTAAAAAATTTCTTAACTATATTAAATGTTGAATTAAAATTGTGAGCCTTTTTTTAAATGTTCGATACGCCGGAAAAAGGTTTCCTGCAATTATTTTTATAAATGAAGAAGTTATTAAATATTTGAATTTGATAAAAAAATTATTAAATTTTTAAAATTTGAGTATTTTTAAAAAATTCGTAGAAAAAAGTTTTCGGCATTTTATTTTTTAAATCACTAACTCTGTTAGAACTCCCCTGGGTCCCCCCCCTGGACACCAAGATTAATTTGAGGCAAAGAATCACTAAGAGTCATTTGTATAGTAATAACTTGTATTTATTATATCGATTCAAATATCAGAAACTCTAATAACATATAATATTTCTATGTTACGTCAAAAAAAAGGGATTTACCTTTAATATTAAATTAAACTACGAATTATGAAATTAATCAATAATTACGCGTAAGATCAAATAAGGTCTACCGAAATAGGAGGTCCGAGAAATACACGTAACTCGAATTATTAGCTTTCATTAACTTAAACTAATTTTATTAAACTAGCGATTGTTTTAAGAGATAATAAACTATATTATATCACCTGACAATACTTGGGTATCTTCACAAGATGCCTTCGTAGATTACTAACCGTAACTCTTCAATATCCTCCAAACTTGAGGCTACTGCTGCTGGCTCAATAGCCTTCATCCTTGCTAGCTTACAACGTTCTACTTAAATACCCTATCTACTTTGCATATCCCGTTGATTGGAAATATGCGCATATTTACAATCCCCAAAAACACGCCTAAGAATATTAGTGGAAAGGTTCCGTACAGATTCGTCACAACTCCAAAAGATCAAAGTATGAGTTCTCTAAAAATCATTTTCATTTAAACGCATCGATATTGATTCATTTTAGAAAAAATCATAAAATATGCAAAACATCGTTGTTTTGTAAAAAAAAAAACTTTCCGTATATCAAAATTTAAAAATCCAATTACAAAATTGCTGGCGAAGTTATTAAATGCGCGAATAAAATTTTGAGTATTTTTTAAAAAGTCGTACAAATTAAGAAATGGTGCTGTTTTGAGCCCGGGTAAAATTAGTATAAATCAAACACTATGCCGAGCGGGCTACGAACTTCGCGAAAACCGGAGTGAAAAGATCTTTAAAATAAAAGTAAAAGATGCTCAATTTCACCAAATCTGGTGATTTTCATTATTTATAACAGAGGTTCCCAAACCTTTTTGTCTCATAGACCCCTTGCCATGTTTTTGGGTTTGGGGTAGACCTCTGCTTAATTAAATATTGAATTTTTGCAAATTTATCAATTTAAATGTCTTTTTGACAGCTGGTACTACTACACCTACTTTAAAATGAATTAAATTTCTAACTGTAATCAAGTGTAGTGTTTAAAATATTTTAAAAGCACATGTTAATTAATTAAATTAAAAGTTAATTAATAAATAAAACTATTAAATAAAATAAATAAACAACGAACAAATGATTTTAATTGAGAGGGTGAATCTCTACTGCAACAATATCAAATTTTCAACATTTGATATCAATCTTGTCAGTTTTAACCTTAAATCTCATCTGTTAGCAGTGTACAGTTTTTTTTTTCGCAGATTGGCAACCACGCTAAAACTCCTTTACACTAGGAAAAGCAATGAAAAACTTCCTCACGATATTCCATAATTCGGGAAAAATAATAGGTTTGACTTTTTAAAGCCAAAATTGCTGACATTCGTTTCTAAACTTAAAGAACTTCGTTAGTGCTTATTACGATGAGTTCCCATAGTAATGTGACATTTTTTTTTCAATGTGACCGCATGAATTCATTGCCTACTGTGGTATTGCCATAGTCAAAGCATTCTCAAACCGGTTTTCGAAATCTGAATAAAATACATTTAATTGTTGAACATAGACTAAAACGTTCTGACAGATTGTCTGTGACAAATTTAGAAAAATTCGAGGCCTCAAGTAATATTCCTTTTTAGCTTAACTCTAAGAAGAAAGCTGAAATGGTTCTTGTTTTAATAAAATTCATGCTATCACCTTGCAAACAAGTGCAAATTAACCTCATTAAATTTAGTAAAGAAATCTGTTGCATAGGTATAATTTGGTTTCCCCACTTGATTAAATTTTCATTTAAACTAAAAGTCACAATCCAGTTTAATGAGAGCCATTATCACATAGACCCCCACTTACATCTCATGGACCCCCAAATTAATTTTTGGCTGACGTGGACCCCTTGAAGGTTGCCATAGACCCCTGGGGGTCTATACAGACCACTTTGGGAATCACTGATTTATAGGCATCTTCTTTTCTAGTGTAACCTTTCATCAAATGTTAAATGCACAGGGGAAAAGATACTTATTTGGCGCCAAACAGGTTTTCACCGCCAAACCCTTGGCTATTGTAAAATTGCGTTCTTTATTAAAGTTTTAATTTTTTTTAGGGCTTTATTTTTAAGTTAATGCTTTCAACCTTCACATATAGATTTCAAACAACGGTAATTTTTAAACAAAAAATGAAAAAAAAATTACATTGTGTGATTAACTCTCGCAATGAAGGTAAAAAACGAAAAACACACAAAAAATTTTAAAAACCGTAATTTTTAAGCAATTTTTTCAATCTTTTTACGGATTACGGATAATATTATTCTACACACGGAAAAAGGTTTCTTGAGATTAATATTATAAATAAATAATTTATTAAATTTTTAATTAAAGTTTTGAGTATTTTTTGAAAAATCGTAAAAAAATTTTGTTTGATACTTAATTTTTTTTAATGACTGATTCTAAAAGCGAAAAGCATGAATTTTTTCATTAATGTAAAATATTTTTTTCATTAACGCGAAAGAAAGTGCGCGCGGAACAACTTAGAATTCGTATTCAAAAAAAGGAACCGATTTCGACTCATTTTAAAAAAAATTGTAAAAAATAGAAAATATCATTATTTTGTAAAAAAAAATTATCCCGTATCGTGGCGAAAAATAATTATCTTTCCGATTCTGTAATTATTTTTTTGTCTGAGTTTTATAGTAAGAATTGGATGGGTTTTTAAGAACGTGGGGAAGTCGGAACTCACTCCACTGAAATGGTAATGACGCTTGGCGGTATAAAAAGTCAACAGGAGTAAACCAGTTATGCGTTTTAAGGCTTTTAATTAATATCTTAATTACTAATTGCAATATCGGAACATAAACTGCAAAAATGGATTCCTCGGACCATTCCCGATCTTTTGGTATCTTTGGCGAGTTCCTGCGTCGTGCAGTTTGTGAAAAAATAGATGTACTTACAAAGCGACAAAGATACGTTTGTTTACCTACGAATTTTAATAGTGTAGATTAACCATAAAATGTCAGGAAATGCCTAAAAAGGGCTACCCTGCTCAGTATGAAGAGAGGAAAACCAATACTACACGTACTCTAAAGCTCTGACCACCAAAGGAACTTTTGTCAAATTAGAACAACATGCAGTCATTTAGGTTCAAAAGGTTTTACCGTTTTTTTATCCCCAAGCTCCCCCTCTTTAATGGCAAATCCTCTCGTATACTTCCCCATATTTTCATATCTTTTTAAAGGGTATCATTACTGCCATGAAAACAAAAGATAAGTTAGAGCCGCCGTTTAAAAAAAAGAAAGAAAAATATAAAATAAAGAGAAGAAAAGAAAAAAACATCCTTCTAGATATCTCTCCCGGGACACAAAGGCGAGTAATTAAAACAAAATGCGATACAGAGCTAATAAATTTACGTAATTAGCGAGAAATATGGAAAAACAATTCTATCTATTGTTTTCATTGATGATCCTGCAGCTTCTGTTTTTACTAGCCTTATTAACATGGACGCACTTGACTGTCATTAGCGACACCTGTTTACATTAATGCACAGGATAATTATTATTTCATTAAGAATCTATTAATTTTACTTCTGTTCAAGTGGGATGCGTCATAAAATGAATCATAAGAATGCGCGTTTGTTTTAACCGACTTTTAACTGACTGTTAAATTCTACCATTTAAAACTCTGGATGGGAAATAATCTAGATAAGGTTCTTCTTCACACAAATGGGAAGGGCTGCGGTAGCCCAGTGGTCAAGGTATCGGATCATGGCAGGCGTGTAATGAGCTCGAGCCCAGTACCACTAAAGACCCGCCGTGTAGGGCAGCGATGCACGTTAAATCTGTCGAGAGCTCCAACGTCCTCCCATTGGTGTGGTGTGGTAGTCAGGAGAGGGGGGGTGCCAGCTCAGGTGTCGTACTCGTCACCTGACCATTATAAATGTATCAGTGCTACACAATGTATTTTATAATTAATTTAACAGTACAAAGTTAAGAAGAAGTTTAATAATTACCAGTAACCCCATGGGCTTGTCATATATAAAATTATATACAAAGATTAACATTTATCTTGATAATTTGTACTGTTTATAATTAATTCCTTAACTGCAGATTAAAAGAAACGCGATTTGCTTCCCAATGCCAACCGTTTTCCACGCATGCGTGCGTATGGGATGTATTTGGGGGGAGTAAGGAATAAAGAAGCAAATAATCTGAAATAAGTAAATATTTCACAAAAACTGTCAAGTTCCCTTTTTTTTGCATTCTAAGGCCTTCGGAATAATTTTATGGATAGCAGCGCACAAAAAAGATCGTACTTTGGAAAGACGTATATCTACGTCCGGGGAAATTAACGCTTTGGCTGAGTGAGAATTTATATATGCCAGTGGCACTTAAGGTATCCGACTACTTGCGACAACTTTTTTTTGAAAAAAAGGAAATATGGAGATCTTTTTGTAATTTTTATATTTATATAGTATATTTTAAGGAAAAAATCCTAAAATTGGTAAAAGAAAAAAAAATTATTATTATTAAAATGAGAAAAACTAGTAAAAATGTACGAAAAATTACATAAACGGGGCCCGCTCTCTACAAAGATTTTATGAACAAATTCTCAATTTTTCAATTTTGATGTGTTACTTTGTTATTCCTGTTTGAAGTGATCTTCACGATAAGAAATATTTTAATTTTTACAAAAACTAGAGCACTTTATCTAAGTCATTATACGAAATTGCTTAAAAAAACATTGACTATATTCACATAAAGAGCTGCAAATTTTGAAATAAAACAGTTATTGATAAATCTGAAGATCAAAACACTTCTACTGTTATGCAGAACATAAGCAAAAAATTTCAGCTAATTATTTTCAAAACTTTTTGAGCAATCGCGGTCCCCGTTTGAGTTTTTCGAAAAAAACACGTTTCGCGTAAAACGCATTTCAAAGTTTGACATCTTGTGTAAAGTTATGGCATTTGCTTTTACTAAAACGCTTGTAGTTTTTGTTCTAGTGGAGGGAAAATAAAGTACTTGGTATTGTTATTAAGTTAATAAAATGGTCTATAAAATAAAATCATAAAAAATTTTGCCAATTTTTGAAAAAAAATCATGGTTTTAGGGTAGTCGGATACCTTAAGAGGTTAAAGTAGTATTGTAGATATTAGTATTATTGAATTCAATACATTGTTATTGTATGAGGGGGGCGCGATGAAAATTATGATTGAATATTGGGACGCGAATACTAAAACTTTGAGAAGCACTGGCGTAGACAAAACAAAAGGATTAAGGAATCGCGCCAAAAAGCGCTTGGCGCGTTGCCCTCCTGTATCAAATCAGTTACACCGGTGGAGTTACGCAGTCTGATAATTAGGTCAACGATATATAAAACAAGATTTTTTTTAAATTTTAAAACTTTTTAAAGTTTATTTTTATAACAGTAGAACAACTTTTCTAAGTTATGAAATTTGAAATTTTATCAAAGTTTTACGAATAGAATAAGCCTTGAAAGAAACACATCTCAAGAACTTTTAACATAGAAAAATATATGCTAATAATGTATATCTATAAAGAATATGTATAAATTTTCCACGTAATTATTCCTATTAGCATGTTGCGAATGTAAAAATAAAATACAAAATCTTGCATATGATTATTCAAGTGGTATTTGAATCTGCTTCTTTAAAAATAATGTGATCATTGCATGGACGTAAAATGCTCAAAATAAAAATGTTGCAATCTCGGCAAATGAAATAATAGCATCTTTTCTGTTTAGTTAAAATTACATTTTTAAATGTAAGCATATTCTGTCATTTTGGATGTTTTTTATTTCTGGAATCACATAAATATGATTTTTAGGATCTATTATTCAGCAATTTTCTTTTCTGTTTTAAACAAAACGTATAGTCCAAAACAATGCATAGTGGGTGTAAAAGGCTTTAAAATATCTTTTAATCATATGTTAAATTGTATTAATGTTGAAGAAGCGTAATTGTATGTAGAAAAAAAAAACTTGGGGTCGCTTTCAAGCGAAGTAATGTGAAAGTTTTAGACCAGATATTTTATACAATCTCTCTCTCTCTCTATATATATATATCGAAGTTTTAATAAAATCTTATATATTATTTTGGTATCCTAACAAAAAAAAACCAATAATGGAACCATTTGAATTAAATGGTCTGTACTATCTTTTACATATTTTACTAATAAATCCATAATTTTTTGATATTTTTTCTCAAAAAATCTGTCTATTTCAAATGTATCTAAAGGGTGTTTTTTTGAGAGGTATAGAACTTTAAATTGCAATAAAACAACGATGTATTATTCGATTGACATGAATTTTTTTTATTCGAAAGATAATCTTGTGGCATTACATTTTAAATATGATTTCTGGCATAGGACTGCCACGGCTGGTTCGAATGTAGTCCAATCTGGAAGTCCAATTTTCGATGACTTTTTCCAACATTTGTGGCCGTATATCGGCAATAACACGGCGAATGTTGTCTTCCAAATGGTCAAGCGTTTGTGGCTTATCCACATAGACCAATGACTTTACATAGCCCCTCAGAAAATAGTCTAGCGGTGTTAAATCACAAGATCTTGGAGGCCAATTCACAGGTCCAAAACGTGAAATTAGGCGGTCACCAAACGTGTCTTTCAATAAATCGATTGTGGCACGAGCTGTGTGACATGTTGCGCCGTCTTGTTGGAACCACAGCTTCTGGACATCATGATTGTTCAATTCAGGAATGAACAAGTTAGTAATCATGGCTCTATACCGATCACCATTGACTGTAACGTTGTGGCCTTCATCGTTTTCTGAAGAAGGATTCCACCAGCCCATAAAGCGCACCAAACAATCAGTCTTTCTGGATGTAACGGTGTCTCGACATACACTTGTGGATTAGCTTCACTCCAAATGTGGCAGTTTTGTTTGTTGACGTAGTCATTCAACCAGAAGTGCGCTTCATCGCTAAACAAAATTCGCTTATGAAAATTGACCATTATTTTCGAAATAAAATTGCACAATTTGAAAGCGTTGTTCAGGCGTGAGTCTATTCATGATGAATTGCCAAATCAAAGTGAGAATAAATCACTTGACAGCTGTTAAATCGGTCGCCATCTTGGAAAGTAAGGCCAACTTAAACTTCTATACCTGGAAAAAAAACTCTGTACTATAAAAGAACACATTAATTGACTGGTTGCTTATAAACGTTGTACACTGAAGCAACTCAAAGGTCTTGGTGAAAGACAAGAACTTACAAACATGTTAAAACCGAAACCAGATTACGGATTTTTTGTTAAAATTTACCTATTCATTTAATTGACTTTTCACAAAAAACCGAAAGCCAATAATGTTTTTTCAGGGATAAATAATTTTAATTTTTATTGTTATTCGTGAGGTATGTTTTTATTCTAGTTATTTAAATTTAAATAAAAATGAAACGCTCACGTTGCATGATAGAACACACGCATGTTTAAATAGTTAATAAAAATACTATAACGAAATAAGTGGAATTTGAGTATCACGCACGCAAAATAAATTTAAAAAGACAGAACACAGAACAATATAGTCTGTTGGACGCTTCAGTTTTTCTTAAATATTATTTTATTAAATAACAAAACTTATGAAGAATGTTCAATGTGATACTTTTCTGTAATTTTTTTCTTATAATAGAGTATAAATTAGGGGTGTGATGGTAGATCTACCCCCTCTCGTTGTGCCCTGGTAACGTCTTTGACGGCAAAGAGATCTACTGTTTTCGGCATGCAGCAGCACTCTAAGCCAGAGGTCGCCAAAGTGGTGGTCGCGAGAAAATTTGGCTGGTCCCCAAAAAAATGTGGAATATACTTATTTATCACGTTAAGTTATGTTTAGAGATCCATTGATTGCGTTCTTAGATCACAATTTTTTTATAAATATATTTAACATTAACAAAATCCAATTAGTGGTACGTGGGATTTAAATTATGAATTTGAAGGAAGGAAGCTTCGTTCTGGGTACCTTCCGTTCCGAATCGCCTTCGCGTGATGTTGCTACTAGTTCATACAGATACCACACCGCCACATACTCCCCTGACAGTGTTTCGGCGAATAGGCGAACGAACGATACCCTATTCGTGGCGAGCATGTAAGCAGTTGCGTCACTTGGTGGGTTGCGTCATTCGTTCGTGACGGCTTGAGAATTGCGTCATTTGGGTGACGGTTTGAGAAATGAGTCATATGGGTGACGGTTTGAGAATTGCGTCATTTGTGTGAGACGGCTTGAGAATTGCGTCATTTGTGTGCAACGGCTTGAGAATTGCGTTATTTGTGTGAGACGGCTTGAGAATTGCGTCATTCGTGTGACGGTTCGGTTGCTTTTGCGGTGGATAGATGGCGCCACGACTGCGGCGCGCGAAGGGTGCGGTTTATATCACGTCCGGGTCACCAATGAAGGAAGGAAGGTTCGTTCTGGGTACCTTCCGTTTTGAACGAATGCGAGTACTTAACCGATGACCCCAAAACCATCGCCTTCGCGTGATGTTGGTACTAGTTCATATAGATATCACATCACCACATATTCCCTTGCCAATGTTTCGGCGAATAGGCGAACGAACGATACCATATTCGTGGCGAGCATGTAAGCAGTTGCGTCACTTGTGTTAGACGGCTTTGAGAAGTAACGGCTTATTTGCATCAATGTTTGACGGTTTGGTTGCTTTTGCGGTGGATAGATGGCGCCATGACTGCGGCGCGCGAAGTTGCGTTTCATATAACGTCCGGATCACCAACGAAGGAAGGAAGGTTCATTCTGGGTACCTTCCGTTCCGAACGAATGCGAGTACTTAACCGATCACGCCAAAACGATCGTCATTGCGTGATGTTACTAGCTCATATAGATATCACACCGCCACAAATTTACTGGTCCGTGAGGTCAAAAAGTTTGGCGACCGCTGCTCTAAGCGAGATCACCCATGCAGGACATCATGCAGGCTGAGTATACTGCAATTGAATGCAGGTGGCCTGTCCCAATATAAGAAATCTGGGATCCAACATACTCTTCCCAACCCCGATATTGATGTCTTCACAATCATGGAGGCAAATCTCATACATGAGATATCGGACTTTTTCAAGTTTTCACGATATTCTGTACATCTTCTCCCGAAAACAAGTTGCTAGTGGAATTCTTGTCGGTATCAAGAATGATCTCACAGCGGATATCAGGGACATCAAGGAAATAAGAGTCCCCCAGGACCAATCTAAGATTGCGAGGTTAAGGATTTGGTGTCCTGGATATGTTTTCCAGATATATGCTCTTTACATTCCACCGGACTGTAAACCTGAACATTTCAATTACCTATTTCTCAGAAAACAATTCTTATAGGATATTATAACGCTCACTCTCTCAGATGGGACTATCAGAACACCAGCCAGCAATAAAATAATAGATCTTTTGAATTCAATTGCCGAAGCTCTATTCAGTATCTATCTGAACGGTGGAAGTATGGTGACAGAACGGCAACGAGTATTATCCAGCTTTTAAATGCCTTGAGTGTCAATGTTAAGATCTTTTTTCGGTGGGTACCATCGCACGTGAATATCTGCGGTAATGACATTGCAGATGGTTTGACCCGTGAGGGCAGCCATAAAAATTCTACACAGGGTGGATGCCTTACTTTTTAGAAATTGACCTGGGTCAAACGATGTATCAATTTTTCTTGGAGGCAGTTTCTGCGTGGGGCGTTTCGTGAGAAGATAGACGCATATAGATAGATAGATACGTTTATCTTCGAATTTTAATTGTATAGATGTTGTTAGGATAGGTGGAAGCGGGTATTTTGGACATAACATAAAAATACACTTTTGCCCCTGTTATCAGTCTGCATATTTCAAAATTCCCTCAGTTTTTCGGAGATTATTTCTAGAAATAACAATTGACAATTAAAACTATTCAGATCATGATGTCATTGTGGCTGAGTCGAGGACGAGAATAGCTCCCTTTCCACCCCCGAAGCCCTGAAACCAGGCTTTAAAACTTCCAGTGGGCATCGATTTTTGCCAAGAGTCTCTTGAAATTTTCATGGTACGATAAATGTATCCGAATTAATGTAGACTATGTGGAAAAATAGTTTGTAATTTTCAAAGATATCGAATTTTTGTTGTTTTTAATTCAGCATCGATGCTAAAAAACTAACGAAATTTCAGTAATTAATGAACAATCAATAGCTACAAAAAAAGTTGTCATACATTATATAATTTCTTAAGAGACTGTCTTTTATAAAAATGGAAATATTCCCTCCCCCCCTTTTTTTAGAGAGGGGTTTATAAAAACTTCTTACAAACCGTTTCCTCATCCACAGGTGTAGGCCTTTAATAGTCCGAGAAGTCTTGGTACAAATAAGAAATTAGATGTCCTTGGAAATAGGAATATTGTGACAATATGGTGCACACACATCCAATTCAGATTTTCTCAATTTTTTCCCCCTAAATGTACATTTTGAGTGAAGACTTTTTCCTGATGCATTCTTTTATTCAGTACTGAAATTTCAGAGATTTTACATATATTTGTTGCTAAAGCATTGCGAATGAAGCATTTTTCATAGTTAAGAGATTAGACATAATTCTTTATTTACATATGACCACCGTAGCATAGTAGTCATGGTCGCAGACTCGTTGCAAGAGCTAGTGAGTAGCGGGTTTGAGTCCCGATTCCGCTGTAGAGAAGGCTGCCGATGTAACTTCAATGGCCCGACTGTCCCAGGTGGGCCTTGACTTTCTCAAGAATTTTTTTCCAGGCCTCTCTTTTTTTGGCCATGGTCTTCTTATTAGTCATTCATAGGGTATCGAAATTCCTTTCTAGGCAGTCAACCCACCTGAGGTTGATGCGACCACTATTTCTTATTCCAATGGACTTGGCCAAAAAAATTTTCTGTTTTGGAGACCTTCTTTGTTCATTCTAATAATGTGACCAGTGCGTTTAATTCTCGGGATTATTATATCTTTAACAACGCCTGGTTTTCTGAAGTTTGAACATCTATGCCAAATGCTTGAGTGTAGAGGAGTTGAAGGGCGTTAAATCTGTCGAGGCTCAAAGTCCTCATGTTGGCATGGTTTGGGAATTAGGACAGTGAAATGCCGGCTCAGATGTAGTTTCGTCACTTCAGTGGCGTACGCAAACCTCTTTTTTTTGGGGGAGATTATATTCCAAAAAACACGTAGACGCAAATGCTGAGGGGCAAATGGTAAAAATTAAAAATTTGTCGGTCTGTGGGGATGTTTGAGCTCCAAACGCTCCCTTGTGTACACCACTGCGTTACTTGACCACGATTCAAAATTACGAGGTCCCTCGCCAATAATCGTTGTGTGCGACACGGTTACCATTTTTTTAAAAATGAATCTCTGGATCAACCCTATTGTGACAGTTTTCTTATAAATATTTCTAATATTATTTTTTAAGAATAGCTATAATTAATGAAAGGGCATTTTTTTAAACTATCCTTTAAAAAAATACTTTTAAAAGGATAGTTTGTTTTTTTAAAAAAAAGGCTCTTTCATTATAGCTATTTTTTAAAAATATTAGACGTAGTACCGTAAACAGGCCTGTCTATTGGGGGAGAAAGGGAGATTGCATTCTAAAAAACACGCTGATGAAAGCGCCGAGGGATAATCTGTACGGTAAAAACTAAAAATCTGTTTACCCCCCTCACTCCTTGTGCATGCCACTGAAAAAGTTAACAATTATCTGCTTTTTGATATTCTTTCGACATTTTTTTCCCCATTGATCTCAGTACATAACACAAAAATGTTAAATATTTCAGCAATTTTTAACTTTCTATATAGTAATGTTAAATGGGTTTATCACATTACATACAAAAAAACACACTCATACACAAATCCTTCCAATGTCGGTTTATCCATTGGGCGTTTGGGGTGGATAAGCTGGACTTAACCAGATTTTCTGGTTATAAATTTCGATCCTCCAGTGCCAAGGGGGCCTATAGATCTTCTGCACCCAGGGCCCGAAATGAGCTTAAATCGGCACTGAATCCCTCTAAAATGATATTTTTCTACATTTTAAGGGGACATAGTATGATTTATAAAAAAAAATCTTTGATTTAATTGTTTTTGCAACTTTGTGTGCTTGTAACCTATGCATATGTATTACGTAAAACAGTTTTTGGACTCAAAATACTACTAAAAGACAACCATTTAATATTTTAACGAAAGATGTAAAAATTTACGCAAGGATTTTAAAATGCTGCTCCTTCTACAATAATTGAAGTACATGCATGGAATTTGATTTATACTAGTTCGCCAAATTATGTATAGCAAATGTTGGTATAGAGTTTTTCAGTAGCTCACACAGGAATTTTTCAGGGGGTCCAGTTCGAAAGTCCATCATTCTTGCATCATACTCCTCTTGATTTTGCCGATTTTCGGGAACAAAAAAACAGTAAAAAAACTAATTATTGAATAAATAATTCAGCATTAAGTAATAACAAATACTTTATTAAATTTTATGTACCATATACTTAGAATTATAATCAATTGGAAAAAAATCAAGGGCTTGGGGGGTCGGACCCCCAGGACTTCTCCTTGTGTGCGCCACTGGGGTTTTCTACTAACAGGATTTATGACGGATCTTTACACGATCTTCTCACTAATTCTCTTGGGGAATCTTTGGGCTAGCATTCGCGTTTAATTCACAGCCATCCCTCTCAAGAAGAAACCTTGATATGTAGATTAGTACGACTACATAAAGTCAGAGCCTTGAAACTATAAGGAGAAGGAGCTGAAAAGCTGTTACAGTCGCCACGAAGGTCAGATGGAATAAAGTTGATTTTCGCAGCTTAAGTTTAAGAGTGGTGTTTGCCACTGTATTAAATTAGAGGATTGGGAATTTATAGTTAAAGATAGATTAGGTTAAATTAAATTGGTTACTTGCGCTTGTTCGCTTAGGGTTTATTGCTTTCTCCATATCACTCCTAGGACATTAACTTAAAGGTTGAACTGTTGTTGATTAGTGTGCTTGAGTAAAATAAGTATTGGTTATAATGGAAGTTTCTGGTTCTGCTTTTACTTCTCCCACACTCTTAGGTAGGCAAGACAGTGAAGGAACGGCTTCAGGGGTCAATCGCTCACAGATTGATGCTTGTAAAATATGTTTTTTTTATGAATGCTTACTAAAAATTCCTTTAAAAATGAAAAAGTTCTAAATTCAATTATTTTTTAAAAAAAATAAGTATTACTTTGATTGAAAAGTGCATAGTAACTTTTGTTGCATGTACTTAGCAATAAGTAGAAAAAATATCAAAGCATTTAATACATAAGAAAAAAAGCCTTAGCATTTTAAATGAAAATAATTTAGCTATTTTTTTTTTCTTTCTGACAGATAAATCTGCTTATAAAGTTCTTATTTGTCATTGGGATGTCAGTAAAAACGAACAAAACTTTATCATAGTTCTGAATTTTTTTACCTTACTGCTTTCAAATTTTGTGAGATGATAGAAAATTATATAAAGAATAATTTAAGCTAAAAAAAATTTAATTCGAATTTTTGGCTGATTTTCATCAATTGAATTGCATTGTGTCCTCTTAAAGATGTAACATTTAAAAACATATACTCATAAAAACGTTTCGAATTTACCGTCAAATCCGACGTATAAGGCTCTTTCGTTTAAACGCAAAAAATAAGATCGAAATTAATGAGTGAGCGTTATATGCCGGGTATAAAAATGAGAATTTTGAAAATAAAAAAATATAAGCATTGGAAAAAAAATTAGACTTCTACATAAATCGAAATACTGTTTATTTAACTCTTTCATGCGCTGAATTTTTGACAAAAATAACACACTAGAGGGAAATAATTACAATTATTTTAGATAAACCTCACAAAACTATAATTATTGAACAAATGCTGTTACATATTTATATTATGAAACACTTTTTGAAATAAAGAATGTTCAAAGTTTTAAAAAATATGAGGTACATATTTGTATTACCACACTTCAATCAGCACGATAGTTCTAAAAACATAATTTTTTTCTTCCCTAGGTACAATGGAACTTTGCGGACACACAACTCATTCATTCTGTTATGTTATATATGGAAATTAAATAAATTCACTTCTTCATTTTATATTGTTATATTTATCCCATATATTAAAACATTCAGTTTTTCCTAATCTAATGTTTAATTTTAGTTTAGGCCTAATTTACCTAATGTTAATTTTAAATATTCTATTCTATACATTATTTTATTTTACCTAGTTTTTATTTAGTCAGCATATACAAGAAGTGTATTAGTTGTATTTATGTTTTCCTGAACATGAGTTATAGCTCCTTCAGGACATATAAATAATTTGTATGTAATAAATATTAATATTACAGAAATATGATCAGTTTTTTAAAAAAAATGTAACTTACAACGAATCTATCTTGCACACTAAACATGTCCACTATTGTGAAAAAATAAGAGGAATGCATTTTGTATTTGTAAAGAAGTTGGTCTTTAACAGCGTGGTGGCTCATTTTTTGGATTCTCATATTTACATACTAACAATGCACTTGTGAGGTACTAATTATTGTAATATTGACTTATTTAGTTACATAATATATGTACTTACCTCATTTATATCAAATATCACAAAAATCGTTTTTATTTACACTTAAAAATACACAACACAGTCACTTCCAAAAAATACTATTCAACAGACTCGCAGCTGATCAGAATGAACTACTGCATCAGAGAATGAACTACTGCATAAACCCATTGCATGCAATTAGCTTCTGAGATCTGTTGGAAACTTGAGTAACTGCTAGGAGCTGACCTCAGTGGTGGTTCAGAGAATGTACCATTTAGCATCAATTTCTGAGGCATTCAAACGAGTGGAATGTTTTATGTACCACCGCACTCAGTGGCACACACAGGAATTTTTCAAGGGGGGTCCGGGGTCGAAAGTTCACCATTCTTGTATCATGCTCCTTTTGATTTTGTCGATTTTCGGGAACAAAACACAGTAAAAAAACTAGTTTTTGAATAAATAATTAGCATTAATTAATAAAATTAATCATTAATAGCAAGTAATTAAGTTTTACGTACTATATACTTAAAATTATAATCAATCGGAAAAAAATCAAGGGCTTTGGGGGGATCCGGACCCCCCTTCGTGTGCGCCCTGACCACACTATAAACCAGTGATTCCCAAAGTGGTTTACATAGACCCCAGGGGTCTATGGCAACCTGCAAAGGTCCACTCAGCGAAAAAATAATTTAGGGGTCCATGAGGTGTAAATGGCAATCTACGATAGTGACTCTCATTAAATCATGTCACGACTTTAATTTTAAAAGAAAATTTAATCAAGTGGAAACTATAGATTTACCTATTTAACATATTTGGTAGAACCCCCCCTCAGTATAGAGGGCGCTGCTTGTAAAAACATGTTTGTTTACACCAGAGATCTTGTGTACGTGACCGAGTGCAGACGCACTACATATTCCATTAAACTTATTATTTAATCTTACACTTGTCTTCGATGATTTATTGAATTTAATTGAGTCTAATGATTGTGATGATATGAGCGTTGATTGATATAAAAGCATTCTACCACTGATTAACTGATTAACTGAACCACCGATGATATAGTAACAATATTTATTTACTAAATCTAATGAAGTTAAGGTATCCGAGACAACGTTCGGAACCGTGATTTTGCAAAAGCGCATAAATGGATAATTTTCATGATATTTAGTGTCACTTAGATTGGAATACATATATAAAATTGTTTTAAGTGCATTTTGATAAAAAAAAAATTATTTAAATACAATATTTTGGCAAAAAATTAACTTGAAATAATATTTTTTTTCAAAATGTGCTCCTTTTGAGAAAAATGCTTCTATTATAATAATGTTTTGCCTGTCTATAGCTCAGACCTCTCTACAAAGGCTCAACTAAAATTTTTGAAATATATAACTTAGAAGTGGGTTTATCCATATTTTATGACAACAAAGGGGAGCAATTTAAAAAAAACCCGGCTGATAATTATTTCAATTGGTGGTAACTGAAAATAATGTGAATTTTTTAAAATTCTACTTGAGCCTCTGTAGAGAGGTCTGGGCTATATACAAGCAAAACATTATTATAATATAAGTGTTTTTCACAAAAGGAGAACATTATGAACAAAGATTATTTCTAGTTAATTTTTTGCCAAAATATGGTATTTAAATAATTTTTTTTGTTAAAATGGCCTTAAAACAATTTTATACATGTATTCTAATCTAAGTGACACTAAATTTCATGAAAATTATCCATTTATGCGCTTTTGCAATATTACGCTTCCGAACGTAGTCGGATACCTTAATTTGCAGTAACAAGGACCATCATTTCGGCGTTTCTTGCCAGAATTAAGCTAAGGAGTATAATATTGGACATCCCGATTTTTCCTATTTTCTCAATTTGTCACACACAATCCACCAGGTAAAGGACGTTCTAACCTACGTTCAACGTTTAAATGCCCTTTTTTACAGATTTTGAAACTAGGTTTGAGAATGTTTTGACTATGGGGTAATATCACAGTAGGCAATGAATTAATATGGTCACATTGAAAGAAAAAACAAAAGTCATATTACAACTGGAACCGATTGGAATAGGCATTAAGTAGATCTTAGGAATAAAATTTAGAAACGGATATCATCAATTTTGGAAACACCAGAATGGATAAAGCGCCAGATTCATCCTTCCCTTTAAAAGCATTTATTTGTTCCTCAGTTACTTTATGTATCAATTAAATTGTGATTTATAATTAATTAACATGTATGCCTTAGGTTTTAAACACTATACTTCACTACTGTTAGAAATTTATATCTTTTAAAGTTAGTATAGCTCTATGCCCCCTGTCAAAAAGACATTTAAGTTGATAAATTTACAAAAATTCATTATTAGATAAGTAGGGGTCTACCCAAAACTGAAATACATGACAAGGGGTCTATGAGACAAAAAAATTTGAGAACCTGTGCTATAAACGAATAAGAATTGGTGGTACAACATATGTACCGCCAAGCATGAAAGAGTTAAAAGAAATGATATTTTTTATGAACTTAAAGGGTTGTAGTATTAGAAGTAGAAGTATACTATATTTTCAAAAGCTTGGAATAATACCTCGAATAAATGACTTCAAAACATAAAAAAATTGCACACGTACATTTCAGATTACTCCACAAAAAAAGGGGAGGGGTGCAAGCTATTTGTCGAATATACTTGAAAACCAAAAATTGCAATTTGAAAGTATTGGTGGGTGTTAAAAGCCGGATTTTATGGCACATGAAAACTGAAATGTTTCATCTACTGAAATTGTTATCCAAGTTTGGCTAAAGATTTTGTTATTGGTTATCTCCGATTTACTCTGTTTAACTGATTATCTGTTTTCTTTATAAATTGCTTCGGCTTGTTTTTATTAAAAAATTAAATGAAAAAAGAATGTTTAATGATAAATATAATTTAAAATCAAATGTGCGAAAAACGTATATTATGTTTTTCTCCGAAAACCTTTTTCAGATCAGTGCCTTGTAGCACAGTGAAAGAGCCGGAAACATTAAATGGACCAGCCTGGACTTTGACAAGAGCCGCAGCAAGAGTCAACCGAAGGGGGAGAAAAAGGATCTCTTGAAAACATTATTATCTTCTGCCCTTTCTGAGAAACCGGTCTTGCCAGGGGCTTCCTCGAAAACGAAAAAAAAGGGCCCTCTGGGATTTTTTCCCACTTTAGATGTGGACGAACCATTAATTAAATAGCCCTGTACAAAGTGCGATTGTATCCCACATTCAACTTATTTCCATCAGAGTTCGAATCATATTCTAAGGGTTATTCGAACGACTCTTTGGAAGCCAGTGCTTTGCGTTTCCTTCACTATTGAGTTTCGAGAAATATATATTTTCATGAAAAACAATTAATTGTCGAAAAAACAAAAGTGTTTTACAACCGAACAGAAAAAATTACGCGATATTTTGGTTTTATATGTGTGTTAAGTTGTATGGTTGTTGAGTTTATTTATTCTGTTAAAAAAGTTTTTTTTTAAGTTTAAAAGGAAGCAAAATAATTAATTGTTCCAACTTGTTAAGTAATTTTTTTAAACGTCACTTTTAGCAGACTAATTATTCAGTTTCAAAATTATATTTACTCAGAGAAGTCAAAAGTATGCGATATTATCGAAATAATTAGGCCTTCGTGTTTAATATACGTTTAGATTTTTGTTATCGCTAAAGCCACTTGATCGGCAAAGGCCAGATCGAGTCCCACGAAATTCATCATGGCAAAGGGCTAAAAGTTGTACGCCTGTCGTCAGCCGTAGTTTTGAGCACCACACAGGTGACAGTATGATTTGGCTCGATTCCATCTGAATTTTCAGGGAAAACACCCTGGAGGAAAGGAATCACCAGGGGCCTCCCATCTCTTTTCCCCTAGGCTCTCGAGAGGACTTGTGACTTGACGGTTGCTTAGATTACCCCCATGCAGCAAAGGCACTACACATCAACAAACTTCCATGTCCTCTCCGGGATTCGAACTTAGGTCCTACGGTACAGCAGTCAGCGTCATTAACTACTATTCTCGATGGGCGGTCATGCTTAGATTTTGTGTTTGGTTTGGTGTACTTCAGGGATCTTTAAATATGTCAACTGGCAACTGTGGCAAGTCTTCATTATTATATCTTGTCTAAGGCCTAGATCTACCACTATACACCATAGTTTAGTCGAGAGGCGACAGTTGCTGGAGTCAGTTTGTGCTTAGGTTTGGATGTTGAGAATCACGCACTGTTTTTACTGATAACCGCTTGTACCAGTGTTTGACAACATACGATGGTGCCTAAAATTGTGGATTACTTCTGGATTCTTTTAAAATTTGTATACTTAGAGAAAATGGTGTGTTTCACAAAATGTAAAGTCATGTATGTCATTTAAAAGATATTTTGGTACTGGATTCAATACAAAAAAAAAAATCTAATTTTTTTTTAACCACAAAATTTTAAGATGCAATACTTATCGATATACATTAGACACTGATGATAGCAGTGGGTTATCAGTACTTAGTACGGTAGCCTTGATTTTTCAATTCCTACTATTATATTTCACACACTCTCCCTATATACACTGGTGTGCAAAAATTAAGGACGAGACGGTTTTTTCAATATAACTTTGTACAAAAGCTTACCAAATCAACACATTTAATACCGTAAGATCCCCAATACGTAAGGACATGAGTAATGTAAGGAACACTTACTAAAAGAGAAATCAGAGGGATAAAAAGAAGCTTTATTGAAAAAGTAGCATGGAGCGCAATGCGACCGAAGGCCGAAACATCCCTGTGATGGGTGTCCAGCAAGAAACATCCGGTCTTTAGTAGGAGATATGATCTCCCCTGACTGCTAGGCAGGTTTCACAGCGTCTGCCCATGCTGAGAATGAGGGTGTCAATGAGTTGTTGAGGCATTGCTGCCCATTCGTCTTGCAGCGCCAATCGAAGCTTCCGAATCGTTACTGGTGGTAAGGTACGAGCTGCCAAGCGTCTGCCTACATGCTCGATGGGATTGAGATCCGGAGATCGTGCCGGCCAATCCATACGTTCAATATCCTCACTCTCTAAGAGCTGTTCGGCAGCTACTGTGCGATGACATGGTGCATTGTCGTCCATGAAAAGGAACTGCAGACCCATAGCGCCTCTAAAAAGACGCACATATGGAAGAAGAATCTCGTTACAATAACGGGTCCCGTTGACTGAACCTGCGTCGAAGATGTGAAGGTCTGTACGACTACCAAGCATGATGCCTCCCCAAACGAGAACACCGCGACCTCCATACCTGTCCCTTTCAATGATGTTCGAGGGATGATTGCGGCTTCCCCGCTCTCTCCAGATGAGTATGCGATGAGAATCGCTACTCAAACTGAATCTGCTCTCATCTGTAAAGAGTACTCGTCCCCATTCATTGTCTCTACAATTCCGGTGTTCCCGGCACCACAGAGAACGCCTTCTCCGATGGGCAGGCGTTAAAGGTACACACCGTACAGGGCGTCGTGTAAACAGACCACCACCGTGCAGTCTTCTGGCCACGGTAAAACGCGATTTTTGGTCGTCCAGTCGCCTGTGTCGTGTGTCTAGCGATTTCTCCCGCTGTCTGCCGCCTGTTTCTTCTGGCCTGTAAGACAATGTACCGGTCATCTGCGGGTGTGGTTCCTCGTGGACGACCACTACTGATCCCCCGGATAGCCGTTCCTGTAGTTTGAAATTGTCTCCAAAGTCGTGAAACGATGCTGTGAGCAATTCTGAATTCTGCAGCCACACTTGTCACACTGCGGCCTTCCTCCAACTTCCCAATGGTTTGACCTCGGGTAAAAGCATCCAGATGTCGTCTAACAGATTGATTATTCGCCATTTCTCGCTGAGGCAGCAACTCGGTGTGATTTTAACTGCTATACGGCGTGCAATCTCTTTGCCAGAAATACTGATCTTACACCGACAACATGCTTTATACTACTCAGACACTCCCCCATTACGTCTACCTGCATATTTCGCATGTGCTACCGTACATCACCTTACTTAATCTCCTGATTGGTCTTTCTGTCCGCTCCGCCTCTTCGTTCAGCTGATATGCTAATTTTTCGACTTCGTCCTTAATTTTTGCACACCAGTGTATATATATATATCTTGTTCAAATTTTCGATTGCTAATAAAACACTTTTTATTCATTCACTCAAGTTAAAATATTTGTTTAACTTGTAGTGGATGACACTTAATGTTAATATAGTTTTTTCGATTATTAATTCTATTTAATTAATGAATAAATATTAACAAAAATAATAGTCCAACACCATATATGGAAAGGAAAATTGTTCGTTGTATCCCTGTAGTGCAGTGGATAGCACGTTGGACTTCTAATCCAATGGTAAAGGGTTCGAATCCCACCTGCAATAGCTTAATTTCTAAAAATGTGATTTCTATTTTACTGTACAATTTTATTGAAATAATTAAATTTAATGAATGAATAAATGGTAATTAAAAAAAATAGTTCAACACCATTTATAGAAAAGAAAATGGAAAATTGCTTTCTATTTTGTCAATTAATATTGTGATTCTGTCATATTTATGTACATATATATATTAATTCTAACTATTTAATAAAAAGAAACTAAAATAAAATTTTTCTTTGTTGAACTATGTAGGAATTGAATTGAATATATTTTTTTGTATATTACTTGTTTATAAGCAGCTTTACATCAATCTTTTAAGGAGCTGACGATAATTTTAAGCTCTTTTTTTCGTTATTATGTGATACCAGTAAAAATTATAGCCTCAATTAGTTTTCTTTTATTTGATGGGTGCCTCAATTGGATAAGAGTTTTCAAACGATGCCACAAGTCTTCGATAGGATTGGTGTAAGGACTATTCTGGACAGGAAAACAATTTAATGCTCTTTGTACAAAACCACTCTTGATAATTTTGCTGCGTGACAGGGAGCAGAGTCCAGGTGAAAATTAAAAGAAAAGGGAGAAAAGAGATTCCTGATGTTTGTGGGAAAAAGTTTGGATTCGAGAATAGTGCCAATGTATTTTCTGGCATTTAGTGTCCCATCGATGACATGAAGGTGACCAATCCCACCTGCTAAAATGCATGCCCGAATCACAAAACTGAATGGGTTCTTCTCCGTTGCCTGAATGCAGTCAGGATGTCGCTCTTACCCTATTCAACGACTGACATATTTTCGCCCAGCTCTACCAAATAAGGATATGCAGTTTGACCTAGATTTAACGAATTCATCGGGTTTGAACATTTTGTTCATTATATCTGGATCCAAACAAAATACAAATTTTTTGTTCAGATCTTTTGGATATTCTATAATAAGTAACCACGCTAAAAATGTCACAGAAATTACACACTCTTTATTCAAAAGCTACAAATACAATTATTGAATTATTAAGCACCAGTTAATTTTGTACCATGATCAAGACACGAGGACAACACTAACTGGAATCCCCTCTCCTAACTTTCACACCACACTAACGAAAGGACGTGTGAACCTCGGTATGTTGAAAGTTTATCGGCCACCTCTACATGGTGGTCTTCAGCGGCATTGGGCTGGAACAGTGATGGCGAACCTATGACCCGTGGGTCAGACACTGACCCACGATTACTAGGCAACCACTTATTTGCTTACGCGGGTGGTGAGTGGATTATTTATATTCTATTTGAATTTTTTCAAGTACATTGACACAAAAGCAATTTAAATGCTGTATAACCTTCAGTTTGATCATTACAGTTCCAAAGTCACGCAAATAAAAACAAATGTAAAGGGTGTTTTTTAGAGGTATAGAACTTTAAATTGCAATAAAACAACGATGTATTATTCGATTGACATGAATTTTTTTTATTCGAAAGATAATCTTGTAGCATTACATTTTAAATATGATTTCTGGCATAGGACTGCCACGGCTGGCTCGGATGTAGTCCAATCTGGACGTCCAATTTTCGATGACTTTTTCCAACATTTGTGGCCGTCAATCGGCAATAACACGGCGAATGTTGTCTTCCAAATGGTCAAGCGTTTGTGGCTTATCTGCATAGACCAATGACTTTACATAGCCCCACAGAAAATAGTCTAGCGGTGTTAAATCACAAGATCTTGGAGGCCAATTCACAGGTCCAAAACGTGAAATTAGGCGGTCACCCAACGTGTCTTTCAATAAATCGATTGTGGCACGAGCTGTGTGACATGTTGCGCCGTCTTGTTGGAACCACAGCTTCTGGACATCATGATTGTTCAATTCAGGAATGAAAAAATTAGTAATCATAGCTCTATACCGATCACCATTGACTGTAACGTTGTGGCCTTCATCGTTTTTGAAGAAGGATTCCACCAGCCCATAAAGCGCACCAAACAGTCAGTTTTTCTGGATGTAACGGTGTTTCGACATGCACTTGTGGATTAGCTTCACTCCAAATGCGGCAGTTTTGTTTGTTGAGGTAGCCATTCAACCAGAAGTGTGCTTCATCGCTAAACAAAATTCGCTTATGAAAATCGGGAGCAACGGCAATCTCTTTTTGGGCCCATTCGACGAATCTACACCTTGCTTGATGATCGTTTGATGAATTGCCAAACCAAACTGAGAATAAATCACTTGACAGCTGTTAAATCGGTCGCCATCTTGGAAAGTAATGCCAACTTAAACTTCTATACCTGAAAAAAAAAACACTCTTTATATGAAAGTTTGTAGTATTTGAAGTTTGAAGTAAAGCAGAAGTGTTTACAAAATATCAAATAATAAAGTGTATGATTTTACTCACATTTTGTTTGTTGAAAAAAGAAATCGAAAACCAAAGCAAATAATCATATGTAAAGCATTTTCTTCAGATAAAATACACTTTTGTAGGGTTACGTTCAGTTATGTTTGTAGAAAGAGACGTCCATAACGCCCTTTTTTACCCGTTAAGTCAATTGAATTTTAAAGATGTTTTGTTTTAAAATACTCAGCTATAATTTTTTTAACTTAACTCTGAGGTAAATGGGCATTAGCGACCCACGCGCTAGTTCTAAAAAGTATGAACGAAATTTGACACAGGCCCCAAAAAGGTTCGCCATTAGAACTTACGACACAACAGTGACCTAGACCACTAGGCTACAACGGCAACTCCTGTGAATTTGACTCGACTGGACTTAAAAGTAATCAGAGAAGTTACTTGATCCCCCAAGTCACTTGATAGCGATTCAGATTGCATCGATGAAAGAGCTCGAAAATAGATTCAGCTGTTCGGGACAAATCCGGCGTACTGGTGATGTCAGCTGAAGGGTTGACGATCCGTGTCATGAGATCCTTTACTGTAGCCACCGGTGACTCATACACAAGCGATTCTTGGTGAGCTCAAACGAAGAAATCTAAGGGATTGAAGTAAGGGAGCGTAGGGTCAAGCAACAGATTCGCAGCGTCCAATCCACCTCCCAGGGTATGTAGCATGGAGGTGGTTACGCGCTGCAATCGAAAAGTATGCTGGTGCACACAGGGACGTTTTAAAACTTCTTGAGGCTTTGGAACAAATGTTGGCCCAAGCTATGACCCTTAAAAGTAGATAGTGCATAGCATACTTTGTCAAATACTCGAACAAACAGTAACCCAAACATACAAATGTGCATGACTTACAATCACACAAATCGGCTCAACCGACTATCGCTCTTTGACTTAAAGCAGTGCTTCTCAAACTCTCAATATTCGCGACCCAATATTCTATCATTATTTTCATCGCGCCCCCATACAATAACGATGCATTGAATTCAATAATACTATATTTTGAAGCTAAACCTACAGTTCGACTTTTACCTTTTTAGTACCACTGGCGTACATAAGCGTCTCACTCAGCCAGTGTGTTAATTGCTCCGGACGTATATATACGTCTTTCCGAAGTAAAATATTTTCTGTGCACTGCCATACATAAATTTATTCCGAAGGCTTTGGAATGCAATAAAAGGAGTTTCATTGTCTTTGCGAAGGATTTACAGAGTGTTTTTTTCCAGGTATAGAAGTTTAAGTTGGCATTACTTTCCAAGATGGCGACCGATTTAACAACTGTCAAGTGATTTATTCTCAGTTTGGTTTGGCAATTCATCATGAATAGACTCACGCCTGAACAACGCTTTCAAATTGCACAATTTTATTTCGAAAATAATGGTCAATTTTCATAAGCGAATTTTGTTTAGCGATGAAGCGCACTTCTGGCTGAATGGCTACGTCAACAAACAAAACTGCCGCATTTGGAGTGAAGCTAATCCACAAGTGCATGTCGAGACACCGTTACATCCAGAAAAACTGACTGTTTGGTGCGCTTTATGGGCTGGTGGAATCCTTCTTCAAAAACGATGTAGGCCACAACGTTACAGTCAATGGTGATCGGTATAGAGCCACGATTACTAACTTTTTCATTCCTGAATTGAACAATCATGATGTCCAGGAGCTGGGGTTCCAACAAGACGGCGCAACATGTCACACAGCTCGTGCCACAATTGATTTATTGAAAGACACGTTGGGTGACCGCCTAATTTCACGTTTCGGACCTGTGAATTGGCCTCCAAGATCTTGTGATTTAACACCGCTAGACTATTTTCTGTGGGGCTATGTAAAGTCATCGGTCTATGCGTATAAGCCACAAACGCTTGACCATTTGGAAGACAACATTCGCCGTGTCATTGCCGTTAGACGGCCACAAATGTTGGAAAAAGTCATCGAAAATTGGACGTCCA
The DNA here is from genome assembly GCA_019973935.1 of Trichonephila clavipes. Taxonomy (NCBI): domain Eukaryota; kingdom Metazoa; phylum Arthropoda; class Arachnida; order Araneae; family Nephilidae; genus Trichonephila; species Trichonephila clavipes. The sequence continues at coordinate 140,190 of BMAU01004868.1, read as the reverse complement.
GATTGGACTACATCCGAGCCAGCCGTGGCAGTTCTATGCCAGAAATCATATTTAAAATGTAATGCCTCAAGATTATCTTTCGAATAAAAAAAAGAATTCATGCCAATCGAATAATACATCGTTGTTTTATTGCAATTTAAAGTTCTATACCTCTCAAAAAAACACCCTTTACTTGTTTCAGATTATTTGTTTCTTTATTCCTTTAACCCCCCCCCCTTCCCAATACACCAGATACACTCGTTTACGTGTTAAAGGGTGGCACTGGGGAGCGAATCGCGTAATTTTTATCCGGTATTTAAGGGATTAATTATAAACCGCATAAATTAACAAGATAATTCTTAATTTTTGTTTTTAATTTTATATGTGACAAGCCTATGGGGACACTGATAATTATTAAACTTGTTCTTAACGTAGTATCTTTAAAATGATTATAAAATTCGTTGCTCAGTACTGATATATTTATAAGTGTAAATGGCATTTCATTTTTTATTTGTTTGCTTTCAGTATATTAATAATTTTTTAAACAATCTGTTGTTTTCTACTTTTCATTATACTCGCGCCTCCCTTGCAGGATTATCACGCCCCTCTAGGGAGGCGCGCCCCACAGTTTGAGAAACACTGACTTAAAGAGTTTGAGATCTTAGCCATATATAAACGACGGTCATCACATAATAATACAGTTATGCCACTCTCTCTGTTACTAGTTGACATATAGTCTGAAATTCAATTTTTCGGAGAATACATCCAGAAACAACATTTGACCGTTAACATTGTTCAAATCAGGATCTTATAAAGACTCAGTCTAGAACGAGACGAGACCCCACTGAGGCCGAAGCCCTGGACCCGAGCCCAGTTGGCCCATACCTTGAGACGTGCCTGGGTGCACAGCATGCATGAACCACACGTTCTGGTGCCCAGTGTTCGGTACTCCCTGTAGCAACTCCGGAAGAAGCGAGGAATTTGCACACGTGCAGGTTTCTTTAAACACGGCGCTCCGAACTCTCACATTCGTATAGCCATGCCTCTCTTCTGGATCATCGTCCTCCCGATGGCTACTATTGTCGCTATTTTCACCGACTAAACGGGGTTTTCGACCTCTTTTTTATGGTGATTTGTAGACAGTATGAGGGGATTCGTCCTCATACTGTCTACTATCACCCCTCTGAATTTATCAGACGAATTCGGCAACATCCTGTGTATTGCACATAACTTCATTTTGAACATTTAATCATCTTTGTAATTTTTTCTGATGTCATGTCCCGAACTCGTGTCAAGGGTTCTAGCCCTTGTGCCACTGAAGACCCACCGTGTAGAGGGGGCCTCTACAATCAGTTTAAGCTCAATGTCCTTCCGTTGGGGTGGGGTGGTAGTTTGGAAAGGTAATGTCCACTCAGATGTCGTCTTCTTCACTTGACCTAGGTTCAAAACTACGAGATGCATCGCCAGTTTCCCCTCGCGTTGCATCATAGTATGTACGTCGTTAATAAACACTTATTCAATATGTATACAATATTAATTGAAAAGTTCTAAAAAGAATTATTGAAGTTTATAAAAAGTACGGAGAATAGGCTTAACTTCTGAATCCTTCTCAATTATTTATCAGTTCTTTTTCTAAAAAAGATTTAGTTATATATTCCTCTCTATCTCTCTCGGTTTCTCTCATTTGACAATAGAAATAACTTAGAAGCTGAATCATTTTCCTTTTTCTAATATGTTACACGAAATTCTAAAAACCGGGCTAACACGTTATCTGAGTCAATAAAGAATCTTACAATTAGGTTAACTTCGTGAGACTACAAACGTGCTAAAGTTTATGCGATATTCGCGTGCATTCCATAACTTCAATAAGTGTGAGTAATATCTCACGAGATTTCAAAAGATGCATGCAAGCTATTATTATTATGAAGCGTTTGTGGGTCATGACAGAGTAAATACTGAATACCTTCATTAAAGAGAATGCTCATTCAACAAGAATTTAAAGGAGAAAGAGATAAACAAAATTGCTTTTCGGAAAAGAGAACATATTTGACGCTCATCCAATGTTTATAGTTAAAAGTAAAAGATTTGAGCACATAAAGAATATATTTTTTAAAAAAATTTTCAACCTTTATTCATATAAAAGTTATTTTATTCTTTTTCAATGATTTTGCTCATAGGCTGGTTTCACGGAAGATACATTTGTCCCAATCAACTCGTTTTCTGTCACTACTCCTCTTGTGGGAAGACAGAGAGACAACTCCTTTCACACGAGGACACAAAATTGACTACAAAGGGAATGCCTGGCTCCTCGGTACAATGATTGAGACCGAAGAAACAATAATAAGCTTTCTCCTTTTTCATTACTCAAGTAGCTACGTGTGAAGAACATAACATCCCCATCACCTTTTTAATTGAGTCAACTAGTGGAGAGAAGGCCGGTTTCACACGAAGAAGCTTCGAGCCAGTCAATTCGTTTCCTGTTGTTACACTTCTGGTGTGAAGAGGGGCAGAATTCCTTATCCACTAAATTGACTGAAAAGGAGAGTGCAGTAGAGAAGTTAGGTGCAATGATAGAATTCGAAGTAAAAAGCTTTCAACGCTTTCAGTACACAAGCAGCTGCGTGTGAAGAGTATAGCCTCCACATTATCTTTTTAGTGTTGTTGTTGCACATCCCCATTGGCAAGCAGTGCTAGACCAGATCCATGGCCTCGTACACTCTCAAAAAATCCAACACCAGCAAGGGATATCTTTTTAGTTCAGTCAACTGGTAAAGATTTGAACATGATTTCGGGAGCCTCACTGCAGGCAGTGTTAATTGCCTCGACACGAATGGACTCGGGGGATTTCTGATCAAAACTAACTCCCGATTGTCTGCTCCTTCTGAAGTACGAGTTGATACGTTTAAAAGGACACTTTTCTTCTTTAAGGCTTGCCGCATGCTTCCCCAACGATTCTGCCACAATCAGAAGTGTAACGTTTGAAAGAATAACGGTAGCGTATTCTTGGTTAATTAAAATATGAAATTTATTTACGTCACAACTATTGAATATTATTTACAGTATGATACATTACAGTTATTAAAGTTAATTATAGATTGTTAGAGTCCAATATTTTGTGAGGGGAGGATTCGTTGGTTACCGCTCCCGTGCAAGTTCAAAGCATCTCTTCCCTCATCTTCCGGTCGACGAGCTAGATTCCTCGGGGGTCAAAAAGGGGTTGCGTTGCAGGTGCAAGATGCACGTGTGGGTGTCGGATCCAACAAAAGATGCCGACTAGATGTTGATGTTCGGAGAAGCGACGTTACAGAAGTAACACTGTAATATTCATCTTTCGTTGCTTTCAGCCTGATGCTTTCTTTACACTGAAACCTGGTACCTTTTAGTGATTTTTTCAGCTTGGTGAAAAGCCCACACAAAATTTAATCAAACAAATATTTAATTAAAACAATTCATATTGTGAAAAATTTAATTCATAGTGTTATTCAAACTGTCCTATCATTTTGTAGTCAGTTAAAGCCCGACGGCGTTGACTTTCTGCCACTGATTTATAACTTTTGTCCGCAAGACTCATCAGCATCGTGATCGTACGTGCATTCGTTCTTAGTTTCTTTTGTATACACATGAAAAGTTATGGATGGTTATTTTTGGATGCAATTCGCATTTTTATGTATGTGCGTAATAAGTTGTCTAATAGTAATTGAAATGATCAAAGAATGAATTTTCTTTTCTGATTTACCATCATTCTAGATTTACAGCGGGGCTTTGGTGTCGGAGAACCATGGTCAACAAAGTTTTCTTGACTCTTCTTCACAATACCTCATAATTCGCTCTCAACCAATAGTTCCTCAATTTTCATATGATATTCTTCAGTGGAATCAGCATTAAATATTTATAGTTATTTAAAAAAAACGCTAATTAATTTGAAATGTTTTTTTTATCACGTCTCTCTTGAAGTTGAGGCTGGTTTCACACTAGGTAACTTCGCACCTGTAAACTTGTCATTTGTCACCACTCTTCTAGTGAAGAACGTAGAGAACTCCCCCCCGTGGACACAAAGTTGACTGAAAAGAAAGTACGATAAGAGTAAAAGGTGTACCGGGACTTACAAAGATTGAGCACCGATCGGTACAATGATTGTTCGAAGAAGCAATGAAAAGCTTTCTGTATCTTTAATACACAAGTAGCTGGGTGTGAAGAGCATAGCTTTCACAATATACTTTTAGTTGAGTCAACAAGTGAGGAAGAGAACGCGGTTTCGAGAGACAGCAGTGAGTGCCAGTTAATCCAGTGGGAGTGAGTGAGTGAGTGAAGATTAACGTCGCACTGTTCAGCTACACGAGGGCTTTTGGCGACGGACCACGTAATTTTGAACCATGGTCAAGTGACGTGGACGACACCTGAGCTGGCACCCCCCTCTCCTAACTACCACACCACACCAACGGGAGGACGTTTCAGCTCTCGACAGATTTAGCGTGCATCGCTGCCCTACACGGCGGGTCTTTAGTGGTACTGGGCTCGAACTCGTGACAAAGCCAGCCACGATCCGATGCCTATACCACTCGGCTACCGCGGCCACTTAATCCAGTGGGAAGTGACCCAGGATATTTCTATTAAAAATACTGGTAGTTACCGACAGTCTTCTCCTTCTGTTATCCGACGCCCAAGTTGATTCATGTGAAAGGTCTTTAATTGTTGTAAAAGTAGGAATCATAAATCACGCTTTTAATTTATCTTAAGTGAAACTTTTGTTTATGCATGTATACAATATTTATTTATATATCGAGTGTCCAAGAAGCTCACGTGATCCAACTTAAAAACAATCATTACGAGTGTTTTTTTTCTCACCTCTAATTTTTACGTTTCTTCGCACTCCAGTTTTGCTATAAAAAAGTGTCATGTCATTTTGTGTTCTAGCTTTGCAAAGTAAGTTTATCACAGACTTAAAGAATTACGCTACTTGAGGCTTATTTTGGAGGTAAATTATACGAAAGATGCAAAGAACTATGCGAAAGAAACACAACGAATGGAACTGCAATCCCTCTTGTAAATGCGTAAAGCGTTTGTCGTAATTAATAAGCACATCAAATGGCACACTTTAAATGTTATGAATTTTGTATCTTACTGCTGATTCTGTAAAAAATGTTACTGAAACTAAAGCTATTGTATTATTCACAATTCTTACTATTAGCTCACAATCTCTAGATATTTATTTATTTATCTTGGTGGAATTTTCAACCGTTAATAAAATACCTTTTAAAGCACTCAGTTGAGCTGAAATTTTATATACGAGATTATTTTGGATGGCAATACAATAATCTAATTCTCATTAATAAAAATTAATTGATTAAAACTCATTATTTAAAGAATTACAAATACAGCCACGTTGACATCATTTTTGGCGACTTGTGTCAAAACTTGAAAAGGTTTTTTCTCACGTTTTAAAGCAGAGGCTCCCAAACCTTTTTGTCCCATAGACCTCTTGCCATGTTTTCTGGTTTGTGGTAGACCCAAACTTACCTAATATTGAATTTTTACTAATTTATCAACTTGAATGTCTTTTTGACAGCTGGTATAGAACAACTTTAAAAGATTTAAATTCCTAACTGTAGTGAAGTTAAGTGATTAAAATTTAAGAAACACATGTTAATTAATTAAATAAAAATTTAATTAGTATATAATATAACTGAACAGCAAACAAATGCTTTGATTGGGAGGCATGAATCAGGTGCTTCAGTAACAAATTTTCAACATTTGGTACCAATCTTGTCAGGTTTAACTCTTAAACTCCTTGGTGAGTAGTATCCAATCTTTTTGTTTCAATTTTTTTTTTAGATTGGCAACCACGCTGAAACGCTTTCTCATTAGGAAAAGCAATTAAAAACTTCCTCAAAATATTTCATAATTCGGTATAAATAGCAGGTATAGCACTGGATTGATGGTCCTTGTTGTAATAAAACTTATTCTGCCACCTTGAACTTGAAATCAAACTCATTAAATTTAGTAAATAAATATGAAATAGGTAAAATCTAGTTTCCCCTTTTGATTTAATTTTTTTTTAAATTAAATTCACAATCTGTTTTAATGTGAGCCACTATCGTAGACCCCCTATTCTCTCCTCAGCTCCCCCCGCACTAAAATTATTTAGTTGCTGACGTGGACCCCTTGCCGGTCGTCATAAACCCCTGGGGTCTATATAGACCACTTTGGGAATCACTGATTTAAAGCATTCAGTTGAACTAAAATTTTATAGACACGATTGTTTTGGATGACATACGATACTTTAATGATAATTAATAAAAATTAATTACCACTTAATATTGTGATTCTGTCCTATGTATATACATATTTATATTAATTGTAACTATTTAATATAAAGTAGATAAAATAAAAATTTTCTTTGTTGATCTAAGTAGGAATTGACTTAAAAATTTTTTTTTTATGTAACTTGTTACTGTTAACATCATCAGCATTTCAGATGAAACATTTTTCTTTCAGTGATCACGTAAATGTGCTCTTTTTTAGTGAACAGATGAAGATATAAATCTTCATTTATTTATTCAAGAACCTTTATATATTCCAGAGAAAAAAAACTAGTTTATGTTGTGGCCAATGACGTCTTAGGACTTCTTAAGGCTCTGGACTCTTGTGCAAAAGTAGGCATCACCTGTGACTTTTTTTATTTGACAGCATATAGCCTATGTAGTTAAATACTCTATCTGTAACAAATAAATGTGCGGGGCTCAATTTCACAAACCTAGCCACAAACCGACTTGACCGATTGCCGCAGTTCGTCTAAATGAGTAACGACAACACCGACGACAGACAAGGTATAATAATACAGCCTTGCCACTCTTACCAGCTGACAAGTAGTTCACACTTCTCAGTTTTTCGGAGATTATGTTCGGGAATAACATTTGACGATTGAAATTATTCTGGTCACAATCTTATGGAGGCCGAGTGGTGAATGATACGAATCTTCCCTCTTCCTCAAATCGGAGGACTGGTCCCAATTGATCAATGTCTTAAAACGTCCCTGGCCGTGTCGTAACATACTAGTGGATTTCAAGACCTCTGTTTTGCTAATCAACTGACGATGGCACTTAGTAGAGAGGATTTATCCAGCAACTCGTTGCATTATTAGATGTGTAGAAACTAGTGAACGTGGGTTTTGGTTTCTAATAGAATGATGCCACATGTCGATCAAGCAATAGAACTGTCGTTGCATTATTAGATGTGTAGAAACTAGTGAACGTGGGTTTTGGTTTCTAATAGAATGATGCCACATGTCGATCAAGCAATAGAACTGTCGTTGCATTATTGTGTAAAACTTTTTTTTTTTTGGTTTCTAATAGAATGATGCCATGGTAGACATTCGTAAAGTTTTTTTTTTTTTGATGGAAGGAGGGGGGTTCGATTTATTACTTTAAGAAATTTTTGGCCATCTTACTTTCCTGATTTGAGCATCCTTGATTCCAAGATTGTCTTCGAAGAGTTTAAGTACTAATTCATAGAGTTGATTGATTATACGCTAATGTCGCATTTGAAAGCATTATGAGGATATTGGCGACGGACTCCATACTTTTGAATCACGCTCCAGTGACGAAGTCCGACCTAAGTGGATATCCTTCTCTCCAAACTTTCTTTCGAGAATTTTGAGCCTCAAAAGATTTAATGTGCATTAGCTACTCTACATGAGAGGTCTTTCATGGTTCTGTCTCAAACCTCACGACTTGGTAAAACTAACGAGGATTTTGGGTGGATATACTCAGCTGTTTGAGACATCACGAAATACGAGCTGGCAATGATAGCCACTCGACTGCCGTTGCCTTTTCTGGTGCCAAATAAAGTTGAGAATCATTTAACACCATTTAAGAAAGTTTTCAGAATTTTATTTGACATTTACCGCAGCAGTCCACAGCAAGCCAAGGCCTTCTGTGGCTATCTCAGTTTTTTTTGTCCTTGCGCACTGAGGCGCCGTCAGGTGGTCAGAGAAACCCGCAGTGTTTTGTTCCCCAGTTAACTTGGTACTCATTTATCAACGCATTGAAGGGATGAAAGGCTGAGTTGACCTTGCCAAGCCCGGGATTTGAACCTCAGACCTGTGGTGTGGAAGAGCAATACGCTACCACTCAGCCACTGGGCTTCATTTATTTATTATCGCAACTATATTAGCGACATTGAATAAAACCGCAGGAATTATAAGAGGAATACGCTGACAAGAATATAAAGTGCATAGTCGAAACATACTACAATAGAACGCCATTCATCCGAAAGTTTATTGACCAGAACGTCAAATATCTCGACCCGTTTTTTTTTTTTTGTCAACTACATGTACTGTATATGAATATGTTTTCGAACAGTACAATGCTCAACAGTTGTTTCGCGTGAGGTTAAAAGTGACTTCTGGCTGAAAACGACGAAGAAAGTGTTGCTACTTTTGCTGAAAAGCTCAATATGAAGGACGCCTGGTACATGTTAGCCGTAGCGTGGGACTCGCTCGAAAGACAGAGCCTGAAAAATGCATGGAATAAGCGCTGTGGCCACATTTAAAAAGCGAAAAAGACTTCAATGACCTCCTCAGAGTGAGGATTACCGACTTTGTCCAATCGATCCCAGGATTTCAAGAATGCGATGAAGTAGATGCAGAAACCTGGATGACATGCGATGCAGAAGACTGTGGATTTCAAATGCTGAATGATGATGCGAAACAAAAACGAAAGTAGCAAAGGTCCATACAATGCTGACGTGTTTTCTGTGTTATAGACAGCTATGGAGTGGTACGAGCAACAATCAGAGTGCTGTCCTACTCAATTACTTCTGCTCAAGAGAATCAGAGACCTTGCAGCGAAAAAACGAAGGTGTATAATGGTATAGCAAAAAAATAAGTGATTATTTTCCACAATAAAGGTAAAATTGTGACATTTTGCACCTATTTTGCTTTTTCTTCAAGCACGTTTCCCGCACATGTGATGATTTTCAATATTCGTATAGTGTCCGGTTTAATATACTGCATGGATCACATACGGTTTTCGGTTATCCGAACGGTGTCCGCTCCCAATTGATTCGGATAAACGACGTTCTACTATATGAAAAACTTATCTCTAAAAAAGCAAGTAATTTGAACATTCTGATTTTTTTCCTCGGTCAATAAATACATAATCGCTGTTTAACAATCATTGCTGATAGAAAATCACCCCCCCCGGTGAGACTTGGTAGAACACCCCCTGTGTTTGCGACCGCATTTTTTAGAAACCACGGAATTTTACTTCCTGGATTATTTATTTCCCTGATTAATACGTAATTGAATAAAAGTGATTAATGATGTTATGGGGGAATGCGGGTTAATATATATTCATATTGAAAAGAAAAAAGAAAGAAAATTATTTGACATGTACGTTTACTTTAATATCTCAACTCACTTAAATGAATATTAATGTGCTATATTATCCAGAATTTTCAAATTAAGAATTTAAAAATTTATTCTATTCATTTTGAAAATGAAAAATTTTTAACATTAATTTATTCAAAATTTATATTTTATATAAACAATGTTAAATTATTTTAATTATGTCTCTTTGAATCCGATGTTAAGTTGTATTAAATTTTAGTATAATCTTTAAATTTCAAGATAAAAATAATAAACTAGCAAACTGAGTTTTTACATCTTACCACTGATAAATCTATTTTCTGAATTAATTTGTAGATATAGGGAAAAGTTACACATCACATTAAGGTTTCAGATAGGATTTGCAATCCCGCGTCATATTTTCAATCGCGAGATTTCGGGTTTACATTATCCAAAGCTCGGGGTTAGGATTGGACTATTTATGAAAAATACTTACACAATAGCATAGTTGAAATAACATAATAAAACTGAAATCATATTTCAAAAAATTGATTTAGTATTATTATTTATTGAAACAAATCAAAACAAAACTTAATTTATCATTAAAAAAACAAGTAAAATGTAGAACGTAAGGAAATTTAAAATAAAAAACATTTCTTCATTTCTTGTGTGTCTAAATAAGCTTTTAAGAAACACAGCTCGTCCAACGTTTCATCACTCAAATGTCTTCTTTTTGTTACAATTTGTCCTGCCGAAGAAAATGCTCGTTGTAGCTCTTATCTGCACTAGTAGGCTCTATCGTCATTAAATAGGGGTATGTTCTTTCCAGGTAGTCACCACGTCTCCCTCCATTTTCAAAAAGAGACCTTTCTTTTTGAATTTCTCTGCTGACAGTGTCTCAAATCTATTTCGTTGCATTGGTGTATATCCCTCTTTGATAACTTTATCTAGTTCTGCTACACTTAATGGTTTTTGTGTACAAATTGATTCAGGCATTGAATCCGAATGTGAGTCTATTTCAAGTGTTACCTCATTTGAAATGGAAAATCTAGTTGCATGAGCTGTTAGCAATGCATTTATATTAGGTTGGGAAAAAAGAAATCCATTATTTTTTGGTAGATGGCTGTAGTGTCGATATCTCGTGAAATATCAGTCAAACAATTTCAAATTTATGCTCATTGTTAAAGTGGGATATTTCACACTAAAAAATTTAGTTTGCTGTTTTTTGTTTGGTCCATTCAGTTGTGAGTTATAGGGTGTTGAAAATGGAAGTAAATAAAGAGAAAATTCGGTACATTTTACAGTTTTTCTTTGATAAAGGCGAAAATGCAAGCCAGGTGGCTGAAATTGTAAATGGTGTTTATGGTAGTGCCGATACTGTAACAGCTAATTACGTGCAATTTTGGTTTCGTCGATTCCGTTTAGTCATTTTTGATGTTAAATTTGCCCCGCGCCCGTCATCGAAAATGTCGATAAAATCACAGAAATAATCGAAATTGACCGGCATGTTAGTAATCGTAGCATCACCCAGGAGATAAAAATAGACCATAAAATTTTTTTAAGTAATTTGAGCAAAGTTGAATTCAAAAAGAAGCTCGATGTTTGGGTGCAACACCAATTAACACCAAAACACATGATAGTTCGAATTTGCATCTGCGAAGCCCTGGCCAAACGGAATGAAATCGACCTATTTCTTAAGTGGATGGTGACTGGGGATGAGAAATGGGTCACATACAACAATACAGTGCGATCGTGGTCAAAGCGCGGTGAAGCAGCTCAAACGGTGGCCAAACCAGGATTAGCATCCAGGAAGGTTCTACTGTATATTTGGTGGGACTGGAAAGTAATCGTTTATTAGAAGATACTTCCGCATGGCCAAACGTTAAATTCAGATATCTGCTGTCAACAACTGGACTATTTGAAGCCTGTGATTGACCAGAAACGGCCAGAATTGGCCTTCTTGAATAAGAGGGTATTTGCCTGAAGCAATGGCCAGCAAAATTTCCTGACCTAAATCCTATCGAACACGTTTGGGATGCTTTAGGAAGAGGCATTGCTCGACGTCAATACCCTCCAAGCACGCTACGGACGTTAAAATCTGCATTTATAGAAAAGTGGTGATTGTTGCCACAAGATGAAAACAACTTAATTTGTAGTATGAGTCATTGTGAAACCTGTATAGCAAGCAGCAAAGAGTGGCTCCATTCCTTATTAGACATTCAGTTTTTTAAATATTATACAGAATGTATAATATTTAAAAATGGCAATTTTTTGTATCTAATTTTTATATTACAAGTAGTAACCCTCATTAAGATTTTACTTGTTAGCATAATTATTCTCAGAGTATAAGGGACATACGTAGAAAAATTTATCACAAATAAAAAATTATATGCAAATATATTGCATTTTTTGTGTTCATAACCTTGTTTTTGGACCACAGTGTATTTTAAAGTGGTGAATATTTTTAAAAATTTAATTTACATTTATATTTGAAAAATTGATAAAAAAAATCTCCAAAACATTTTTTGAATAAGGATGTATTTGTAGGTGTTAGAAGCCGACATTAGGAAGCTTTTTATATAATATTATTTTTTTTTGTTAGATGATATTATTTAATAGTGTTCAATTGATTTACAATATATATCATGTGTACACATTACTATACTTTTTTTTTACATTTCTAATCAACAAAATTTTAAATTGGACAATTTTCTATCAAAAATTTAATTGGCTTTTAACATCAGTATATATTTTATAAAACAAGTAAGTCTGAAAATGTAGCTAATATAAATGTGAGTTTATTCTTTCAGAATTTATTATTATTTATAACAATTTTTGTAGTATAATTATGAATTGTGTATTTTCTTTGCAATTTTGCTAGACTTTAGCAAGAATAATAAAAAAATGAAAAAATCTACTTATTTTATTTAAAAATTACCCCAAAACCTATTTATAAAATATGTTTCCACTCATTGACGTGGCTAGCTCAGAGGAGCCCTGTATCAAAATTCCTTCGGGGCCCTTTTTTAGGTATGGGAGCCCTGTTAGTGAGACTATAGTTACATAGTTATAGACCCCTATAGATTGAGGGTCCCGTATAGCTGATAAGGCGGTAGCTACGCCCCTGTTTCCACTATTTTTTTAGTGATAGTGCAATTAATTGCGTCTCTTAAAATTATATTTTTAAGTGACTAATTCGTTATTAAATTCCTTAACAGATGGCAGCACCATCGATATTAAAGAGGGAGGGGGAAGGGCGCTTTGGGAAAATGTCTCCATTTATAAAATTCATGCACATTCAAAGCATAATAAATTATATGATTTTGATTCATTGTTACTTTTATATTCTAAGCCAATTGAGGGCTCAACGCCCGACAAGGCAATTTCTGAAACAAAAATTTGATTCAAAATAAATTAGGAAAAAGTGAAATTCTGAAGTAAAATCAAACAACATTATTTCTACTGTTCACCATACGTAGAAGCTACTGACTGATTTTACGTTGTGAAGAAAAAGCAAATGTATATGTATTGTACTCTGAAGAAATACTTTTTTCGAAAACAGTTGAAAAGTAACACACAAGATGGCTTTAATAAATGTTTGTCATGTTAAAAAAAATAATAAAATAATACAGACGGGTTTTTTTTTTCTTTCCGTATTTGGAAATTAAATGTCCACCGAACAAAAAATGTTCTCACTGACTTCTCTTTTTTTAAAATAATATGACAGTGAGCAACATTTTTTTTCCCCCATGACTAGAATTTTCATGTACCGATAATTGGATTTCGCCTGACTGGTTTGTCTTAATATATTTTAGTTTAATTCAATACTGACATCTATAATTTTGATATCTTTCTTTTATTTCATCTTGGGAAACACTTCCGAGTACATTAGTTGAAAACGTTTAAAGCACGATATAGGATGAGAAGTGACATTTTTTTGTTTGTCACTCGAAATTCTTTTTAACTCATCCCATGCTTCAATGACAGGGAAAGATATCACTGGTTGCAAACACAGATGGAAACTGCAGTTTTTTTCAGCGACCCAACACTTCTTATATTTATACGAAAGTTCTTGTGAAGTATATCAATCATGATAAGAATTTTTATTTTTTTTGTAAGGAAGTGAGTTTTACTAGGTGCCATTAGATTTCAGAAATGTCTGTCTAAGTAGCGTGTACAGACCTCTCTGATTAGAGGAAGGAGAGGGGGAAACATAGATGAGAAAGCGTCAAGGAAGACCTGCGGTAAAAATTAAAAATTTGTTGATCTTTAGGATGGGGCGATTGAACCACCAAACCCTATCCTGGTGTAAGCCACTGGTATCGGGAATGTAGATTCAAAATTAAAAGAATTGAGGGGGGCGAGAGAGAGGGACAGCTTAAGACTTTTGAGGCTTATGCGTATAAATCTGTGACAGATCTATACGCATTTTTCGTATTAATTCTCTTAGGAAATCTTAGGGCTATCAATTCGCGTTATTCACAACCAACCCTTCGGAAGAAGAGAATCGTAATATTCAAATTAACTTACTATGTATATATAGTTGAGGTTTTCTAGCTTGAGGAAGAGTAGGAGAGAAGATATACTCGAGTCAGGTGAGATTGCTACTGAAGGTATAATGTTAGAATTATAGTGATTCGATTCTTATTAGGAGGAAACTTTAAAGTGACAATTGTTCACTAGGATTGATCTGATATTAGATTAAATCGAATGATAGGTTAAATCTCTTATAAAAAAAGAATCCAGTTTGATAGTCTTCTAATCTTTCGCGGTTTACTGTCGTTGTTCCACTATCGTGGTTAACATTGAGACATTCTCTTACTATTATTAGTTGAAGTTGTGTCTGTTCTTTGTGTGGTAAGTAAATGGATTAATTGGATCATGTCGGGTGTTTCTTCCCTTCCTTCACACATCTAGGAGCCCGAGAGAGAGGTCGGAGCCTCTCACAAATCTTAAGATTTTCTGAGGACCTGGACATCCATGCAAAATTTGGCTCTGCATGTGATTTTTAAAAACTAGTGCTATATAGCATCCATTGTCAAATACTCGTACAAACGGTAATTTGAAACACAAAATGTACGCGATTTACAAACTTAGGCACAAACCAGCTTGACCGACTGCCACATTTCGACTAAATGAGTTGAACGATTGCATATGGTATTAAGCCTATGCCCAGACATGGACAATGGTCATCGTATAATAATAATATTGTCTTACCATTTTTGCCAGTTGACATGAAGTTTGAAATTCTGTGTTCTGGAGAATACATACGGGAATAATATCTGTCCATTAAAGTTATTCGGATCATGATCTTAAAAATACTGAGTCGAGAACGAAACGAGGCCATCGAGGGTGAAGCCCTGGGCCAGGGACAATGCTTTAATACGTCCCTAGTTGGACCGAGGTTTCTTAGAATGCAGTAAGTAATTTAAAAAATTATCTACAAAATGTAAGTTTTTTTACGTTTTCTGAAAAAATTATTTCAAAGAAATAATAGTTTATCCACTTTTCGATCTACTGTTGGTTTTTTCTTGAAAATTTAATTAATATTATATTATGTAATTTTCACCAAACAAAGATGTGTGTGTCCTAACTATTTGATATGGCGCTGTACGAATTGGTTAATCAAGAAGCACGAATCTGAATCCAGTTTCACACATGGCAACTTTATGATGGCCAACTTGTTTACTGTTAACGCTCTTCTAGTGTGAAGAGGACCTTTCACACTAGGGTGCAAAGTTGACTGTATAGAGAGTACAGTAAAGAGGAAAAAGAAGTGCGGATTCATCGGTGCAATGGCCGAGTTCGAAAAGGATTGAATGGTTAATGGGGCACATGATCTCAAGAGAGGTCTTAATCCCCTATCATAAAGATTGGTTGTTGAGCATTAAGTTCGAAAAAGCAATGGAAAGCTTTTTCCATTTTCAATATACAAGTAGCTATGCGTGAAGAGCTTTGCTTTCACAATATTCTTTTAGTTAATTCAACTTTGGGAAAAGGAGAATGTGGTTTTCGAGTGCTTGAGGGAGTGACACAACAAGGAGTGCCAGTTGACCCCGTGAAAAAAAACCCAGGCGATTTTAATTCAAAACTAGCTTCCGATTGTCTGCTCCTGCTATTATGTGTGCCACAAGATGACTCATGTGAAAGAGCCTACTAATCGTGTCGGCTATGCATGACATATTATGCCACCTATTCGGTATAGAGGTTAGTGACACTGACTGCTGTACCGTAGGGCATGGGTTCGAATTTCTGAGAAGGTATGGTTGCTTGTCTATGTATGGTGTCTGTGCGGCATGGGGGCACTCTAAATATTCGTCTAACCACAAACCTCTCGAAAGATTGGAGGAAGGTAAGAGAGATGTGAGGTCCCTGATGATTCCTCCTCTCCAAGGATGTTCTTCAAAATTGGGGTGGAGTGGAGCCAAATCGTACTGTCACCTGAATGGTGCTTAAAGCTATGGATAACGGCAGTCGTAAAACTAGTCCCTGGCCACGATGAGTTTCGCGGGCCTTGATCTGATACCGTCAATAAGGTGGCATTAGAAACAACAAGTTGAAATCCCATTTATTATTTCCTACAGAGAACGAAGAATGGAAATACTTTGCTTTGCACAAGAAAATATGAATTGATTCAGTCAGAAATGAGCAGTATAATGTGTATTTCAAATAGGTTGATCTCTCTTTCTCTTGGCCGCGGTAGCCTAGTTGTCAAGGTCGAGGATTCGCGGCTGGCGTGTCATGAGTTCGAGCATAGTACCGCTGAATACTCGTCGTGCAGAGGAGCCCGATGGACGTTAAATATGTGGACGCTCAAACGTCCTTCCGCTGGTATGTTGTGGAAATCAGGAGACAGAGGTGCCAATTCAGGTGTCGTCTTCGTCACTTGACCGAGGTTCAAAATTACGAGGTTTGTCATCCATAGCCCTAGTGAAGTATAATTGCATATTATTTCAAAGACTCTCTTTCCAAACCTGTATTTTCATTATTTAATAAGCTGATTTCTAATGAGGGAAATAACTATTCATACTTCTATATTATTTTCTGAACTACTTATTTTTAAAACTTTTATGTATAATTTAGTTAAAGTAAAAAAAAAAGAAATCATCGATGAATTAAACAAAAATTCACGTGCTTTACAAATTCCTTTTTTTTTTACCCTGAAAGAGGAAATGTTTTAAAAAAACAAATTTTTCCTCCATTCTCTTTCGAAACTTATAATCAAAAACGGATAAAACTGATGTAATCACAATCTTTTTATTTCCAGATGTAATCACCATTTCTTAAGAAATAATGTGAGTGAGTAACAGAAAAAATCATTATCCTCAGAAAAAAGAAATTAAATGTCGGGGAAAATACAGAAATAATCAACCTTAACGGGACTCCATCTGTCAATATGTACCTTAACTCATGTGGGAATAACCAACCCATTAAAAAGGGAAACGACATTTTTTGCTACAAATCCTACAGTTGGCTTGCTGCCAGCTGCGATGTACAGAGGAAAGGGGAGGGAGTGTAAAAGAGGGTGGGACGCCAAAAAGAAGCTTTCTACGTTTCCCTTTGATGTGGCCGACACACCGCACGCAAGCTGCAAACAGATGAGGTCGCCAAAATATCTCAAACTTCGAGATACCCTCCGGGTTACCGCACTTGGCAACCTATCCCACTTCTGATCCGGCGAATTTTTCGACAAGTGAAACAGAATCGTGTTTTTTTCCAAGCTGTGTGAATCAAAGCGTGAAATCCGATTAAAGGGACCAGACGGAACTTCAAAGATGAATGGTTCAGACTTGCCAGCAGGTGTCCATAATCTTTCTTCCTTTTTTTTTTAATGGTGTTTTGGGGGTAATAAATATATCTGCTTGCACTCTCTTATAGTTAGTTAATCAAGGACTTTGTCGGAAGAAAGATTTTATAATTTGAAACCGATTATTTGATTCGCTTCGCTGTGAATTTTAAGAAAGCTTTCGGTGTTTTGGAATTAGTTCTAGAAAGCTCCACACGGTTGTGATACATCTCAATTTATCCGTTTCAATAGATGGAGCAATTAATTATTTTCCTTTTTGCACTGTACTTTTTTTTATTCGAACATCTCCCCGATTCTAATGTTATGTTTGATATACATGAATCTAATTGTATCTTCTCATTATTTCAAATGTATGTCTGCTTTGAATTCTTAACATGTAAAAATGATGGAACTGCTGTCTTAAATTGCTGCTCGTAAGAATGATTTGGTATTTAATGATGGGATTGTGATTTTAATAATTTAAAAGGTATCTGTGTTCGAAATTGTGACTTGGAAAAAGCGTATAAATGAATAATTTTTTGAGACACTGTCGGACCCCCTGATTAACGAATTCATCGGGACCTAACAATTTTTTTTCAATATTCGGGGTTATTCGTTTATCCGGGTCCAAATAAAACACAATTTTTTTTCGTTTACCTTTGGGAAATTCTAGTGGCCTAGTGATCAAGGTATCGGATCGATTCAAGGATCGGATTTTTGATTCCTGACTCGAAAGAGTTCTTTTTTGACCCAATACAAAGAAGAAAATATAATGCATCGTTTACATTCTGTTGCGTAAGAGAGGAGTATGTTTTCACAGTTTCCAAACAATGAAAAACATTAGAAAAGGTAACAGTTTTGATTGGAGTTTCATTATCGATTTCTGCATAATATTCGCTATTCATTGGCTCAAACAAATCAATAATTTCTTCCACTTCAGTTGCACAGAAAGGCAGTCCGTTATCAAATGTGTCAAAAAAGAAAGAATTTTTAAATATCTCCTGTGTTGTGGATTGGGATGAAGTAAGAAAGGAATTTCTTGTCCTACTCAAGACCCACAATAGGTTGCACTCATGATTCATTTGCATCTGTGAAGTCTAATAATAGTCTTTACAATTTCCCGCTGGAATTTTCTGCTTGCAATAAAAGTCTTTTTTGTTCTGGACAAAAAAGATATGTCTTTTAAAAATAAAAATCCAATTTTTTTCTAATACAAACTAATGAAAAGTTTTTTTTTTCCAGCTGCTGAAATAATTCGCTAATTTGGGTTTTGTTATGTAGGGGTTTTGCCTTCCTTTTAATCGGGGTAAGAGAAAAATTCGTTAAATCGGTCTCTGATTGCATTTAGTGTCACTTGTTTTAAGAAAATGATTACAATAACAAGGAATATATATATATATATATATATAAATACTAATTAAGTCAATTCCTACATAGATCAACAAAGAAAATTTTATTTAACTACTTTTTATTAAATAGTTACAATTAATATAAATATGTATACACAGATGACAGAATCACAGCATTAAGTGGTAAATATTTTTTATTAATTATCATTAAAGTATCATACTGTCATCCAAATCAATCGCGTATATAAAATTTCAGTTCAACTGAATGCTTTAAAACGTGAAAAAAAAAATCTTTTCAAGTTTTGACACAAGTCGCTGAAAATGAAACCAACGTGGCTGTATCTATAATTACTTAAATAATTAGTTTCAATCAATTAGTTTTAATTAATTATAATTAAATTATCCTATAGTCATCCAAAACAATAGTGTATAAAAAATTTCAGCTCAAATGAGCGCTTTAAAATGTGAGAAAAATACCTTTTCAAGTTTTGACACAAGTCGCCAAAAGGGTCACTAAGTCGCCAAAAATGATGCCAACGTGGCTGTATTTGTAATTCTTTGAATAATTAGTTTTAATCAATTAATTTTTATTAATTAAAAAAATTACTGTATTGTCATCCAAAATAATCATGTGTATAAAATTTGAGCTCAGTTGAGCGCATTAAAATGTATTTTATTAGCGATTGAAAATTCCACCAAGTAAATATGTAGAGAGTGTGAGCTAATAGCAGTAATTGAAAAAGCTTCTTAGACGCAATCCTTTGGCAAAAAAATGAAGGAAAAATGACATCTTTTCAAAGCAATCTTTTTGTAAGGAAAGCAAATAAATTATAATATTTTGCCAATGTAGTTGACTTTTTCACACAGCCTGCTCTAAGATTTTTGAAAAATTCAAATTTTTTAAAAAGTTACCGTCAGTGGGCTAAATTCATGACGGTTACATGATAAATACAATCACGTGTCCTCCATTGAATTAGAAATTGACACTAAATTGTTTACAGTAGCGCACGTAAGGGGGAAGGAGGGTTCCAGGGTCCGGACCCCTTCCCTCCTGAAAGCCTTTCATTTTTTTCTCGATTGATGTATAAAGAACGAAAAATTTAACTATGGATTTGTGATTAATAATTAATTTTTTAATGTTTTTTGTTCCCGAAAATCGACAAAATGAAAGAAATTGGGCGGCATATTGGAGTTAGATACGAAAACGGTGGATTTTCATCCCTGGATCCCCCTCCCCCTTTCCATGAAAAATTCCTATGTGCGCCACTGTTTATTTTACTTGCAAAATTTAGATAAAATTTCAAGTTTGATGATTTGATAAAAATCTCCAAATATTAAGATTCTTCTAAAAAGTTTTTGAAAAATTAAAAAAAAAACAAGAAAAAACATTATACTGTGTGTGTGTGTGTATTTTTAAAAATCAAGTACAATTTATTCACTTCGCACATTATTATTGTTTACAAGTGTATGCTTTTAAAAAGAATTTGCCAAAAAGCAAAAGTTGACAACAGAGAAGCACAGGAACTGATTAGTTGGAAACACGTAACTGTGACGTAATATGAAGTTAGTCCATTGAAATAATAGCCGGTGTTTTTTTGTAAATATTTCTCTGATAGATTAAAATCGAAATAAATCTATCCACCACGAAGTTATACATTTCGAAACTCCTAGGCCGCGGTAGCTTAATAATTATGGTCTTGAACTTGTGACCGGCGTGTCGCGACCTTGAATGACTCGAGAACCACCAAAATTCGAGTCGACTTGCAGTATAGACATTAAATTTGTGGAGCTGAAAGTTCTCTCGTTGGCATGGTATGATAGTTCGGAGTGGAGGATGCTAGCTGAGGTATCATCCTCGTCACTTAACGGTGAACTCCGTCATGGGTGGTGACGGAAGCTGCCTCTAAGCCACCGAGCCAACGCTGTTCCATCATTTTAAATGCCCTTAATTATTGTGATAATCTTTTGTAATGATAATAAAATCGTAAACAATTAAACTGTATTCAATATTAAACTAAACTCAGTGACGCAACAGCCCATTAGGGACAAGGCCCATCTCGGTATTCGTGACCGTTGGGCGCTGAGGTGCATGAACAGATGTCTCGATCAGGAGGTCAGTCTGAAGTGAAACCCCCAGTGTTTAGACTCCAAGCAAGCTTGGTACTCCTTTATTGTGCCACTGAAGGGATGAAAGGCTGAGTCGACCTTGCCCAGCCCGGGATATAAACCCCGGACCTGTCACGTGGAAGTGCGATACACTACCACTCGGCCACTGAGCCTTGTATTCAATATTAATGTCCTTTGTTGTTGTTGTTGCTACTAATGCTACCTGATCGACAAAGGCCAGATCGAGGCCCACGAAATTCATCATGGCAAAGGGCTAAGTGACGCCTGTCGTTAGCCGTAGCTTTGAGCACCATACAGTTGACAGTACGATTTGCCTCGGTTCCACCCCAATTTAGAGGGAAAACACTCTGAGGGTGGTCAGAGGACTCCCACCTCTCTTCCCCTTCCACCAACCTCACGAGAGTCCTTGCGGCTCGATGACTATTTAGAGTGCCCCCCATGTCGCGAAGGCACTATACATTTGCAAACATCACTATCTTCTCCAGGATTCGAACCCAGACCCTACGGCACAGTAGTCAGCGTCGCTAACCACTATACCGGATGGACGACTTAATGTCCTTTAAAATAGAAGGATTGAGATTGACGGGGTTGAGAAATTACGTTGGATTGTATAGCATTATTAATTTCACAGAAGAGGGAAATTGGAGGTTTTCTCAATTATCTCTTTTATAAAAGTATTTGTCACTAAATAATAATTTAGGGAAGAATCATAATAATTGCTGAAAGCTTTATCATCTGTTTGTTAAAATTTGCGTGCAAAACACACATTTTCTGCTTTAGAGAACGTAATACCCAGCTTTTTTTCCCTTCAAATATTCCTTACGTACATGAAAAAAATGATAACAAATAAATGAAATGGAATGGTAGAGATGGAAACAAATACATTATATAATTTTAAAAACAAGGATAATTTTTTCTGTCAAATTCCTGAAAGTTGTGAATTTACTAAAATATTTACCTTTTGAGAAGAGACTTAATTTTTTTTTGTTAATGTTACTTCGCTGTAAAACAGTGGTTCTCAAACTGTGGGGCGTGATAACCCAACGAGGGGGGCGCGAGCATGTTGAAAAGTCTAAGACAAAGATTATTTTAAAAATATTAATTTACTGAAAATAAACAAACAAATACATTTTGACACAATAAAAAGTAAAATACACTGTTACACTGATATAATACTCTTATAAGTATATCAGAACTGCGAATGAATGTATTTTACAATTAATTTAACAATAGTAAGTTAAGAACAAGTTGTGTGTGTGTGTGAATAAATACTAGTGATCCCAAGGACTTGCCATATATAAAATTATATGCCAATATTTACACTTATCTTGATAATGTGTCCTTTATAATCCCTTAGATGCCGATTAGAAATTGCGTGATTCGTTCCCCAAAGCCACCGGTTTTCATTTATGAGTCTACATTCCTGTATTGAATAAATAAAAAATCAAATCCTCTGAAATAACTAAATCCTTCGCAAATGCTGTCAAGATCATTTTATTGCATTCCAAAAAAGTCTTCGGAATAATTTTATGGATAACAGTTCACAGAAAAGAACGTACTTCTGAAAGACGTATATATACGTCTGGAACAGTAGCGCACACAGGAATTTTCCAAGGGCGGTCCGGGGTCGAAAGTTCACCATTCTTGTATTATGCTCCTTTTGATTTTGTCGATTTTCGGGAACAAAACGCAGTAAAAAACTAATTTTTGAATAAATAAATAGCATTAATTAATAAAATTAATCATTAATAACAATTAATTTGCGTACTATATACTTAAAATTATAATCAATCGGGAAAAAAATCAAGGGCTTTGGGGGAAAGGTTCGCACCCCCAAGACCTCCCCCCCTTGTGTGCGCCACTGTCTGTATATAAACACGCGCACGCACACAAATTTGTTATCCAAAGAGCCTGCACAAGAACATGTTATCCATACGTTTGACTCCAAATATATATTTCCTTTTTCTCAGAGACGGATACCAAATATTTCACCAAGTTTTATGTGAAATGTCAAAAAATTTGTAGTTTTTGATAAGATAAAATACAGTTTGAGGCGGAGAGAGGGGATTAAGGCCTCTAAAGGGTCTCCACACATATAAAAACTTTGGGGCCCACCGAGGATTGATAACGGGCAGCATACTCCGGTATAAAATACTGCCGCTTTCCGGTCTACCTGTCTCATCTCACACACAGCCTCAACTTGTTTCTAATTGAAACAACATTCATACATAGAAGGGAGAAAAAAGAACCCTGCCATATCTATGATACAACAGATAACGAAGACCAGTGGATCCCCCGACGTGCCGACAAGTCTCAACCACCCACGAAGACCGTTCGCATCTCCATCGTATTGCTAAAAGCGCCGACAGATTGATTCTCGCAGCCACGATGAACGAAACGCACCCGTTGTTTGGAAAAGTGCGAAACGGAAGACATAAAGCACTCTGTGTGTCAAGCCGCACTTTTCTTTTCCGAGTGTAAATAGAGCGAGAGGGCTTGGGTAGACGTGACCCCGTGTTTTTAACGGTTCCCGGTGCGTCAGGTTCGGCTAAATATTATTTTTAGAACGCTTCATATGCCTGCTTTAGCGTCAACAGTGGGGGTGGGAAGGCTCTTAAGGAGAATGTCAGAAGAGAAGAAAATTATAAGAACAATAAGCTTGAATAGTATGTGTGTAGAATCAACTCGTAAATGTTTCTAGAACTGGAACTTTTAAAATGGTGAAGGTTGTCAAGGGGTTCATGTTACTCTCACCCCTCAAAACAAAATTTTTCAGGAAATTTATTTTTGAAGTGAAGAAAGTATACAGTACAGTCCCGATAATCCGAACAATATCGGACCGACCCTGTTCGGATTACGTGATTGTTCGGATTAGCCGGAAACAGCGAAATCACTATTTGAACCGGGAGTACGGGTCTATTGTGTCTATGTATTTTTCGAAATGTGAGCGTACGCGCCCGCTTTTTTGCCTCGTGGACTGTACTCCCACTCCTCGACGCGTGTCCTCCCTCCACCACTCCCTAACAGTGTGTCAGTGTGACTGCGTGTGCGTGTGCCCGTACTGTTGGCCGTCAGTCGTTCCGCGCTCGTTCTATACTCGTCCGCTTTTGTCTCTGTTTAATAACAGTGTTAAGTGTGATATTCTACAATGAAAACAGTTTGTTCTGTGTTTTGGACATTTATCTGTGATACAGTGTACGTAAACAGATTGTTATGGCGAGTTCGTAAACACTCAACACTTACTCTTAAAGACAAACTAGAGGTTCTAAAGAGGTTCTGTTGTACAATTTTCATACTAAACATTAGTGTTCTGTTCTGTAGTTTATTCCATTTTAAAATTTGTACCGTAACTTGATGTACAGTGCGTGAATATTAAATAAAGAACTATTTTGAATTAAGGTTTACACTGTTTTATATTGAAATATTCACCGATTTTTTCGTCCTTAAAATTATAAAAAAAATTTTCCGCGGAGTCGTTCGGATTAACCGGATGTTCGGATTAGCCGTGTTCGGATTAGAATACTGTATTAGAAAACATGAATGTGAAACAAGAAATGTGAATTCAGATTATTTTTTTTTAATTATTTCATATGGCATTATGTAAAACAGTAATGATTCTAGAACTTTTATGGTACTCCTTCGCTGTTAATGAGTAATATAAAATAATCGTAAATTATCTATCTATATACAACAACAACTCCCTCACTGAATCCCTCGTCATGAGATCTCTGGAACTATTGGACCTGCAGACTTGAAATTTGGTAAGTTAATTTTGTTTAGCAGAGATCCACTATGAACATATTTTATGGAAGCAGACTCTCAAGGGGGGGTCTTATACATAAGAAAACAATCCCTTTTTTAAACTATTAGAATTAAAGACGTGAGTTGGTAAGCAAATTAAGTAGTACCGCTGAAAACGGGTTTTGCGGAAATGGACTCCAAAGAGGGGTTATGGGGCTTTTATAGATTAAAAAAAAATCTCCTTTTTGATTAATCAGACCTACAGACCGAGCTTTGCATGCATGTTACTTTTATGGAGATCCACCAAAAATGGGGTTTGAGGAAATTCACTTCTAGCGTTGGGAGGGTGTAAAGTGTGAATATAGGTATTTTTTTAGAAATTCGAGTCTTGTCTTTTTTAAATCAATAGGTGAGAGCTCTAAAATACCTTTCGATACAGTCAAAAGCTTGACCCCTGAACTGCCAATTAAAAGTTACGCGATCCCCCCCAGTTCCACCGTTTTTAATACAGGCGCACGTATGCGGTGTATTTTTGGGGGAAAGGAAAGGCACAAGTGAGCAAATTTTTCTTTGAAATAAGTAAATCCTTTGCAAACACTGTCAAGATCATTTTATTGCATTGTAAGGCCTACGGAAAAGATTTATCCACCATACACATCATTACTCATTCAGTTAAAAGGCGGCAGTCGGTCGAGCTGGTTTATGTGATTGCAAGTCATACACATTTGTTTGTTTCGGGTTATTGTTTGTACGGTGGTCGAGTGGCGTTTCGCGCTTCTACGCCACAGGGTCCGGATCTATTCCCGGGCTGGGCAAGGTCAACTCAATCTTTCATACCTACTGCAGTGGGTCGATAAATGAGTACCAAAAGCCTTCTTGGGAACTTAAACACTGGGAATCTCAATTCAGACTGTCCACCTGATCGGGACATCTGCTCATGCACCTCAGCGCCCAATGGTCACGTATACTGGAATGGGAACAGTAGGCCTTGGCCCTCATGGGCTTGAGTTTAGTTTACTGTTTAGTTTGAGTTACCACTGAGTTTGAGTTTATTGTTTGTACGAATATTTGACAACATATGCTATGTATAGTATACTTTTAAGGGTCGTAGGTGGGGCCTACTTTTGAGTAGGGGCCCAGGGCCTCAAGAAATTTTAAGACGTCCCTGGTGGAAGTCTCGCTCTTCATACGCGGATATTTGTGTATTAAAAATGGAAAAGGCGTTGTATTGCTTCCTCGGAGAATCCGGTACTCCAATTTCACTCAATTTTGTGTCCACGTCTAAAAGGAGTTCTTCCCCCTCTTCACATTAGAGTAGTCGTGACAGAAAACAAGTTGACCGGCACAAAGTCGCCTCGTGTGAAGCATGCTTTAATAAGCATTAGTATCCTTGATTTTTCAACGACAGCCTTAAATTGAAATAAAGCTGTTTTAATTAATGTCAAAGAGCAGAGTTGAAGGTTAAAATACATTTTAAAACGTCCTAATATAAATAAAAGTAATTTTTGTAGCATATTTATCTGTATATAAGATAGAATCCAAGGGGTTTTTAAAATTCTAATTTCTATCAAATAGCGTTGTTTAAATTCTTTTCTGCATAAACTCCTATAAATTCTTTTTTTAAAGCGTCTGCAATTCGCAACAAGGAACTAATACTAAGAATTCAATCGTTATTTTATTCGATCAAATGTGTTTATCGCTCCAGTTTGAGATATAACAAAAATTAGTTTCTAATGGTCTTAATTCATGACGTCATTGTCACAACTGCAATCATGTATTTCAGCCAATCAGTTCATAAATTAATGAGATGTCATCCTCACATGGTAACCAGCCAATCAGTTCATGCGCTTTGCTGTTGCCAACTTCTGCTTTTTGCAGAAACTTTCTTTTAAAAAGTACTTCAATAATAATAACTCATATAGGTAAGCAAAATGCACTTTATTTAAAAGTACACGTATTATATACGAATTTTTTTTTTTTTTTTTAAATTTTGAGAAGCCTTTTGAGAATCTTAATATTTGAACATCTCTATCCAATGGGTTAAATTCATGACGGTCACATGATGAATACAATCACGTGTTCTCCGTTGAATTAAAAAAAACAAACTGACATTAGATATGTACTTATTCTACTTGTAAAAATTAGATAAAATTTCAAATTTGGTTATTCGGAAAAGGTGTTCAAGTATTAAGATTCTTCAAGAAGTTTTTCAAAATTAAAAATAACATATACCAGAGGTCGCCAAAGTGGTGGTCCGCGAGAAAATTTCGCTGGTCCCCAGAAAATTGTGGAATATATTTATTCATTTCGTTAAGTTATGTTTTAAGATGAATTGATTGTGTTCTGGATCACAATTTTTTTATAAATATATTTAACACTTAAAAAAATCTTATTAGTGGTCCGCGGGATTTAAATGATGAATTTACTGGTCCGTGAGGTCAAAAAGTTTGGCGACCACTGATAAACACTATACTTATACTTTTAAATCAAGTTCATTTTGTTTATCTATGTACATTGCTAGTGCTGACAAATATGTACTTTTTAAAGAAAGCCTCGCCAGAAAGCAAACGTTGGCGTGAACTGATTGGCTGGGAGCACGTGATTGTATTTATCGTGTGGCTATGACGTCTCATAAATTTATAAATTGATTGGCTGGAAACACGTGATTGTCCTTATCATGTGACTATGACGTCACATGAATTTAGCTCACTATTAAATTTGAAACCTTATATAATTTTACTGGTAGAACAACAAGTATATCTCTAATGACAGTTTTGAATTTAATAGTCAGCCGTGTTTTCATTTATGGTCATGAATTTAACCCATCAAAGGAAACATGATTTAACTAAACAAGAGAGAAATAAGATATTAGGATCACTTACTATTAAATCTCGAAACCTAAATCGAAACAACAGATCCCTATCAACATCAACGACTTAACAACTGAATTGCAGTAAGCCTGTACATGAGCATGAAGCCTCAATTCAATCTCTGTTGCTGTCTCTTTCCCTCTTGCCTAATCTGTCATCTCGACTCTCGACAAGTCAAAACTAAAGGGATCCCAAAGTTCGAGTCATGATCTATTACGATGTTGAGTTACGGATGATGGATTTTAACAGGAACTATTGAGTGTCTGTTTCCTTATTTCCTTCTTGACAGATGAATCTTTGATATACAAAAAAATTGATGCATTTCGTTTCAGTTCCTAAATGTTTGCATAAACTTTGGAAATGAGCATTAACTTGTTGGAAGAATTAAAATCAATCCAATAGAAGGAAATCGCTCAAAATGACGCAATAAAAACCACAAAGAACCTGGCAACAATAGTGAGACCCTGGAAATTAAAAAAACATCTCATAAGCCATCAATTTCTTATTTTAAGTGCGATGTAAACATTTAACCAGTTCAGGGAGTAAAAAAAGAAACACATTTTATATGGATAAAAAAATTGAATGATACTCACAGAAGAATAGTACTATAAAATAGGATGCTCCTTATACGATACCAAAATCCAAAGTATAATATGAACATTGGAAACTCATGAAAGGTTTTGAAATTTGTTCTATTTTTTGAGATTGAGGGGTACTAAATCACTAACAATCGATCCATCAGCAACGAAACTCTTGACTTTCTCAGAAAGGGATACAAACAAAACAATTCTCTATATTATATTGTTTTAACATACAAAAAAGTTGGTCAGTCTCACTGGAATGACTCTAAAAAGAGTTTCTTGTAGAATAAAAATTTTCTCAAATCTCTCAGTACCATTTTTTACTGAAAAAGGCCTTCGACAGGGAGATTCCCTTTCCATGCCTACTGTTCAACATCGCTTTGGAAAAGGCCATTAGAGACTCTGGCTCAAACACAAGTGGTATTGTTTTGCTAAGAACTGTCCAACTTCTTGCGTTTGCATTGATATAGTACCATTGATGGATCTAAGTCAGTGTTTCTCAAACTGTGGGCGTGATAACCCTACAAGGGGGGCACGAGCGTATCGGAAAGTCGAAAATAATAGATTATTTAAAAATTATCAATTTACTAAGAGGGAACAAAACAAAATGTATTCAAACACAATAAAAATACATATTTACTCTCTGATATAATATACTTATAAATGTATCAGTACAGTAACCTTTAGCGACCATGCAAACCTTTTTGATAGGTGGCGTGCCCAAAATATTGCGTCGCGTGCCATAAATGGCAAGCGTGCCACTGGTTCACCATCCCTGATATGGAGTATACTTATAAATATATCAGTCCGGCACAATATATTTGATGCTAAGTATCAATACTAAGTTAAAAACAAGTTTAATAATTACTAGTGATTTTTCAATGGGCTTATCATACACATAATTTAATACTTACCTGGATACTTTGTACGGTTTAAAATTAGGGTCGTAGTGAATATAGCTTTAGCGTCTCTCTCTCTTTCTCAAAAGTATTATACATTATTACTACATTCAACACATTGTTATTGCATGAGGAAGGGGGGCGCGATTCTGATTGAAAATAGTGTCACGAATATAGAAAGTTTGAGAAGCACTGGTCTAAGCAACCTGGTTAATAAAGTTACAAATTCGTAAATTTATTGGTTCAAGTCTCATACTTGGGTTTCTGAGATTTAATTTTATTTGGTAAAAAGCTTCCAAGAAATGGAAGTTGTCAATTAAATTGAATATATGTATGTATATATATATATATATGTAATAATTCCTCCTATCATCCTTTTAATTAACTCTTTTAATAATATTGAAATAATCTTTTAATTATTTGGTTCGAAACTAACCCCCTGGTTTTAATCGTAATCAACTAATAATATTGCATCATAAATCCCTTTCCCGCCCCTTGTAACCAATCAGAGCTCTTACTACAAAAATGTCACGTGGTCTTCAACGTCAGGTATAAAAGCCGATGTCTCTGGAAACCTCTCGCTCTCAAACCCAAGCTTCTAACACCAAGA
Source organism: Trichonephila clavipes (assembly GCA_019973935.1). Taxonomy (NCBI): domain Eukaryota; kingdom Metazoa; phylum Arthropoda; class Arachnida; order Araneae; family Nephilidae; genus Trichonephila; species Trichonephila clavipes. The sequence continues at coordinate 110,902 of BMAU01004868.1, read as the reverse complement.
ACATCAGAGTTCCAGATAGAGGTTTGAAGGCTGCTGGCGCAGCCTAGACACCTTTTGACAAAATCATCCGTTCAACCTCTCGCTCTTCGATCATTTCTCTGTAGTCATGTAGCCGGCTGCAGCGCGTTCTGTGTGTGTCTTCGTCTGTGTTGTGTCGTCCATGTTTGCTTCTTGTATGTGTAATGCCGTCCCTACTGAATCTTTATGTGTTTCCAGATGAGAAACAAAAGAATAATGATTCACACGAGTGCCTCTTCGATAATACCGTATTCGATCACGCTCCACGTAACATAGAAGATCACACCACCGGCCACGCCCTACCTTTGCTTCTCCATTATTTAATCAACCACTCGCCACGTCCTACAATAGTTTAACCAATCTCCAGAAATATGATATGAATATTATATATATATATATCAGTGGCGCACACAAGGGGGTCCTGGGGGTCCGGACTCCCCCAAAGCCCTTGATTTTTTCCCGATTGATTATAATTCTAAGTACATAGTGCGTAAAATTTAAGTATTTATTATTGATTAATTTTATTAATTAATGCTAATTATTTATTCAATAATTAGTTTTTTACTGTGTTTTGTTCCCGAAAATCGACAAAATCAAAAGGAGCATGATACAAAAATTGTGAACTTTCGATCCCGCCCCTCCCTTGAAAAATTCCTGTGTGCGCCACTGATATATATATATATATATATATATATATATATGACGGGCTCATCACGTTTTCTACTAAAATCTCCTCTTGGGTTCTTTGTGGTCCAATAAGGCAAATTCTTTCCAACCAAATCCAGAAGCGAAACGTGAACATGTAAATTAAATATCAAACCTTTTTCTGCTTCTCAGATCCAATATGAGTTGCAGTTTCCTTATTAAAGTTTCATATAATTTAGTTATGAGATCCATTTTTAACACGTCATTTAGCGCGCGATTTTTACAGCATTTTTAAATGAGTTTAAACATAAGATGCTTCATCTTCATATTTCTATGCGGTTTGCATTTTTAAATGTAAGTTTTTTCCTTGCTTTTTATATAGAAATTTTTTTTTTATTATTATTCTCTATGAGAGAAACCTTACTGTTCTCTCTTCATGATTTCATTTTATTTTACTGTCTGGTTTATCATTCCCATATGTTAGAAATAGGCTTTACTTTTCAACAAGGCTCTGATTTTTCTATTATCTCGAAAATTTCTGCTTTCACGGGTAATATAGTTGAGAAATTGTAGTTCGGCCTCTACACAGGCGGATTATTCATGAGTTAGTTCCATAAAGGCAATTTTCGATTAACCCTAAATCGCTGGCGTTGAAAAATACCTCTACACAGCGACAGCTATAGAAATCATAATAGGTCTCCATTTTAGTCCACAGACTCTTTTTGTATCTCTCTCTTCAATTGCTATATTTCTTGAAATCCAATTCCTTTCTTCTTTGGCCTTGTAGGTTATACAACTTTTTCACTTAGTATTTTATTGTACTATATATATATATATATATATATATATATATATATATATATATAGATTTAGATTTAGTAAGTAATTCTGAGTTGAAAATGTAAGGATCTACTGCCTGCACCTGGCACCAGGTCGAACGAGACACATGAGATAGAGAGAAGGACCTGGCAACGGCAGGGGAGAAGGGTCCGAACGAGGAGAGAAAGGAGAGCGGTGGCGCGAAAAACGTGGTCGGATAAAGAAGAGACGGCTAGACGATGTATTGTAATCTTGTAGCATCTTAATATATTCTTTTTTTTAAGAAATGTCCCATAGAAGGTGTGGAATAAAACAGAGGGACAAAATCCTGACTGCAATTATTTTCATTTCTCAATTCGAACACGACCCGATCCGAAAAGAACCCACAAGTTTACAGAAAAGATATCTACAATAATTTCAAAAGGAAATTATTTTACATATAAGGAGCAATCAAGTAGTTCTTGGATTAATCCATAAGTTATTATATGACCTTATTTGGATGACAGACATTGAGTTAATACTAATGTATTTTACTGCGGAATCTTTTAAAACAGGGTGATGTATAATTGCGCTAGTTAACACTAATAGTCAAAATATTTTTTTGTTATCCAAGCTCACAGAGCCTCTAAATTTTATCAATGAACCAGCCCCTGCTTAAGTAGCCGTGGTAGCTTAGTGGTCATGTTCGCGAACTCGTGTCCGACTGTCATTAGTTTGAGCCTTGGTGCCGCACATGTCCTTCGAACCACCGTGTAGAGGGGCTGATGCGCGTTAAATATGCCGTGGTAATTTGATGAGGGTGTGCCATCTCAGGTGTCGTCTTCGATACTTCACCTTGGTTCAAAATTACGAGGCTCGTCACCAGTAGCCCTCGTATTGCTTCGTAGTGTAAGCAAGGGTGGCCGGACAAACCAGACCCCTGCCCAGGGCGGCATTTGGAACGAATTAAAAAAAATTTCTTTTTGTTCAAAAAATTTGATATATTTTCTGAAACATTGGGTATTAATTTGGTATCCCATTTAACGTATCTTATTTCCTTATTTTGTACTCTGTATGTTTAAAGTCAGTTTAATTTTATGTTGAATCTTGTGAAGGGTCTGAGATGTGAGTACATGTTAATTCTTTTAATTTGATAATTTTACACATCTTTCACTGGTAACTTCATCCCCATCCCGGATTGGGGTCACAACGGACATTCCTGTCACCCATGCGAAGTCCGGTGTCAGGGCCGGTGCTATCAGTTTCGCCGCCCCGGGCAAAGAGATAAAATGCCGCCCCGGTTTATTAACAAGAATTAAATGATATAACGTATACCTTTCCCATGCTTAATGGTAAAATAAAACGTGAGCAAAAAAAAATTGCTATCAATAATGTTGAAGTTTTGATTAACAAAAAAAAAATTAATTTATATTTTTGGTACTAAATTAAAATAAATTATATAGGGTTGCACAGAAAAAAGAAAATAGTCATTTCTAGTGTATAGTTATAAAATACAGGTACTAAAAAATACTAAAACAAATTATAGAACCACTAAATATTAAATTTTAATTACATATTAAAATTACATTTAAAACGAGAGTTAAAAAACTTAAAAGTGTTTCTTTCTTCACTTTTAATTCAGAGATTTTTTTTATAATTTCTTCAGCCAGTTCACATTCAATGGCTATTGTTGTCAAGCCGTTTAACCGATCCTCGGTAGTAGTGGAGAGTAAAATCTTTTTAATTAATTTTAATATGGAGAAACTCCTTTCTCCACTTGCCACACTTATTGGGAGAGTAAGCAATATCCTTAAAACTATACCGAGATTTGGAGCAAAATCCAGGTTCGATCTGAATTTGAAAATCTCGATTGGACTTTCTTTTTTATTTAGCAAAGCCAAAATCGCTACTATCTCGTCTGCCAGGTCCAGCGCGCTTATATCTGGTGAATTTCCATCAGTTAACACTGTTTCTAGATCTTTACAGTACTTTAGTTCGTTATTTTGAGGAGTATATTTTAAATCACAAATATTGTATAAAAATTGGAAATAGTGGCTGTGGGTACTGATCAAATCAAACCTGGATTGAAGTGCATTGATAGCTTTATCTAATGTGAAAAATAAAACTCTTCCTTATATTTCAAAGTAGGATCATCTATCGGATCACCTCGTGCTTCATAGTCGAAATTAACATTCCTTCTTCGAACTCTATAGCACGTTAAATATCTCGAGAGCTGAAATGTCCTCCCGCTGGTGTGGTGTGGTAGTTAGAAGAGGGGGATGCCAGTTTAGGTGTCATCCACGTCACTTGACCATTGTTCAGAATTACGTGATCCGTCGCGAAAAGCCCTCGTGCAGCTGAACAGTGCGACGTTAATATTCACTCACTCACTCGAACTCTATGACGTGGCTTGGGGAGCTCAAAATTAGCTGGTATGTGAGTTTCATTGGCGAGTTCTCAAGCATCGCAAAGCATTTCATTAAAGGCCGTGTCCGATCTAAGATCCTTGAAAAAAATCTTGACAACTTTTCAAGAGCTCAATAGCAGATGGTAAATCGTAGTCTTTTATCTGCATTAGCTTACTTATAAGATTGATACAATTTAAGATTTTGCACCAAATTACAATGCGCCGTGTAGGGCAGCGATGCACGTTAAATCTGTCGAGAGTTGAAACGTCCTCCCTTTGGTGTGGTGTGGTAGTTAGGAGGGGTGCCAGCTCAGGTGTCGTCCACGTCACCTGACCATGGTTCAAAATTACGTGGTCCGTTGCCAAAAGCCCTCGTGTAGCTGAACCGTGCGACGTTAATATTCAATCAATCAATCAACCCAATTACAATGCAGCATAAGAGCTTAAATAAGGGGTACTCAACCTTTGTTACCACCGGGCTGCAAAGACATGATAGGTATTTCACGCGGGCCGCATACACCTGACAGTTATTTCATGCGGGTTGCAATATGCGGATAATGGAAAAGACACACTCTAAGACCAAAGCAACTTTGACAAAATTTGTAAAACTAATTTTTGGCTTTTATGTTAATACTATATTAACTTTTCTATCAAACACACGCACACACACAAACATTTATTTTTATGACTTCTTTTATAGTTATGGGATAATTTCTATTTCCTTTTATCAATCTCTTACTTACTTTCTACTATTAAAAAAACAGATTACAAAATCGATATATTTAATTGCTTGATTAAAAGAATTGGATAATTTCTATTTCCTTTTATCAATCTCTTACTTTCTACTATTAAAAAAACAGATTACAAAATCGATGTATTTAATTGCTTGATTAAAAGAATTCCTTGCTTAATTTTTAGTACATTGTTCTCTAACACTGAGTTTCTTAGTGCAATGGACCATGACCGGGCCACTCAGAAAAGACCGGCGGGCCACATGCGGGCCGCAGGTTGGTATCACTGGCTTAAGATATCCGACTACGTCCAGAACCGTGATTTTGCAAAAGCGCATAAATGGATAATTTTCATGATATTTAGTGTCACTTAAATTAGAATATATGCATAAAATTGTTTTAATGACATTTTGACAAAATAAGTTATTTAAATACAATATTTTGGCAAAAAATTAACTTAGAATAATCTTTTTACCAAATGTTCTTCTGTTGTGAAAAATGCTTCTATTATAATAATATTTTGCCTGTATATAGCTCAAACCTTTCTACAGAGGCTCAACTAGAATTTTTGAAAAATTCACATTATTTTCAGAGTTACAACCATTGAAATAATTATCGGCGTTTTTTTTCTTAATATTTCTCCACTCTGTTGTCGTAAAACAGAGATATAAAACCACTTCTAAGTTATATATTTCAAAAATTCTAGTTGAGCCTCTGTACAGAGGTCTGAGCTATATACAGGCAAAATATTATTATAATAGAACCATTTTTCACAAAAGGAGAACATTTGGAAAAAGAATTATTCTAAGTTAATTTTTTGCCAAAATATTATATTTAAATATATGTTTTTTGTCAAAATGTCCTTAAAACAATTTTATGCATGTATTCTAATCTGAGTGATACTAAATATCGTGAAAATTACCCATTTCTGCTATTTTTTAATATCACGGTTCCGAACATAGTCGAATACCTTAAATTGTTTCACACACCTTAATAGTCCAGAAGCCTTTATAGAGTTGTCAATCTCCGAATTATTACAAACAGCAAGTAAAGCATCGCATATCCCTCCTACTTGATACTTTAGTGGTTTTAATGGATTTTTCGGCTTTCCCAGCGATTTTGTTTGAAATCACGTACCTACTTTATAAATTGTGTTCATCATATTTTTATTTCTGTGATGCACATTTTGCTTTCACTTTAATTAAATAGTTTTATACTAGGAACAAGCAAAAAAATAAATAAATAGTACCTATACTCTTTCACATTAATTTTGTTCTTTAACAATAACACTTTAATTAAATCCTTTTTCTGTTGCTTTTTATTTCTGTCATAATTCTGATATCCTTTTGTGTTGCCTTTTTTAAAGATTTTAAATATTTCTATAGATTGGAACCTATTATTACTAGATTTTTTTTCTTAACTATACATACTAACGCTTTTAAACCTTTTCACAATCCCGAAAAATACATTTTAAAGGATTTTTGAGAAATATAATAGTAAAATGAAACAGAGTAAATAAAAACTATTGCAAACTGAAACCACCGAAACTGCACCATTGTTCTACGGAGCACTGATTAAGAGCCTCTCGTTTTTGTATTGGATGAGTGATTATGTTCTGAAACTTTTTTGATATATTGAAATAGGAATTCCAAGTATTTTTTATATTTGTATTCGTTGCAATTAAACAAATGAGATTTAAAGCCTTTATGTATTAATCACAAATAAAACATTTTTTAATAAGATTGAAACTTAATTTTAAAAATGCTTTGGAAGTTATTTAGGCTTAAAGTCATTGTTGTTTGCATATTAGGGCTACAAATTCTATATATTTTTTTTGATATAACTATAGATTCAAATTAATTATCTATTTAATAATTATCGTTTGAAGTTAAAATTCAAGCCTGAAATTTTGCAATTTATCTAAAGGATATTTTTGCATGAAATGTTTGTATTTTTTAAAAATATTTGTATTTTTATTGGTTTAAAATCTTAGCATTTTAAATATTTTCTTAAAATTTCTTCATCTTAAACAGCTTTTAATTATTACCTCAATTTTTAAATTTTTCAAAATATTCATTTTGATTAATTTTATTAGTAGCATACAGAATGTTTTAGAGCATTTTAAAGATATTATACATTTTTTATGTATTTTTATAATTAATTATACACATAATATATATAATTAATTATACACATAACATATATATAATTAATTATACACATAACATATATATAATTAATTATACACATTTAATTATACACGGGATTAATTATAAACATAATACATAATTAATTACTCACATAATTAATTAGACTGCATTAAATATTCCTTCAAATTGCCCGTGTAAAATAGAGGTTCCCAAACTTTTTTGTCTCATATACCCTGTTTTTTGGTTTGGGGTAGACCCCTGCTTAATTAATATTGAATTTTTGCAAATTTATCAACTTAAATGTCTTTTTGATAGCTAGTACTAGTACTTTAAAAGAATTCAATTTATAACTAATGAAGTATATAGTTAAAGTTTAAAAAGCATATGTTAATTAATTAAATTAAAAGTTAATTAATATGTAAAATAACTGTTAAATAAAATAACCAAACAACACACCATTGATTTTAATGAGAGGAATGAATCTGGAGCTACAAAAACAAATTTTCAACATTTAGTATCAATCTTGTCAGGTTTAACCTTAAGTCTCCTCTGTTAGTAGTGTCCAGTTTCTTTTTTTGTTTCGGAGATTTGCAACTGCGCTGAGAAACTTCTTCTTACTAGGAAAAATAATTAAAAACTTCTTCACGATATTCCATAATTCAGGACAAATAACAGGTTTGCCTTTTTAAAGCCAAAATTACTGGCATCCATTTATTTCTAAACTTTAAAATCTTCATTGGTGCATATCACGATCAGTTCCTGTTGTCATGTGACATTTTTTTAAATATAAACTCATTGCCTACTGTGGTATTACCATAGTCAAAGCATTCTCAAACCTGGTTTCAAAATATGAATAAAAGGCAGTTAAATGTTGAACGTAAGGAAAAAGGTACTGACAGATTGTCTGGGTTAATTTGAGAAAATTCCGGACCTCCAGTATTATACCTCTTTAGTTTAACTCTGGAAAGAAACGCTGAAATGGTTCCTGTTTTTAAAAAAAATTATGCTGTCACCTTGTACGGTCAAATTAACCTCATTAAAATTAGTAAATAAAACTGCTAAATAAGTAAAATTTGGTTTACCCTTAATTAAACTATCTTTTAAAATTAAAGTCATGATCTAGTTTAATGAGAGTTAATATCACATAGACCCCCACTTACACCTCATTGACCTCCAAATTGTTTTTTTGCAGACGTGAACCCCTTGGAGGTTATAATATATCCCTGGGGGTCTATATAGACCACTTTGGGAATGACTGGTGTAAAAGATCTTAATTAAAAAGGTACCGTGCAAATTCCTCTTAAAATGGCAATAACATGCAAAAAAATATATTGTTAAAGTTTTTAAAATTTAATCTTACAAAATAATATGGCTATCTTAACAGTCTTAGAATAGATTAGAAAATTTATATGTTTATTTCACATGTGTTACATTCAATAAAAAAAGAAAGAAAGTGTCTATATAAATAAAATTAACTTTTTTTTTCTTTTGAAAATTCTTTTATTAGTTTGAAGCAATATGAATAAAATATTTAGCAATTATAGACTAGTTCATTTATTACTAAACAAAATTATCACAATATGTTACGATTACAAAACATAATCATCATAATAAATATAACTACGTTGTATTACAATTTCGAGCTATTGCTATTAGGATTCTTTATGTATGGTAAATAATTAATGAATGTACTCAAAAGATCATTAATGTTTTGCATTTTAAATGACCTACTAATGTCCTTTATAAGCAACTAAAGAAGTTATTTTTATACGAGAGGCAAATAATATTTTTTTCATTTCAATAACAATGTCAATCGAAAATGTTTTAAAACCATTACGGTACATTCAATCTACGAAAACACGCATATTTAAAAATGTTAATCAACATGAAAATATTCTACCAAACTGATGACATTTTTTTTGTATGTAAAACAAAATATAAATAAATAAAATGGAAAAAAATCACAAATGCAGCAAAATAGTTTTTTCTTTTCACTTTATCTTATGCAAAGATTAAAATTTCTGGGCATTAAACCTTATAAATCTAAAAGAGAATTTGAAAATGAAAATATTGTTACCTTTTTGTTGTCTGACTTTGTTTTGTCTGCATAAGCACAGGAAGCTAAAAGAATTAGTTCGAAAGTCAAATTGACACAAAATTCCCTTAGTTTTTTTCGAAAAAGGGTCTTTTTCTCAGGGTCTCATTCTGCCCCTCTTTCCATTCATAAAACAAGACCGTGCTTTTCCTCACTTTTGTTGAGACTAATCTCTGCCAAAACCTATATCTTTCAATAGTACCCTTATTCACGCATAAAGCAGCAAGAGTTGTACGAAATTAGTTGAAAGAGAAGGAAACGGATTCCGAAATTCTTCTTTGTCGCCTCCTCATCCCTTTCCCTATGGGACCAGCGATGGGAAATACGGCTTTAAATACTAATGAATACTCGTTAAAAAATTTTTTTAAAAAAACTAGGACTCCATAGAAAACGTGAATATTTTGCATACATATTTTTAATTTTTTTTCTTCGAATTTTTATTTTGACTCTTAGAACCCCTTTGTGATCTTGGTTTATTTTCTTCATAAACTAGTTAATTTTACAGCCAATTTGTCGCCTCCTTAGGTTGCCGCCCCGGGCAGGGGCCCGGCTTGCCCACCCTTAGCGCCGGCCCTGCCGGTGTCAGCTATCAGGGAACAGGGTTAATAAGAGTTTTTGGTTGATAGAGAGCCACAGGAGATGCTTTATTTTAGTCTTGTGAGTGTAGTTACTATAAATTAAAATAAATGCTTTGGATCCCCACAGTTAGTAGACTCTTTTTAGAAGAAATTGGCCTGCTGAAATGGGTGATTTCTTCTCTTACATTTTACTCAGAAACCCTATGACGGGGCAAATAAGTCCAAGAAATCCCGAAAAGAATATTTTACAGGAAGAGAAAGCCCGTGCAACGCCGGGCAATGCAGCTAGAATCAGTAATTATAGAAACGAAATGATTATTAATATCATTATATATAGAAATCCCTCACATCGAACGCATACAAACACAGAAATGCCGGCGTCATGAGGTAAAGAGAAAACCCGTGCAGCACCGAGACATGCAGCTGTTACAGTGGCGCACACAATGGGAGTGGGTCCTGGGGGTCCGGACCCCCCCCCAAAGCCCTTGATTTTTTTCACGATTGATCATAATTCTAAGTATATAGTACGTAAAATTTAATTATTTGTTATTAATGATTAATTTTATTAATTAATGCTAATTATTTATTCATTAATTAGTTTCTTCCTGTGTTTTGTGCCCGAAAATCGATAAAATCGAAAGGAGCATGATACAAGAATGGTGAACTTTCGATCCCGCCCCCCTCCTGAAAAATTCCTGTGTGCGCTACTGCCTCTTATATTTGTTGTTGTTTCTTATGCCACACGATTGATGGTGTCAGATCAAAGCCCACGAAATTTATCGTTGCACCAGGTTGGTTTTACATCTGGTTAGCAGCAGCTTTGAGCACTATGAAGATGAAAGCACGTTTTGGCTCAGTTTCACCACAATTTTCTGAGGGGAGGGGGATTTCTTCCGTCTTCCACCAACCCTTCGAGAGGATTTGTGGCACGATGAATATTTAAAGTGACCCATGCGGCACAGGCATTATACATTAACAAACACCCAATGCCTTCTTCGGAATTCGAACCCAGGCCCTACGGCAGGGGTAGCAAATCTTTATGGATCAACGTGCCATTTTTTTCTAAAGAAGCGTTTAATGATGTATAGACGTGCCGTCAAATAATTTTGACTTGTGATTATTGGGGAAATAATACAACTGATACTAACAACAGAAAACTTTTATTTACTGCAAAAAAATACGTTTTGCACTGTATAGTAGTAAATGTTTCGGTTATACGTGTAATTCAAATTAAAATAACATTAGTGTGACTTCTGTTGTTGCAGATTGTGTGGGTGACAAATAACTTATATTAGGATTGTAAGATGTTACTTTTTGTAGAATACATGCTGAATTTGAGTCATCTGCCGAACCGTTTCCAAGCAATTAATTATTTTTGCTGTGGTTCACTTTCTTTGACAAGAGGGTTTGTGTGATTTGTTTCAAAATGCCGTTTTACTGACGATGTTCTGCATACAATTACTCCAGAACATAAAACATACATCGTTTTGTCGCCTTTACTGATAATGCTATGTTTCTCTCTCTCTTTTTTCTCGATCCACCAAATTTAAAATTCTCTGTTACTCTTACTATCTTACACTTTTCTTTTTTTGCTGAACTAGCCATGTTAAATAACAGTTAAAAATCGTAAATATAATATATATAACACAGATAAACTTTAAAATACAGTTGTGTCAATGAAATTGACTATGCTATGCGTCTACAAACTTTACATCATAAGCAATTGTAGTCTACGACGTAACTAAGGCAAGACAATAACAAACGAGTGTGCTTCCCCACGCGTCCGATCACTCGCGTTTGTTCGCAATACTTCATTAAGAACTTTGAGATTTTGAAATAAAATACACACCCTTCTGATCATTGGCGTGCCAAAAATATTGTGTCGCGTGCCATCAATGGCACGCCTGCCTCTTGTTCGCCATCCCTGCCCTAGGGCATAGCAGTCAGCGTCACTAGCCAACATACCGTCTGGAGGGGGGCTCTTATATTTATAGGGGGTATATAAACAAGATAAATAAAAATTGTTTTTGAAAACCTTTCCCGTAAGACCTTAAAAAACTTTTTTTCGATGAGAGGTATTGAGTTTATAAGAAATAATGTGCTAGGAACTTAAATTAAAAATTTTTTCTAGTTTCTAAATATGAGGGAGCAAAATATTCTTCGGCAGTAGAAATAACATATCAAAAGGTTTTTTCGTCTCATGGCCCAGTGCCCTCTATCATAAAACCATTAAAGTAATAGTAATAGCGGTATTTTTTGGATAGCCGGCAACATTCTCTCCAAGCAGTGGCGCACACAAGGGGACGGGGGCCCTTGATTTTTTTTTCCTATTGATTATAATTCTAAGTATATAAAGGGTGTTTTTTTAGAGGTATAGAACTTTAAATTGCAATAAAACTACGATGTATTATTCGATTGACATGAGTTTTTTTTATTCGAAAGATAATCTTGTGGCATTACATTTTAAATATGATTTCTGGCATAGCTCTGCCACGGCTGGCTCGGATGTAGTCCAACCTGGACGTCCAATTTTCGATGACTTTTTCCAACATTTGTGGCCGTATATCAGCAATAACACGGCGAATATTGTCTTCCAAATGGTCAAGCGTTTGTGGCTTATCCGCATAGACCAATGACTTTACATAGCCCCACAGAAAATAGTGTAGCGGTGTTAAATCACAAGATCTTGGAGGCCAATTCACAGGTCCAAAACGTGAAATTAGGCGGTCACCAAACGTGTCTTTCAATAAATCGATTGTGGCACGAGCTGTGTGACATGTTGCGCCGTCTTGTTGGAACCACAGCTTCTGGACATCATGATTGTTCAATTCAGAAATGAAAAAGTTAGTAATCATGGCTCTATACCGATCACCATTGACTGTAACGTTGTGGCCTTCATCGTTTTTGAAGAAGGATTCCACCAGCCCATAAAGCGCACCAAACAGTCAGTTTTTCTGGATGTAACGGTGTTTCGACATACACTTGTGGATTAGCTTCACTCCAAATGAGGCATTCTTGTTTGTTGACGTAGCCATTCAACCAGAAGTGCGCTTCATCGGTAAACAAAAATCGCTTATGAAAATCGGGAACAACGGCAAATCTCGTTTTGGGCCCATTCGACGAATCTACACCTTGCTTGATGATCGTTTTGATGAATTGCCAAACCAAACTGAGAATAAATCACTTGACAGCTGTTAAATCGGTCGCCATCTTGGAAAGTAATTTCAACTTAAACTTCTATACCTGGAAAAAAAACACTCTTTAGTACGTAAAAACTAATTAATTACTTGTTATTAATGATTAATTTTATTAATTAATGCTAATTATTTATTCAATAATTAGTTTTTTACTGTGTTTTCTTCCCGAAAATCGCCAAAATCAATAGGAGCATGATACAAGGATGATGAACTTTCGACCCCGGATCCCCCCCCCCTTGAAAAATTCCTGTGTGCGCTACTGTGAGCTGGTATATTATATTATTTTATTATTAATATTATGTTGCCTTTTTGTTCGCAAGAATTATTCAAGTTTTGTATTGATGTGGACACTGTATCTTTTTTAATTATATATATATATTTGTTTTGGAGAAAGGGGAGGCATTTTCCATTTTTGTCCGGGGCGACAAAATTGATGGAGTCGGCCCTGATGTGGGGTGAGTCAACAAAATATGCACTATATTATCCCCTGAATATCATATCCAATATTTGGTGTTAAACACCAGAAAAATTTTTTAAATTTCAGAAATTGTACTGTTTTTGATATTTGTAAAAATTATCTTACAGTATTTTTTAAAGTGATATAAGGTTTTCAAGAAATGCATGCTTTAAACCTAATAAGTATTATCATATACAATACTCAGTGGCGTAACGGAGAATATTAGGGTCCCCCTGCAAAGTCATATTTTGCCTTAAATATTTTATGAATTTCTTAAATTAATTAATTAAACGTCAATTATGTATTAAATACATACTTGTCGTCAATCAGGCTTTGGGCCCCCTAGAATCCTGTCCCGAATTCAGGACAGGATTCTAGGGGGGTCATTCACCAATCAGTTGCGGGGTTGTACGCTACGCCACTGACTATACATATTTATACAATGGATACTATCTTTAATTTGAGATAAATAAATATAACCATGCGTCTTTTCAAATCGTATTAGTGACTAAATATATACTTAGAAAGAAACTGTTTCAATTTTCAAACTGTAGACGAAAATGTAAATTGTTGTGCTTATAAGTGTAAAATAAATGATTCGAGAGCGTACAAAATGTAAATTTAACTGAACTTAGTGATCAGTGGCGTAGCAGCCCACGAGGGCCATGGCCTACTGTGCCCCTCTCAGTTTTCATGACCTTGAACACTGATTAGACATCTTATGTTGTCCTGAGACAGATGGACCCACAAATCTTGAACAGCCAATTCTAAATCATGTACAGAGTGACACGATGGCATCTGCCGTTTTAGCTGATCCCACACGTGCTCTACAGGGAACAAATCGGTGGAGCGGACCGGCCATGAATGAGTCTGAAAATGACGTAGGAAGTCTTGAGCAACTCTTGCTGTATGCGGACGAGCATTATCTTGCTGGAAAATTGCCCCTGGCAGACCATTTAGAAAAGGTCCTACATGATGTCGAAGAATATCATCAACGTAACGCTGGCCCGTTAAGGTTCCACGCATCACAATTAAAGTGGACCGCCTATCATAGGCTAGCCCCCCCAGACCGTTACACCACTGTGCGGGCAGTGTGCCGTAGAACAGTGTGGGGGGAATTGTACCGCTCACCAGGGTGCCTCCAAACCCGTAAACGGTTATCATCTGTCCCCAAAACAAACCGGGATTCATCACTAAATAGAATCTTTTGCCAATCTGTGACATTTCACATTGATCTGGCTTGGCACCACTGTAGACGCAGTTGCCGATGTTCCGGTATTAAAGGGAGTGCACGGAAAGAGCGCTTGGATTTAAGATTTGCTTTTGCAAGGTGTCTGGAAATTGTTTGTGGAACATTTGCTACGCTTACGTCAGCTCGTATCGTTGAACGAGTCACTGTGGGGTCCACAAGTGCTTGCCGCACGATCCTTCGATCCTTTCTCCTCGTGGTCTTCTTGGTCGCTCCAGACCCGGTTTTCCGCGCGTGGGTACCTTCTCGTGTCCACTGTTCCCTACAATTTCTAACGACACTCTCCGAACGATCCACCTGGCCAGCAACACGGAGCTTCGACTAGCCTGCAGTTTTCATCCCGATAATCAGGCCTCTCTCAAACTCGTTTAACTGTGAGAAATGTTTTCTAGCATGTTTACTTGGCATGTTTCGCTTACCAAAGTCTTCCTACAATCGGCGGGTAATCGTCACGTTTATGAATCTTCGAATTTGCGTTGGCTTATATAGCACCCTCTTCCTGATTGTAGCGCCACCTCGGCGCGTATGAGCATGCATATTGGCATAAAACTTGGATCATTTGCATATCATATTACGCTGTACTTATTTGCAAAGTTTCGCGATTGTACTTAGCTTCCTTCTTTGGTCGCTATTTTCAATGTTCCTGAGTGTATCTAGTTACTGTATAAGTTCTGAAACAAAAAGTTTGAGATCACCTGCTGTAACTCAAACGTAGCAGACAATTTTAAATTTCATTGTTAGAGATCATCTGCAATATTTTTCAGATAATTGTTTTTTTTTTTACGCATGTTGTTCTAAATCAGTCATAGATATACTACTTTGAACAGAAGTATGCAGCAGATATTCGTCTTCACCAAAAAAGAGCCCGTTGGAGATTCTTCAGGCTGTTATACATATAGGCATTTTAAAGTTATTCATTTATCGAATCAATAAGAAATTTTCTGAGATCAACAGTATTGCAGACCGTTCTAGATCCTACCGTCCACTCTCGGTGAGAACATCAGCTCTCGTTAAAGCAGTCATGGTGAGAACTCGCCAAAATCCTTTTCGAAAGGAGACTTCGGGTAAAATCAAAAAATATATCACATAGAAAACGAAGATCTTACACCAAAAGACAATCCAAAAAATAACTGACCATTTTCTTACAAAGGAATTAAAGCGCCAGAGCAAAAGCACTGTTGCTGCGGCACGCTCATACTGGCCACAAACGAATTCCGTTTATCGACGAGAAACTTTTTGATATTTAAGAATTTTTGAACCACCAGATTGCAAGACTTGCCCAAAGAGCTAAAGAGAAAAAAAAATGCTTGTAAAGAACTCATGGTTCGGCTTCCTTAATGGCTTGATGGGTATCAGGTATGAAGGCCTCTCAGAGACTCACTTTTGCCAGAAATGAGTGAAAGCCACACACATTAAAAGTTTATCTAAGCACTATCTTTGAGCCATTAGTGAAGTCTCTGGATGTAAACCTGCTCAATGGAAACAATTAGAACCAGGGACATCTTAAGACTTCTTGAAATCTTGGGCCTCTACATAAATGTAGGCCCTAGGCTTCACTTATGATCTTTAAAAGTAGACAGTACATAGCATACGTTGTCAAATACTCTTACAAACAAGAATCTGAAACAAATAAATGTACATAACTTACAATCGCACAAACAGGTTCAACTGACTGCCTTTTGATTGAAGGAGTAATGATGATGTATGGTCGATGGTATGATGTAAGGCCTAGGCTTATACATGGACAATGGTCATCACATGTAGCCAGTTTGCATATCGTCCAAAATTCTCAGTTTTTCGGAGGATACAACGAGGGAAAAACATTTGACTTTTGAAATTATGCGAATCATGACCTTACTAAGGCTGCGTCAAGAACGAGACTTGTCCCCCCTTTTTATTGTGGCCGAGGCCCAGGGCCCATTTGGCCCATGCCTGATTGGAACCCCCCTGATAAATTATTTGGAGAGTACATACAAATAAGATTTGTTGTTTAGTTTACACACCAATCAGAGTCTTAAGATTAAGACATTGAAGAAGTTTAAGTTCTACTAGTTCTAATGACCCTTACTTTAGTTTATGTAAAAATTGTACAAAGAACTCCTACTATTTAATAACCTTGCATGTCGATTAAAAACTAATACGATTTAGAGAATAGTACGAAATTTTTTTTTTAATCTTCGGATATTTGAATGTTTTGCAAAGTGAAGCATAGCCAAAATGTTGGTAGAGAAAAAAAGGGAGAATAAAAAAATTGTGACGTCAAGAAAACCGAGTTGGAATGTTGATGATCAGTGTTGTGGTTATTTTTTTTTTGTAGAAGTAATCAGAGATAGGGAAGGAGAACACCCGCTTATTACTGAGGCGTATGTTAACCACTGTTTTTAGATTCCACGAGTGACCGAAGGCTGATGCAGGCAAGTAGAATGAATATCGTGGAAGAAACGAAATGTAATTCTAAGGTTGATTCTGAGAATCATGAATCATGATGTATAGAATGCGGAAATATATATGTACGACATACCTTTTTTAGATTTTTTCTAAAATTGAAAATTTTTATTAATCAAATCAAATATTTTTTTTGTAATAATTAATATTTTCATCAGATTATCTTACATTTAGAAGTATACTTCATGCCGTTATATCACATCTAAGAGACAAGTTATAAGAAAAAAAACTGCAAAGATAAAAATAAAGCAACATAAATACATACATTGAGTGAGTGTTTCTGTCACACTATAGAGCAACACGAAGGCTTTGACGATGGACGATGGGCTACTGACCATGGAGGACTTTGAATCATGGTCAAGTGATGAGGATAATACCAGAGCTGGCACTCCCTACTCTTAACTTCTACACTACACCCACGGGAGGACATTGAGTCACGAGATATTTAGCGTACATCAAGCCATCTGTCTATACGTCAGGTTTTTAGTGACAAAAGAACTCGAACTCTTGACACGCTGACCACGAGTGCGTGACGACCTTCACAAAACTCAAACCCCATGAGTGAGTGAGAGTTGTATCAACGTTGCACTATAAAGCAACACGAAGGTTATTGACAACAAACCTCAGTCAAGCGACGAGGACGGCACCTGAGCTTACACCTCTCTCCAAACTACCACACAACGTCAACGAGGAGACATTTGGCTCAAAAGATTAACATGGATCGATCACCTCTACACGTTGGGTCCTGAGTGGTACCAGTCCTGGAACCTGCATCACACCAGCCTCGAGTTTGTGACCATAAGCACTAGGTTACTGAGGCCTCAACCCCACTCCTTACCCAATAAACAACAGATTCTTTTAAATTTTTACCATAGAGATTACCTCTCAGAGGTTTTCTCTACATGTTTTTTTACAGAATATAAGCTCCCCCTCCCAATATCGAGTAGCTGAACAGTTCGACGTTAATAATCACTCATTCACTCACTCACCTCCTCCCCATAGGAGATGTCTGTGTAAGCCACACACACACACTGAGCTTCAATATAAATTTAAGTCGATATGTTTATAACAGCGATAAACATCCGATTAGAATAATGAACCCTTAACCCTTGACCACCAGAGTGCGCTTTCTTGAGTCACCAGAAATCCCAGATTTCTGGGAATACTGACCCTGACGTCACGACGCACATATTTAATTTTTTCTTTTGACTCTGACTACGGCACACTTTCGCTCGTGTTTCGTTTCTCTTTTTAAAGCTTGTACAACTATTTTTATTGTTTACTTTTTATTTTTTCTTGCCAATATGCAATCGTCGTTGGATTTCACACAACGAAAGTGATACTGAATGAGAATATTTGCCGGAAACCTATGGATACGACAGTGACTCTGGTACGGATGTATCCATTTGTAATTAAGGAAGAAGAAATTGAACAAAAATGACAATGCACTTATGTAACGCATATGGAAAAGGTTTTTGTTCCAAGAAACATTCCGGGTAATTTCACAAAGATTTGTGTATAATTTTAATTCTAATTTTCCTATTTTCAAATTTTTGTAATACAGGCATTTTGTAACTTAACTTTTGTAATTTTATATAATCCCAATAAAAGAAAATCTATCTTATAATGTTTCCTCTGCCGGTTACTGGATGTATCCAAATGAAATCCAAAAAGTCATGCATCCGAATGAGGTTTCAATGGTACTTTGCACTATACATAGCATGCATCCACTGAGGAACTAGTCCAGAGTAGTAGCGGAATCCAGGTAACCCTGGGATTCCATGAGGCATACCCATGCGTTCCATGAGTCACAATAAAAATTCAAAGAGAAAATTATAAATATGTATGCAATTTATATATATATATATATATATATATATATAATTCATGTTCTCTATGAAATTTGTATATTCACAAGTATCCAAAACTTATCCCAGTCACTAAAACTGAAAATTTTATTGATACATAATATATATTTACTTTGAAATACTTTTTAAACTTTCATTATAATAATCAAAAAATATTAAAATATTTTTTTCTTTATGTGTACTACCTATTATAGATTGGGATTATTATATTATTTACAATATCATGTGTTCCACGCGAAATAAGTTCAAACTCGTTAGTACAATGTTTTGCAAAACTTAATGCACTGCTTCTTAAACTTTCAATGATTGCGACCCAATATTCATTCATAATTTGCATCACTTCCCCCCTCCATACAATAACGATGTATTCCACTCATGTCCATAAATTAAGAATAATTCAGAATCACACAGAAATTGAACTCTAAAATAAAAACTTCACCCGTAGAATTATCACACACATCTTGAAGAAGAATATGCAAATTACAGGAAACCACCAGATGGCGCGGATATTACGTCACAATGACGAGAGTGTAAGAGAGGGGTAAATAAGGAATGGTGGCAAAGAAGTAAGATTCTTCACAAGCGCTTTAAAAGCCTTTCTGTGCAATAACCGCCTAGTTATGGCACAAAGAAAGCATTTGGATGATTTTTTACGTGGTAGAATTATTGGACGACTGGAATGTGGACGTACCCAGCTGGAAGTATTCGAGGAACTTGGAATCGCACAGAGTGTCATCTCCAGGCTTTGGCAACGATTCCAAGATGATGGTAATGTGAGTAGATGTTACAGCACAGGTCGCCCCCGAGTTACAACGCCGAATGAGGACCGGTATATATATATATATATTTGACAGTTACTGCCAAAAGAAACAGACGGAGCACAGCATCAGACCTGTCTCGTCAGCTCTCTTCAGCTACCGGTACGACAGTTTCAAGGCAGACCGTGAACAGACGCTTAGGGCACATTGGTCTATATGCTCGTAGGCCTGTCAGATGTGTTCCACTTACCGCAACTCACTGTCGCCTGCGATTCACCTGGAGTAGAAAGCATGCATTGTGGACACCACAACAGTGGTCTTGTGTGATGTTTTTCGACGAGTCCAGGTTTAGTTTGCAGTCTGATTCTCGCCGGACTTTAATATGGAGAGAGATCTAGGTACCCGTTACCACCAAGAGAACACCATTGAACGACACGGTTACGGTGGTGCAGGATGGCTCGTTTGAGGAGGAATTGTTCTTGGTTCCAGAACTGACCTGCATGTTCAGAGTGTAACGATGACAAGCCACATCTATCGGGATGTCATTCTGGAACAACATGTACGTTTGTTTCGGGGCACCATGGGTGCTGAATTTCAGTTTATGGATGACAACGCCCGTCCTCACCGTGCAAACATTGTAGACGAATGACTTCAATCGGAGGATATCACCCGTATGGATTGGCCAGCATACTCACCGGACTTGAATCCAATAGAGCATGTGTGGGATATGCTTGGCCGACGAATTGCAGCCCGTCAACCCCCTCCCACCAGTCTACCGGAACTTCGAAGGGCATTGCTTGATTAGTAGTGTAATATTCCCCAAGATCAGATGAATAATTTGATACTCAGCATGCCTAGGCGTTGTAAGGCCTGTATTGCATCGTCCGGGAGACATACTCCGTATTAACCATCATACTAACCATGTTATACTGTTTTTTGTAACTAGGTTCTTTTTTGAAATTTGCTCCAGGGAGTGTAAAAATCGCAACTTTTATTAATTGTGTCAAACATATAGCATCTTTTTTGCTCTTTACCTTTTGTTTAATAAATAGACTTTACAAATAAGTCAAATTTGTTTTGCCTCTGTCTTTGCTCCTGAACTTCATTATCCTTAATTTATGGACATGAGTGTAAACTCAATAATACTTTACTTTGACGCTAAATCTACAATATGACTTTAACCTCTGAAGTCCTCTCAGCGTATATAAACGTCTCGCTGAGTCCGTGTGTTAATTGCATGCAGACGTATATATACGTCTGTCCGAAGTATATCTTTTCTATGAACTGCTATCCATAAAATTATTCCAAAGGCTTTGGAAAGTAATAAAATGACCTTGATAGTGTTTGCGAAGGATTCACGTATTTCTCAGAGGATTAGATTATTTATTCCTTCCTCCAACCCAATCAATACATCCCATACGCTTACCTACGTGCTAAACGGTGGCATTGAGGAGTGAATCGCGTAGTTTTTAATCTGCGTTCAAGGGATTAATTATAAACCATACAAATAATCAAGATAAGTGTTAATATTGGGATATAGTTTTATGTATGACAAATCCATAGGGTCACTGGTAATTATTAAACTTATCCTTAACTTAGTATAATTAAGTTAGTTATAAAATATATAGATTGTGCAGTACTGATACATTTATAAGTGTATTATAGTGTAAATGAGTATTTCATTTTTTACTATGTCTGAATTTATTTGTTTGTTTACTTTTAGCAAATTAAAAACTTTTTAAATAATCATTTGTTTTCGACTTTTCAAAATGCTCGTGCCCCCTCATAAGGTTATCACGCCTCCCAGGGGAGGGGGGCGCCCCACAGTTTGAGAAACACTAACTTATTGACATAAGATTTGACATTAAAATCTAAATTTCAGCGAGAGCAACTCCTAAATTTTTGGGTGCAAATTCATACAAAATATGCAAGATTTCTCACTCTACTATAAACATTTTAATGCCATTAAGAACAATGTATTTAAGTGAAAAGTATTTCTCAATACAAGTGACTACAAAAATAAAATATTGCATAAAAACAAATTAAACGTAAAATATGAAGTGCGACTACAGATAATTTCAATAGACCTGGACTGGGACAGTTTGTGTAAAAAATATAAGCATACATCCCAGTTACTAAATATAATGCATGAGTTTGGGACACTTGAATCACAAATTAATATTATTAATAAGTAAATTAGATTAAGTTTTTTTAATATAAAATGCAAAACTTTTTTTATTTACCTTTACATAAAGTACCTATAGCGTGTTGATCAACTTTAAATACTATTTGAATATATATTCTTCTAAATGTGTGTGTATGTGTGCGGAGGGGGGGAATAGAGTTCCACGAAAACACCTTATCCCGTGGTCAAAAAAGTTTGAAGACTACTTCTAGATACATGGTGTTCAAGGGGTTAAAACATAAGGAAATTCAACATTTATTAACTTTGATGCTAAATCAGTTTCTAATTTCATGTACTAAAAGTATAGGCGACAAGAAGAAAAATATAACTATAGAGGGAGTTAGAGCAGTGTTTCTCAAACTGTGGGGGGGCGAGCTTATCGAAAATAAAAGATTTAAAAAATAATTAGTTTACTGGAATGGATTAAAACAAAATACTTTCAGACATAATAAAAAATGCACTTTTACTCTGATATAATTTATAGGCGCGCGATATTAAGTCATGAAAAATAAAAATTTCTTCAATACCTAATTAGCTATCTTTAATCCTATAACCAAATAAAAAAAACTTTTATTTGATTTGCTGTAATCCCATGATGAGAGATTTTTTTTATTACGCTTTATTTTTAACCTAACATACTACTCTTTCAGAGAAAAAACAGATCCCAGAATCGAAAAAATTTAGGAACAAAAAAATTCATCACTGTCATTATTTTCGAAATACTGCACATTATAGCTGTAATGTGTTTGACCTTCTAAGTTATTGGTACAGTTAGTTATGACCCCTCTCTTGTGTGTTTGTTTCTCATTTAGGGAAGTTGTAAGTAATGAATTTCTCTGTTGCGCTTTTTTCCATGCAAAAGAGTTTTATGATATTTGGAAAATCACGGAGAGCACACACACACACACTATGAAGGATTACTTGGCCAAGACATATTTCTATAAGTATTCTCAGCATATAAAGCATAACGAAAAATGTTTCACACAATTTTTTTAGCAGTAACATACATATTATCATAATGAATATACTTTTTACCCGCGGAAGTGGTCGCACGGGACACACAGATTACGAAATCGTTAATTCTGGCTAAACTGTTCATTTGTTACCAAAGAAAAATTGAAAAGTCCTTGAAAGTAGGTAAGTAAACTTTCTCTTAATTAAATTATTCACTGGAATCACTATTTGTATCGTGTAAAATAAAATAATTATAAAAAAAAGGATTGGGATGACTCAATAACCCCGCTCGACCGTATCGAGTGCGTGCCTGCTCCCGGGTTAAAACATGAAGTCTTTTCGCTTTAAATGTTAAAAATAATACAATTATTCTTCATCGGAATTTTATATTATTGTTCATTATTTAACATCAGTGGCGCACACAAGGAAGGGGGGGGGGTGTCCGGACCCCTCCCCCAAAGCCCTTGATTTTTTTCCGATTGATTATAATTCTAAGTACATAGTACGCAAACTTTAATTGAGCATTTGTTATTAATGATTAATTTTATTAATTAATGCTAATTATTTATTCAAGAATTAGTTTTTTACTGTGTTTTGTTCCCGAAAATCGACAAAATCAAAAGGAACCTGATACAAGATTGGTGAACTTTCGACCCCGGACACCCCCTCCCTTGAAAAATTCCTGTGCGCTACTGTTTAACATCAATTATAAATGCTAATTCTGTGAGGCTTAAAATTACAATTCGCTTAAAACTAATTATAATTTGAGCAACCCTTTTAAAAAAATCATTTTACATTTTTGTAAACATTGTCGAGCACTTGGCTTTGCTCCCCTTACAATTCAGCTATTATATCAATAATGTTTTATTTTCTTATAAATGAAATCGTGCAAAGAGCGGGCACTTCAGCCGGTATACTTTTAATGTATCAGTGCTGCACAGAATATTTTATAACTAATTAATTAATACCAAATTAAGAACAAGTTTAATAAGTATTAACGACTTCCATGGGCTTATCTTGCAAAGCAAAGTTTTTATAAGGAATGCTTATGATTAGAAATTGACGCTCTGAGTTCTTTTTCTATATTTAGCAGATATTTTTATTTTGTCTTCTAAGCAGCCACCGCATTTTGCAATATGTTCAATTTAAAAATTAGAGAAAGGCAAAATAACAATAATTATCCTATTATTATTATTTTTTTTTTGCTTAAAAGTAGTATACAAAATTTAATACTTATGTTAATAATTTATATGGTTTATAATTAAGATCTCGTATTGTAGCTTTAGCGTCAAAGTGCATTATTATTGCATTCAGTACATTATTAATGTGTAAGGGGGGCGCGATAAAAAATTGTGATAGTATTGAAAGTTTGGGATGTGCTTCGGATTGAAACAAGAGACAGAATACATAAAACTGTATTGCACTTTGTCATACAATGTGGCCGCAGTAACCAAATAGTCATGGATTTGTGGTCGTGGGCTTAAAACCTAGTACCACTGAAGACGCGCCGTGAAGACGAGTTAATGCACATTTCATTTGTTGAGAGCTCAAATGTCCTCCCATTGGTGTGGTAGTTAGGAGAGTGGGTGGGTGCCAGAGCTCAAGTGTCGTCCTCGTTTCTTGACCATGGCTCAAAATTACGAGGTCCGTCACCAAAAGCTCACGTGTAGCTGAACAGTGTGACGTTAATATTCACTCACTCACTCACCCGATGGAATACATTTATCGAGAACTGGAGGTTATAATGCGATAATATGGCATTTAAACAAAAAGCGATTAAAAGCAATGATCAAAGAATACAGAGTAATAGAAACAAAAATATTGTACATGTATGAATTCTGTCCAGAAGTTTAAAAAATGTTGCGGGTGTTTAAAGATAACCTACTAAATATTAAATAAAAGGCAACACTATTTGATACTTCCATATTATACCATCGACTAATTTCAAATCAAAAGACATCACCAAAGGACACGATATGCAACCAATAATGAAATCCGTTCCTACGTATGTTAGAACACAATAATAATAACGATGACAACATTTGGCAACATTTTTTAATTAGAGACGTCTTTTGATTTGGTGAAATTGATCTAGGGTATAATACGGAAATACCCAGTATTTCTCTTATTTTTTAGTTTATTCTTTAGTCTCCAATCACTTGCATCAGGTAACTCTTGTGAGTTACTTTTATTTTCAAAAAATATTTTGTATTTTATACAAACTTTATAATTCTGCTGAAAAGGAAATTGGATATCAGTAAAAAAATCACCATTATGGAATATCTTACTGTGTCGCAGATATCGTCTTCGTCATTTGACCAAGGTTCAAAATTATAAGGCCCTTACCTAACATCCCTCGTGTTGCTTCCAAATGCGACATAAATTAAGCGGCCACGCTAGCTTAGTACAGAGCTCCACAACCTTTTCATCGCCGCTGACCGGTCAACGAATTGTTTGCTGTGTTGAGGGAATTGATGCAAGTTCCCATATCAGGCTAAGTCGCTTGTGTGATGAGGAAGATCAGAAAGGGGGAAGGTCAAGCTCAGGTGACGCCTGCGTCACTTGGCGTACACTGCATACGAGGTCCTTTGCCAATAGTCCTCGTGTTGCTTGATAGTGCAACGCCAGTAGCGCACACAGGAATTTTTCAAGGGGGGGTTGAAAGTTCACCATTCTTGTATCAGGCTCCTTTTGATTTTGTCGATATTCTGGAACAAAACACAGTAAAAAACTAATTATTGAATAAATAATTAGCATTAATTAATAAAATTAATCGTTAATAACAAATACTTAATTAAATTTTGCGTACTATAAACTTAGAACTATAATCAATCGGATAAAAATCAAGGGCTTTGGGGGGGTCTGGAGCGCCACTGTGCAACGATAATATATTTTTCACTTATTCCCTCATGTCTTATCATAAGTCAAAGATAGTTTAAAGTAATTTCACCGAAAGTTTTTTTTTGAGTTCGATGTTGTGTAGGCCGGGCCCCAAAAAATGTTCTTAGAGGGCACATACGATATTAGGGACCAGGTGAAACATTGCACAACAAGGTATTACGACACACGTCAAATTTATCCTTCTGCACTGCCTTGGCCTAGTACAACAGGAAACTTGCTGTGTTGAGGAGTTGATGCAAGTTAAGTCGCTTGTGTGATGAGGAAGATCGACACTGGGGACGATTGCACCTACGAAACACCCCACGCACCTAACTAAAACATGTGGGTTGTCTTCAAGAAAAAAAAATGCATGTTATTTGCTTCAGGTACCTTTAAGAGCTGTTAAAAGAGAAAGAAAAACACCCGCGAACGCCAAGGGTTTATTTAATGAACATGGTAACCGAATGGCACTCGGATTTTTAATGAATGAATTCATTTTTGTCGTTTACGCTACGCTGAGCTCTCTCTCGCGCAGCGGCAGCTTGAAAGAAACGCATTAATCGCTATCTCTTGCGTCAGAGCCGGCACAATCTTTCGTGACAGCCAGCTCAGATTTCTAACTGCAACCGTGACCTCCGCATGGAAAATAGTCCTTCAAAGGAGTAAAAGCTGGACAAGTGCGCATGTCCATCAGCTGTTTTCTAACATTTATAAGTACATTTAATTCGGATTTTTCTCAGTGAATATCAGATGTTTTTTATTTTTTAAAAAGTGATTAAAAAGGAGTTTTGAAGATTTCACATTTAATTTTCCTTAAATAGCATGTAGACACTCCCCCCATTTCTGTAACTATTTTAAAGATTTTTTTTTAAAAAATGATTTGTCTTGGAGATGCTTATATTTATTTTCTACATCTACTGGTTATAAAAATACAGCTCTGCTTATTTGATTTATTTTTAACACGGTATTAAAATTAAATGTTTTTTAATTTATAGATATTGAAATAAATTTCGGATTTAAGTGATAGTGAAAATTGTCAAATAACACACCTTTTTAAAATAATATATTCTTTGTTCCTAATTTTTAGCTTATACATAGGAAGCTCCAAAAATATGACTACGCTTCCAAAAATTAATTGAAGGGGAAAAAAATTTTCGTTTGCGGTTTTCATATTTAGTAAGCAAAGGATTAAAGTTTCTGTATGATGAAAAACAAACAGGATTGCGCAACGTCTCGATTTTCAGGATTCTCGTTTCAAAAGTACTTTACCGCAGGAACAAGCTCAAGTTGTAGCATGGATTTTCAAATTTAAATCTGCAACACATGTACAGCGCAAATAGGGTACCACCACACTGAAGTTTGGAAGCAAGAAAAAATTCCCCGGGCAATGGTTCCAATTGCATGGCCACCTAGATCTCTTGATATAATACATTTGGACTTCTTGTAAGGATACGTGCAAAACATTATTTACCAATCTTCAATTTGTGATACCAGTGGCGTAACGTACACCCCCGCAGCGTGGGGGGGCAAGGTTCTAGGGGGCCCAAGACATATGTTACTTTATGAATTTGCAATCCTTTGTAATATACGGTTTGGGGCCCAAAACCTGACTTAGCAGGGTGGCTCTAATGTTCTCTGTTACGTCACTGAGTTATACTGAAGGAATGAAAAGTCGAATCATAGTGATCTTCAGATTGTTGACCCTACAATGCTTCCTAGAACGTGGCAAGAAATCTCGTAGACTCAATGTGTTGTACGCAAATTGAAATGTGCAAATTGAAATCATACAATAAAGTCTTGTGAAAAATCTTTGATATTTTTGTAATGGATACAAAAAATCCCGTAAATGAATATCTTTATTTATTTATTTATTGTTATTTTTTTTGTAATTAATATTTGAAAATGTATAGTCACACCCGGTATTATAACTTAATTTTTTATTTATACTCACTGTAACATTATTTCGATATCAGAAATAATACGATACTAAAAGCTAAAATCATATTTTTTTGACAATTTGAGATTCTTACATTTTCAAATTGCATAGATTTTAACCTTTCTAAAAATACCCTTCTTTAACCTCTAGGGTAATTAGAAGCCCTTAAAACCTATTTTTAAATAATCGTTGAAACTGGGCCACACCCATTTGAATGGTGAAAAATGTAAACAAAGTACTTCGTTTTTGCTTAAAAGTTGAGCATCTGGTATAAACCAAAACATGTATTTTTTATTGTAAATTGAGTCTTTTTTATTTATTTTCTAGATGATTAGAAGTTCAACTGTATACATTAAAATCAATTTATCTCAAAATGTAAATTTTGATGTTCGATGTACCTTTTCTGTGAAACTACTGTTCACAGATGTGTAAATTTTTTATGATATATTTATAATGATGGCTGATATATACTAAAATGAGCTTTTTGTAAAAGATTCAAAAATTTATTTTTTACAAATTTTTTATGTGAAAATTTGGGTCAAATTTCGCAATGTTTGATAAAATATTTTATAAATTATATAAAAAATTCAAAATTATCTAAAAGCTGTTTTCAGTATAATGAGAAAGGTGTACTTTAATTGTATGAAAAATTTCAAGCATGTACATATGACAGATTTTGAGAAAATGTATATAGAAAACAGCCAATTTAACCTTGTACATATGACATATGACATACATATGACATATTTATAAGTATATATATAGAGAGAGAGAGGTTTCCAACTCCTCTAAAAGCAACAATCGCATGAGAATTAAACATCTTAAAATTGAGGATCAGAATAAAAACGATCTAGGCAATAAATAGAAACTATACCTGCGTTTCCCAAATCCAATTAGAATATCAATAATCCAGCTTTTACTGCCCTTAAATCCTTCTTATAAATATGTCATTCGTTTTTAGATTCTTTTTTTCTCCTTTCTTCCAAGAGCGCTTATCATTCCTGTTTTAATTTTTGTACTTTCAGCTGCTGCTGATGATAATCGTAAAAACCCGAAGAAATTGCATTGATAACAAACAAGCGTGTGAGAGAAGCTTTTGTAATGATTCTTTCTTTTTTCTTTCTTCTTTTAATCTCCTCCTTTTTGTTCTACAGTGTTTCGCCAGATCATGAGAAGTAGAACAGTTTTTCTTTCTTTTTTTCGTTTCTTTTTTTTGCTGTTCTTTGTGCATTTCCTTCATTAACACCGGTGGTGGGCTCTCAGCCCCCACAGTTATCGTTTGGCAGTCTCTGAGAAAGCCATCGCCAGCGCTTGCGAATGCGAAGAGAATGTTTATAAGAGCGGAAGTTTATTGATTTTTTATACGTTAGGAACTTGTGGAAGTCATGCTATAGATTGCTTTAATATTTTAGAACAGGGGTCGGCAACCTAGTAGTTGTGGTGTTCCAAGCCAATTTACCAATGGGATTCAGGGTGCCATTGTAGGAAATATTTAAAACAATTATTCCCACAGCAACACAGGCAGAATAGAGATCAAGAATATAAATTTAAAGTTTTATATATTAATTTTTCACATCATTTAAAAATATTTATTAACAAAAATAAACACACAATATAATTTTTCCATTGATGTAAATAAAAAATTAAAATTGTGCATGCATTATGTATCATGTCTCTTTTAAACATATTTATTTTAACCCTTTTTCTTCCGCATTATGATTTACTGCAGTTTTTTTCATGAAATTTTTTTTTGAATCACTACACAAAAAATTAATGGATATACATAAGCAAAATACTCAACTTTGGGAAATTTAATCCGTGTTAGAGCTAATTAATTAATTAAAATATTCAAGTGTAAAATTAATTATATACACTATTCACTTAAATTAAATAGTCAAATCATTTTCTCAGGCCTTCATTAACATACAAACAAAAATAAATAAGACACTTATCTTTTAACGTTGACTATTTTTTCGGAACAAAAATAACAATCTTCGCAATCTGCTGAAAACACCGTTAGCGGAAAACGCAATTTCTGCTATAAAACTATTCGCCTTTCCCGCTAAAATACTCATCGTAGAAACCATGCTGCCATAGATCATGGAAGAGTGGATTTAAAAGACTATTACTGCTAAATATCGTCAGAGTATTCGCAAATACGGTTATTTTATGTAATTTTAAAGTGAGTGGTACTTATAAGTACCATCGGTAGATAAAGGGTTAAAATAAGAAATAAGCAAAAGAAAGTTTCAGTTTTCTCCTTCAATATAGTTAAATGCTGTAGCGCGCGTGATAATGATTTTTAAATATCTTCAAGAATATTAAATTCGAGAATTACAACTTCTGTTGAAGATATATTCTGCTTTGAAATTTTATGTTGAGTGCATCAATAATTTTATCTTACTAGTTCAAGATTAAAAAAACAAAAAAAAAAAAAATCGTTCGTGTATTTATAGTGTTTTAAGCGTCATCTATAATAACAAATCTTAAAATGACTGATAATTGTTTTGGGGGTGATTTAATCTGGCAATTTAAATAAAAATAGCTAATTGTGAATAGCTATTAGCTTTCTTCAGTAGATTTATTACTTCCTTTCTAATTTTTTAAGATCCAGTGGCCGAGTGGTAGTGGTTCCACACCGCAGGTTCGAGGTTCAATCCTCGGACTGGGCACGGTCGACTCAGCATTTCATCCCTCCTGCAGTAGGTCGATAAATGAGTAGAAAGCTTGCTTGGGGAATTAAACACTGGGGTCTCTCTTCATACTGACCACCTGATCGGGCTATCTGTTCATGCACACCAGCACCCAATGGTCACGTACACTGAGATGGGCACAACAGGCATTGGCCCTCATGGGCTGTTGGGCCACTGAGTTTGAATTTCTAATTTTTTTAGTTGAAACAGAAATCGATTCAGTGGGTGCTCTATGAGATATTTAAAAAAATCTATGTATTCTAAGCAACGATTTAAATAGTTTGAAAAATGGATCAAATCGTGCAAGTAATCAGGGACATCTTAAGGCATGGGCCAACTGGGCCCGGGCCCAAACCTCTGCCGCAATGGGAGCCTCGTCTCGTTATCGACTCAGCCTTAAGAAGACCATAATTAGAATAATTTCAAAGGTCAAATGTTATTTCCGGTTGTATTCTCCGACAAACTTGGAATTTCGGACGATATGTCAACTGGCTACATGTGATGACCGTCGTCCACGAACAGGCCTAGGCCTCCTACCATACTCATTCAGTCAAAAGGCGGCAGTCGGTCGAGCTGGTTTGTGCGATTGTAAGTAATGCACATTTATTTGTTTCGGGTTATTATTTAAACGACTATTTGACAGTGTATACTATGTACTGTTTACTTTTAAGGATCATAGATGACGTCTACATTTGTGTAGGGAACCGGGGCCTACATTTGTGTAGGGAACCAGGGCCTACTTTTGAGTAGGGAAGGCCCAGGTCCTCATGAAGTCTTAAGACTTCCTTGCAAGTAATTCAATGAGACTAGAGACTTAACTGTTTTTCAACTTATATATAAATCACCTTTACTTCTCCTGAAAACAAAATTACACTGCTGGACAATTGCTAAGCACGGATCACAATTTGCTATGTAGCATAACATTAAGCGAGACATGAGGCCTAGTAGGATAAAATATAGTTGCCACACTGTTCAGACATTAGAATAAAGAATATTTATTGTTCTGGAAAGTACAAAAGCTGTGAAACATCTGAAAGAAAAAAAAAATGTTAATTTGATCTGCGTACGGAGAAATGGAACAATGCATCTAAAAGTCAGCAGGCACCTTAAAGAAAGGTATCAGTACGGGATATGTCCACCGTGGAGTGTGATGCAACATTCCACACGTCGTACCATACTTTGCACAACATTATCCAGCAGCTGTTGAGGCAATTTATCCCATTCCTCTGTGAGTGCACGGATGAGGGTGTTCTTGTTTGTAGGAGGATAGTTTCGACCAGCAACTTGCCTCCCCAAAGCATCCCACACATTTTCAATGGGGTTTAGATCTGGAGAACGCGCTGGCTATACGAGACGTTGAATACCCTCGCTGTCTAGACAATCCTGAACAGCGAGTGTTCGATGACATGTTGCGTTGTCGTCCATAAAAACAAATTTATCACCGACAGCACCACGGAAAAGACGAACATGAGGAAGGAGAACTTCCTCAATGTATCGTTGGCCCGTTATAGTCCCATTCACAACCACATGTAGGCGCGTGCGGCCATTGATCATGATGCCGGCCCACACCATGATACTGCATGTCGGATATCGGTTCTTTTCCTGGATATTTTCTGGACGATACGCAGTACCACTCTCAGTTGGTGTCTACAATCCGATGACAGACTAAACCTACTCTCATCTGAGAATAGTACGTCTGCCCAGTCCTGTTCAGTCCAATTGTGATGCTCACGACACCATTGCAAACAGGCAGTACGGTACTGTCTGGTCAATGGGACACACACAACAGGTCTGCGTGCGTATAGTCCTCCTCTCAAACGTCTGGCAACAGTTTTTCGGGAGATCTGCTTTCCTGAGGCAGCAAGAAACTGATTTGCCACCTGCTGAGCTGTGGTGCGCCTGTTCCTTTTTGCTGATAGGATGATATATCTGTCTTCTGCAGGCGTCGTACTTCTAACACGACCTCCCTCGTGCCGTCTACTACACATTCCAGTAGTTTTAAATGATTTCCACAGCCGTGAAACAACGCTGTGAGCGATGTCGAACTCCCTGGCAACATCTGTTATTTTTCGCCCTTCTTCGATCTTTCCAATAATTCGGCCACGCATAAAATCATCTATGTGATGTCGGGAAGACATGCCAAAAATTTTAAGTTCGTCTATTAAATTTTTCCTGTAAAACTTTGACTTGAAACAACAACTGTCCACACGCGTCAAAACCTTTAAAGCTCTTATGAACGCTATCACGTGATGAACAGACGTGGAAAAAAAATTTGCATATATACTCATACATCTTCTTACTAATATCCCGCACTTATTCTAATTTTCCACATTTTGCTTCCTTTCATTTTGTGGTTGCTATGGATGATAGTGTTATCCGTCCTTAGCAATTGTCCAGCAGTGTATAACGGGATAAATGTAAAATATTGCTGTTTTACACAATACTTGTTCCCAATTATAATCTGAATTTTTATATATGGTTACATTATTCACACACACACAATAATATATTAAACCATTTACATACCTCATGATAAAAAAAATAATGCATTATACCATGATCAATTGTCATAACTCAAACGCAATGAAATTCTACCTGTATTACCAATTAAATATTTGCCTAATAACCTTTCGATATCTCCTAGCGTAGTGGTAGACTGGATGCCCTCATTCTTATAATGGAATTTTCGATGTGAAATGTGAGCTAATTTCACTTATGTTTAATATCTGGAAAAAATCATTCTGAAATTCAATTTGTCTCGTACATGTAGATGCTTTAACACAGTTGAAATGCAGCGAAAACCAAATGAATATATAACTAAAATCCAATCACGAAATAGTTCTTTAACTTCGCAATAGATTAATAGCGAGTTTTTTCTTTTGGATGAAGACAGAAATAGTGAAGCAAGTGCGTGTGTGATTGTATTTACGTACAAGGTAATTATAATTAAAGTTCCGCTTTTGCAATGCTGTAAAAACGAACCACTGTTCAAAATGACTTCAAATTTGAACTGAATATACTTAAATGAAGGAGAAAGCAGCTAAGCACAAGAAACAATTTTCAAAGTTTATCAATTGTCAGGACCGATCCTAGGGTATCGGCCTCCCTCGTGCAAATACCTAATGTACCGCCCCTGAACTTTTCATATTTTGACTAATACTTAACGTTGACGTTAAAAATTTATCTACTTATATAGGAATAAAAAGTGAAACACATTAATAATAACTCAAATAAAATTTGAAGTACAGAACTTCATTTTTTGGCCAGGTAATGAGTTATAATAGCGACAAAATGCTTTAACAAAATAATAAACTAACAAAAATATAACCTTTAAAATAAAAATAAACATTTTATAATTATAAATGCAAAACAACAGAATTTACTCAAAAAATACAATCTAATAAAAATAAATACTAAGGCCTAAGGCACTAATCTCGTGAAACGAAAAGTATATAAATCAATCCTTCTACTAAAAAATTAAGTAATAAACTATACCGTAAAATCCGGTGTATAATATATCCGGTGTCCACACTTTTAACTCAAAAAATAAGATCGAAATTTACGGTTGCGCGTTATTCGCCGGGTATAAAAATGAGAGATTTAAAAATACAAAAAAGATGGGCATAGAAAAAGATTAGACTTTTAAATATATCGAAATACTGTTTCTGTGAAAGAAATAACATTCCTTTTGAACTTAAAGGGTTGTAATTCTGAAAGTATACTATTTTTGACTAAAGCTTGGAATAATACTAGAATAAAGGACTTCAAAACATAAGATTATAGCGCACATGCATTTCAGGTTTCTTCGTAAAAAAGGGTGTGGGTGTTATACGGTGAATATGTGTAGGGGCACGTTATACGCCAGATTTTACTGTAACTATAAAATAACTTTTCTGGCTTTCTGAGAAGCAAATTTGTTAATAGCTTCGGTCTAATCAGTTTTTTCTGAGATTTCGGATTCAATTGAGACTATGGCCAAATCTGAAAGCCTTTCTCTTGTGTCATATTATTTCTCAAGTAATTTTTAATGATTTTTAATTTACTGAAACTTTTTTCTTCGGTAGTTACAGAAACAGGTTAGGTTAAAAAAATTCTTAATGTTGACGAAATTGGGAAAACAGGGAATAAGATCATTTTTCACTATAATTTCTAATATCTCAGCTGGCTATTTTTTACCAGAAAAAAATATATTTGAATGAAGCTATTTCATTTAAGAGCTGTATACTGTCTATATCTTATTTTGGAATTTCTTTTTTTATTTTCTCTTATTGTTCCAGCAATAGATTTTTTTTCCTTTTCAAAAATTAATCTGAAAGTGGATGTGTACCAGTTCTTTCCTTTAAAGTCACGTTCTTCCCAAATGTTTATGTGTCTGTACATATAAAACATGTATTTCTAACTGCGTCTCCTTCTTCTAAATCTGGATCGATTTCAGTGGAGGAATCATACTTGCTATTATACTCTTCATCATTTGATTCTTCCTCATTATAATCACGAACAGAATTTCTTCATCCGAAAATACTGTTGTACTATATCTGTTAAATACTGCATCTATTAAATTACTTAAATATCACATTTCTTCATCATAACTACAATAATACGCCATGGTATAAGGAAGATTTAAAACGTGCTCATGTATTCAGAACTGTAACGGCGGTTCACGCGCAAGGTATGACATACCCGAAGAGGTGGTATCCAAAAATATATATTTAGAATTCGCCTACAATCTAAGGCCTCTCAAAGGATATGACCTTAAAGTCAGCTACACGAGAAACTATCAATTTTCCAAAAAAAAGGCTTAGAAGGAGCGTTGTAAAAGTGTAGACGGTGGGTATGACGTACCCTGAGCGGGAAGTGCCGGGTTAAATTTGAGAAAGATCTCTGACATTATGCATTCTATATCGGGGTATAGTTAAAAACCTTTTTAAAAGTATCTCTACATTAGGGAAAGTCGAGACTATATTTCTTTTGCAACTTTGATGCTTGCACAAAGCCTCGAGTCTTCCCGAGGAACGATTTCTGATTCCGAGTCAAATAATTTATTTCTTTGTAGCAGTGTGGAAGGAATTTCTGCGAATACTTGAAAATACAGTTAAAAATTTTGGATTAAAAAATAACTAAATTCTTTTTTAATCGAATCTAAATTTTCAAACTTTTTAAAGTTTTCTATTTATTATTGCAAACTGTAAATTTTTTCCATGAAATATTTAGAAAATTAAAATAATAACCTTAAGCTTTTAAATTTTCCCCCCAAACTCTAAAAAAATATACATTTCATCTTTTTTTTTCAAATTTTCTGACTGAATTATGAAATTTCTGATTTAATACAAACATATTTTGTTTAATTAATTGTTTGTGGAAATATATTAATTTCATTTCTAGAACAAAACGTAGCTTGGCTTCCAGATTACTTATATCAAAATTATTAAACTATTTCCACTAAAAGTAAGCTTTCAAAAATTCTAAGGGTTTGATTTTAAATATTAGAAACACAATCACAATACTCTGAATTTGTAGTTTCCTTTTAAAGTTTCTAAATGTAAGTTAATAAAACATTAATATTATTATTATAAAGGATGTTTTTTTGAGAGGTATAGAACTTTAAATTGCAATAAAACAACGATGTATTATTCGATTGACTTGAATTTTTTTTATTCGAAAGATAATCTTGTGGCATTACATTTTAAATATGATTTCTCGCATAGGATTGCCACGGCTGGCTCGGATGTAGTCCAATCTGGACGTCCAATTTTCGATGACTTTTTCCAACATTTTGTGGCCGTATATCGGCAATAACACGGCAAATGTTGTCTTCCAAATGGTCAAGCGTTTGTGGCTTATCCGCATAGACCAATGACTTTACATAGCCCCACAAAAAATAGTCTAGAGGTGTTAAATCACAAGATCTTAGAGGCCAATTCACAGGTCCAAAACGTGAAATTAGGCGGTCACCAAACGTGTCTTTCAATAAATCGATTGTGGCACGAGCTGTGTGACATGTTGCGCCGTCTTGTTGGAACCCCAGCTCCTGGACATCATGATTGTTCAATTCAGGAATGAAAAAGTTAGTAATCATGGCTCTATACCGATCACCCTTGACTGTAACGTTGTGGCCTTCATCGTTTTTGAAGAAGGATTCCACCAGCCCATAAAGCGCACCAAACAGTCAGTTTTTCTGGATGTAACGGTGTTTCGACATACACTTGTGGATTAGCTTCACTCCAAATGCGGCAGTTTTGTTTGTTGATGTAGCCATTCAACCAGAAGTGCGCTTCATCGCTAAACAAAATTCGCTTATGAAAATCGACCATTATTTTCGAAATAAAATTGCACAATTTGAAAGCGTTGTTCAGGCGTGAGTCTATTCATGATGAATTGCCAAACCAAACTGAGAATAAATTACTTGACAGCTGTTAAATCGGTCGCCATCTTGGAAAGTAATGCCAACTTAAACTTCTATACCTGGAAAAAAACACTCTGTACTTGTTTGTTTGTTTTTTCAAATATCTTAAATATCTTAATACTTTGAGACTAAACAGAACAATAAAACATTTCTTGAATAATTTGAAATTTCTAAAATAACACTGAGAAATCTTTTTGACAAAGGCATCAATATCACAAAAGAAATCTAAATTTTTTTAACTAAATTTGTTTCTTAATTACATTAAAATTACTCAAGATTATACAACCTTACTACTTATTAAGTAATTTTTCATATTTCTGTTTTGTTTGAAATCACTTATCTACTTTATAAAATGTGTTTATTATATTTTTATTTCTGTTATGCATTTTGCTATTACTTTAATTAAATAGTTTTAAACTGCTAGGAGCAACTAAAAAATTGTACCTATATTTTTAAACATTTATTATTGTTCTGTAAAAATAAACCTTTCATTAAATGCTTTTTATAAGAAATTTCTGCCATAGTTCTAACATTCTTATTGTTGCCTTTTTTAAAGATTTTAAATATTGCTATAGATTGCTATAGATGAATTTTGATTAACTTTATTAGAAGCATACAGAATGCTATACAATATTTTAAGGAAATGGTACGATGTATATGTATTTTTTAAATTAATTATACACATAATTAATTATTAGTTTGCATTAAATACTCTTTCAAATTCTCTGGGCAAAAGATCTGAATTAAGAAGGTATCGTGCAAATCACTCTTAAAATAGCAATAAATACAAAGAGAAAAAAAAGAATTACTGCTTTTCAAATTCAGTCTTACAAAATAATGGTTCTCTTGGCAGTCTTAGAGTATATTAGAAAAACTATGTGCTTATTTCACATTTTACCTCAATAAAAAGAACAAAAAATGTGTGTGTATCTTTAAGCAAACTTAACATACTTTATTTCTTTGAAAATTCTTTTCACAGTTTGAAGCAATTTAAATTAAATATTTAGAAATTATAGATTGTTTCACTTATTACTAAACAAAATTATCATAATACACGTTATGATTACAAACAAAATCATCAAAATAAATATAATTACGTTTTATTTCAATTTGATCTATTGTTATGATCCTTTTAAGTATGGTAAATAATTAATGAATGTACTCAAAGCTCATTAGTGCTTTGTATTTTAAATGAACTACTACAGCTTTTCATAAGTGACTAAAAGAATTATTTTTATACGAGAGGCAAATAATATTCTTTCATTTACATAACAATGCCGATTGAAAATGTTTTAAGAAGATTACGGTACATTCAAGCTACGAAAACGTTCACTTAAATATATTAATCAACATGAAAGTATTCTAAGAAACTGGTGACTGTTATTTATATTTATATAAATAAAATAGTTATAGCACAAATGCAACAAAATATTTTTTTCACTTTATCTTACGCAATGATTAAAATACGTGGTCATTAAATCTCAAAAATCGAAAAGAGAATTTTGAAAATGAAAATATAGTTACCTTCTTTGTTGTTTAACTGTTTCTGTTGTTCCTATTTTTGTCTTGTCTAAAAGTAATTAGTTCGGAAGTCAAATTGAGGCGAAATTTCCTCAGTTTTCTTCGAAAAGGGGTCTTCTTTTTTCTGAGGGTCATTCTGCCCCATTCTTTTCATTCGTCCTTAAGCATGACATAAATCTTGATCGCGCATTTCATCACTTTTGTCCGATGTGTCGAAATTCTTCCTTAACGCCCCTCCCCCTTCCCCCATGGGACCAGAGTTGAAAACTATTGAATACTCGTTAAAAAAATAATTAACTATAGACTTGGATGGTGACAGAAGATTTCTGGCGCTTATGGGCCAGATCTTTCTCTGAACGGGAAGCAGATCCCTTACTGACTGAATACAGATTCAGTCTTTTGGTTGTTGCAGAAATTAAAGTGAACCGGGATAAATAAAATCTAATATTCTCTTTCACTGGACCACTTCTGAAAAAAATTCCCACTGCCAAGCCGTCGTGTAGCTTCTTAGTGCGACGTTTATTACAGTCAATCAATCAGCAGACGAAGTGGGGGGGAGGGGGTATTTTCATTTACAAGTAAATAACATTCTGAATGGATTTTTCCCATCCCAAGTGTTATCCGTTTTTCACTTCAAACGATCTTCTTGTAGAAACGTTTTGAATGAGAAGTTTTTCCTTCTTTCTGACCACATACCACTCCTTGTTTTCTCATTATTTTGAGTAATTTTACCAGCTTTTAAACTTTTTTATTGTGGATCCTGAGGTTTAGAATTCACACGGAAAATTTATATCGTTTGTAGCCAGTGACATACTATTTTGTAAACGTATAAAGGAACTCTTAATATGACCATTAATAACATTTTATGACTTTTTGCTTACACACATCCGTGGCCCCTGTAGCTAGGGGGCCGGGCCGGCGCTAGGGGTGGGCAAGCCGGGCCCCTGCCCTGGGCGGCAACTTTAGGAGGCGGCAAATTAGCTGTAAAATTAACTAGTTTATGAAGAAAATAAACCAAGATTACCCAGGGGTTCTAAGACTCAAAATAAAAATTCGAAGAGAAAAAATTAAAAATATGTATGTAAAATATTCGCGTTTTCTATGGAATCCTAGATTTTTTTTATTTTTTTAAGGAGTATTCATTAGTATTTAAAACCGTATTTCTCCCAACGCTGGTCCCATGGGGGAGGGGGAGGCGACAAAGAAGAATTTAGGCATCCAGCTCCTTCTCTTTCAACTAATTTCGTACAACTCTTGCTGCTTTGTATGCGTGAATAAGGGTACGAATGAAAGAGATAGATTTTGGCAAAGAGATTAGTCTCAACAAAAGTGACGAAAAGCACTGTCAAGTTTTATGAATGGAAAGAGGGGCAGAATGACAATGAGAAAAAGACCCCTTTTCAAAGAAAACTGGGGGAATCTTGTGTCAATTTGACTTCCGAACTAATTCTCTTAGCTTCCTGTGCTTATGCAGACAAAAAGTCGGACAACAAAGAAGGTAACGATATTTTCCTTTTCAAATTCTCTTTTAGATTTTTAAGGTTTAATACCCATGAATTTTGATATTTACGTAAGATAAAGTAAAAAGAAAAAATTATTTTGCTGCATTTGTGATTTTTCTATTTTATTTATTTATTCCTTAATACATAAATATAAATATCATAAAATTCGCAGAATATTTTCATGTTGATTAACATTTTTATGTGTGTTTTCGTAGCTTGAATGTACCGTAATCGTCTTAAAACATTTTCGATTGACATTGTTATTCAAATGAAAAATATTATATTTGCCTCTTGTATGAAAATAACTTTTTTAGTCGCTTGTAAAGGACGATAGTAGGTCATTTAAAATGCAAAACATTAATGAGCTTTTGAGTACATTCATTAATTATTTACCATACCTACAGAATCCTAACAGCAATAGCTCGAAATTGAAATACTACGTAGTTATATTTATTATGATGATTTTGTTTGGTAATCGTAATATATTGTGATAATTTTGTTTAGTAATAAATGAACTAGTCCATAATTGCTAAATATTTAATTCATATTGCTTCAAATTGTTAAAAGAATTTTCAAAGGGAAAAAATGTTAATTTTACTTACATTATATTATTTACATTTTTTATTAAATGTAACATGTGAAATAAACATATAATTTTTCTAATCTATTCTAAGACTGTTAAGATAGCCATTATTTTGTAAAATTAAATTTTAAAAACTTCAACACACAATTTTTTTTGCATGTTATTGCCATTTTAAGAGGAATTTGCAGCATACTTTTTTAATTAAGATCTTTTACACCAGTCATTCCCAAAGTGGTCTATATAGACCCCCTATGATAACCTTCAAGGGGTTCACGTCAGCAAAAAAAAAAAAAAAAAAAAAAATTGGTGGTCAGTGAGGTGTAAGTGGGGATCTATGTGATATTAACTGTCATTAAACTAGATCATGACTTTAATTTTAAAAGATAATTTAATTAAGTGGAAACCAAATTTTACTTATTTAGCAGATTTATTTACTAAATTTAATGAGGTTAAATTGACCGTACAAGATGACAGCATAATTTTTTTTAAACAGGAACCATTTCAGCGTTTCTTTCCAGAGTTAAACTAAAGAAGTATAATAATGAAGGTCCGGAATTTTCTCAAATTAACCCAGATAACTCTTGTAGCACGTTTTAACCTGCATTCAACATTTAACTGCCTTTTATTCAGATTTTGAAACCAGGTTTGAGAATGCTTTGACTATGGTAATACTACAGTAGGCAATTAATTTATATGGTCACATTGAAAAAAAAATGTCACATAACAACAGGAACTGATCGCGATGTGCACCAATGAAGATTTTAAAGTTTAGAAACGGATGATAGTAATTTTCGCTTTATAAAGGCACACCTGTTATTTGTCCCGAATTATAGAATATCGTGAGGAAGTTTTTAATTATTTTTCCTACTAAGAAGAAGTTTCAGCGCAGTTGCCAATCTCCAAAACAAAAAAAGAAACTGAACACTACTAACAGAGGAGATTTAAGGTTACACCTGACAAGATTGATACTAAATGTTGAAAATTTGTTATTGTAGCTCCAGATTCTTCCCTCTCATTAAAATCAATTGTGTGTTGTTTGGTTATTTTACATATTTATTAACTTTTAATTTAATTAATTAACATATGCTTGTTAAACTTTAACTCTATACTTCATTAGTTATAAATTTTATTCTCTTAAAGTAATTATAGTAGTACTAGCTGTCAAAAAGACATTGAAGGTGATAAATTTGCGAAAATTCGATATTACTTAAGCAGGGGTCTACCTTATACCGAAAAATATGGCAGGGGGTATATAAGACAAAAAGTTTGGGAACCTCTGTTTTACATGGACAATTTGAAGAAATATTTACTGCAGTCTAATAATTAATTATGTCTATAATTAATTATATATATTATGTGTATAATTGATTATAAAAATATGTAAAAAATGTGTAATATCCTTAAAATATTGCAAAACATTCTGTATAATACTAATAAAGTTCATCAAAATGCATATTTCGAAAAATTTAAAAATTGAGTTGATAAATTATCTGCAGTTTAATATGAAGAAATTTTAAGAAAATATTTAAAAAACTTTTTGATTTTAAACCAAAAAAATATAAATATTTTTAAAAAAACAAATATTTAACTCAATGCAAAAACATCCTTTAGATAAATAAATTGCAAAATTTCAGGCTTGAATTTTAAATTTCGAAAGATGATTATTAAATAGATAATTAATTTGAATATATAGTGATTTCAAAATAACATAGAATTGGCAACCCTAATAAGCAAGCAACAATGACTTTAAGCCTAAATAAATTCCAAAGCATTTTTAAAATTAAGTTTCAATCTTATTAAAATATGTTTTATTTGTGATTAATACATAAAGGCTTTAAATCTCAATCGTTTAATTGCAACGAATACAAGTATAAAATACTTGGAATTCCTATTTCAATATATCAAAAAAGTTTCAGAACATAATCACTCATCCAATACATAAACGAGAGGCTCTTAAATCAGTGTTCCGTAGAACAATGGTGCACTAAAAATTAAAAAGTCGGTGGGTTTCAGTTTGCAATAGTTTTTATATATTTACTCTGTTTCATTTTACTATTATATTTCCCCAAAATCCTTTAAAATGTATTTTTCAAGATTGTGAAAAGGTTTTAAAGTGTTAGTATGTATATTTAAGAAAAAAAATCTAGTAATAATAGGTTCCAATCTATCAAATATTTAAAATCTTTAAAAAAAGGCACCAAAAGGATGTCAAAATTATATGACAGATATAAAAAGCAACAGAAAATGGATTTAATTAAAGTTTTATTGTTACAGAACAATAATTAATGTGAAAAAATATAGGTACTATTTTTGTTTGTTTATTCCTAGTATAAAACTATTTAATTAAAGAGAAAGCAAAATGTGCATCACACACAGAAATAAAAATATGATGAACACAATTTATAAAGTAGATACAGAAAGCCGAATACACTGGCCTCAAAATAATTTTTGTGTCTAATTTGCAAATGAATGAATGTAGAAAACAAAAAATTTGGAGGATATGTGCAGGTTTTTTATTGAATGCGTCATAGAAATTTTGTTGTTTGTGATTTATAACAAAAGCAATCTCTGCGGGAAAAGTCCATTCCTAGAAAACAGCACATCACAGTGTTATGTGGTAAAATGGCATAAAAACAATACAAAAAATGGTTCTAATAAGGAATGTCCACCCCTAACTTGAATGCATTGGCGGCATCGATTTCAATTAATTGTCGGACACCGGAATAGGAAGCGAAGACCAGACACAGAGCTCATGTAACGACTTGGAGGAGGATTTAAAGCAGAAACCTCTCTGCCCAAGATAGTCCCAAAGATGATCACAGGTCTGGAGATCTAGCTGGCCATTCTATTCGTTCCAACCGTGATCCTCCAGATACTCCCTCAACAATCCCAGCTCGGTGAGGTCGTGCATTATCATCCATCAGAATGAAGTCGTTACCAATAGCAGCAGCATATGGGCGGACATATGGATCAAGGATCTCATCCCGATATCTAAGAACAGTTACGGTTCCTCCATGGGAACATTATGCAGGTCAGTGTGGCCACCGAGCGAGATCCCTGCCCAAACCAGGATTCCACCACCTCTATAACTGTGTCTTTCAACAGTGTTGGATTGATGGTATCTAGTGCGCTGTTCCTCCAGATCGCAGACGCCCAGAATCACTCTCCATTGTAAATCTGGAACAGCACAGAAGCCCATTGTTGCTGCGTCCAAGAAACATGTTCTCTTGCCCAGCATTTCGCTGTCGTCCGTTGATAACGCACACAACTGGTCTTCTTGCATACAGACCTGCATTGTGAAAACGATTTCGCACCGTAGTAGCGGAGATTCTTCTTCCTGATGCTTGAAAGTGGTCTGCAACGAGCTGCGGCACAGTAGTGGTTCTTCTCCCTTCGTGCCGAAAGAGCTATCTTCTGCAGGTGTTGTAGCTCGTGGTCGGCCTGGAACAGGTCTTCTGGAATCTTCGGATTGGTATTGATCCCAAAGTCGCTGAACAACA
The DNA here is from genome assembly GCA_019973935.1 of Trichonephila clavipes. Lineage (NCBI taxonomy): Eukaryota > Metazoa > Arthropoda > Arachnida > Araneae > Nephilidae > Trichonephila > Trichonephila clavipes. The sequence goes on along the minus strand of BMAU01004868.1, from coordinate 67,349 downwards.
CTACGAGACACATTGAGACGTCTAGCAACATCAGCCTGCGACAATCCCATTTCCATCCATCCAACTGCCCGCCACCTTAACGAATTGGGTAAACGACGTCTCTGAGGGACATTTTCTAAACTCTATTGACTATTGTCACCGAAACTGCCAACAACTATTGAAAATCAACACACTTACACACAAAAGTACGAAAGCTTGATATTTGCATATTTTTCCACTCATAAATATACGTTCTTTTCTATAAAATAAAAGTTGTAGCAATCGTTTTTGCTTTAATGTTTTTAAAGTTCGTTATTATCATTCATGTAAACTATGCATTTTATTGTTACTGCCATTTCTTTTATTGTGAGCTTCGAAAAACATGTTGTACCTTAACTTTTTGAGGCCAGTGTAGATGCATTAAAACCACTAAGGTATCAAGTAGGAGAGATATACGATGGTTTACTTGCTGTCTGTTATAATTCGGAGATTGATAACTCTATAAGAGCTTCTGGACTATTAAAGGGTGTTAAACAATTTTAGCCAGTTTTACTCAACCAGCGGCCCACATGTGGCCCGCCGGTCTTTTCTGAGTGGACTGGTCATGGTCCATTGCGCTAAGAAATTCAATGTTGGAGAACAATGTGCTAAAAATTAAGCAAGGAATTCTTTTAATCAAGCAATTAAATATATCGATTTTGTAATCTGTTTTTTTAATAGTAGAATGTAAGTAAGAGATTGATAAAAGGAAATAGAAATTATCCCATAACTATAAAAGAAGTCATAAAAATAAATGTTTGTGTGTGCGTGTTTGATAGAAAAGTTAATATAGTATTAACATAAAAGCCAAAAATTAGTTTTACAAATTTTGTCAAAGTTGCTTTGGTCTTAGAGTGTGTCTTTTCCATTATCCGCATGTTGCAACCCGCATGAAATAACTGTCATGTGTATGCGGGCCGCGTGAAATACCTGTCATGTATTTGCAGCCCGGTGGTAACAAAGGTTGAGTACCCCTGATTTAAGCTCTTATGCTGCATTGTAATTTGGTACAAAATCTTAAATTGTATCAATCCTATAAGTAAAATCTTGCAGATAAAAGACTATGATTTACCATCTGCTATTCAGCTCTTGAAAAGTTGTAAAGATTTTTTCAAGGATCTTAGATCGGACACAGCCTTTAATGAAATGCTTTGCAATGCTCGAGAACACGCCAACGAAACTGACATACCGGCTAATTTTAAGCTCCCCGATCCGCGTGATAGAGTTCGAGTGAGTGATTGAATATTAACATCTCACTGTTCAGCTGCACGAGGGCTTTTCGCGACGGATCACGTAATTCTGAACCATGGTCAAGTGACGCGGATGACACCTGAGCTGGCATCCCCCTCTCTTAACTACCACACCAGCGGGAGGACGTTTCAGCTCTCGAGATATTTAACGTGCCATAGAGTTCGAAGAAGGAATGTTAATTTCGACTATGAAGCACGAGGTGATCCGATAGATGATCCTACTTTGAAATATAAGGAAGAGTTTTATTTTTTCACATTAGATAAAGCTATAAATTCACTTGAATCCAGGTTTGATTTGATCAGTACCCACAGCAGCTATTTCCAATTTTTATACAATATTTGTGATTTAAAATATACTCCTCAAAATGTTGAACTAAAGTATTGTAAAGATCTAGAAACAGTGGTAACTGATGGGAATTCACTAGATATAAACGCGTTGGACCTGGCAGATGAGATAGTAGCGGTTTTGGCATTGCTAAATAAAAAAGAAAGTTCAATCGAGATTTTAAAATTCAGATCGTACCTGGATTTTGCTCCAAATCTCGGTATAGTTTTAAGGATATTTCTTACTCTCCCAATAAGTGTGGCAAGTGGAGAAAGGAGTTTCTCCAAATTAAAATTAATTAAAAAGTTTTTACGCTCCACTACTACCGAGAATCGGCTAACCGGCTTGAGAACTATAGTCATTGAACATGAGCTGGCTCAAGAAATTAATGTTAAAGGAATTATAAAAAAAGATCTCAAAATTAAAAGTGAGAAAGAAGCACTTTTAAGTTTAACTCTCGTTTTAAATGTATTTTAAATGCGTAATTAAGTTTTAATATTTAGTGGTTCTATAATTTGTTTTAGTATTTTTTAATACCTGTATTTTATAATTATACACTAGAAATGACTCTTTTCTTTTTTTTCTGTGCAACCCTATTTTTATTTAGTGCCAAAAATATAAATTAATAATTTTTTTTTTGTTAATCAAAACTTCAACATTATTGATAGCAATTTTTTTGCTCACGTTTTATTTTACCATTAAGCATGGGAAAGGTTTAGGTTATATTATTTAAATCTTGTTATAAACGGGGGGGCGGCATTTTACCTCTTTGCCCGAGGCGGCGAAACTGCTATCGCCGGCCCTGCTAGGGGGCCCGTAGCATTGATACTGATAAGGCAGGCTACACCCTTGATAAGAAGGAATGTTCTTCAGAATTTAAAATTCATTCTTATTTTTCTCGAACTATGTTATGCTTTGGGGAAATCAGGACTTATTTTGAGTTTTCAATAACTATTTAAAATTCAGCATATTTATTCAACTTATTATAAATTTTACTTCGAGAAATTCACAAAAAAATTTGCTTGATTGAAAGAATTATAGGCGGCCAGCGGCCGCCCCTTTGTTTTGGTTGCCCGCGTGCGGTGCACGCGCTGCACACCTGCTAGGATCGGCCCTGTCAATAGTTGGCTCTCATGCACTGTAAAACCAGTGATATAACTGCTCAAGAGACATTTTGGAAACTATAGAATGATGAAATTTCATTTTCCAACAGTCTGGCTTTCAGGATCATGGGGTCTCAATCCTTATGACTTCGGGCTGTGGAGTTATCTTAAAATTGTTGTACCCGATTGCAAATTTAGCTGACTTGAAGGCACGGATTTAGCAACATATTCACATCATGACCCCTGAGATACTCCACTCTATTGTAGAACATGTTGCTTATTGATTTCAACATGTGGCGGAAAATGGTAGACAGTGTATTGAACATGTCTTACGAAAGTCTAGTAATAGTTAAAAAGTTGTAACTGTCACTAGATATAGTGAGATAGTTATTAATGCGGGTTTTGTCCCAAGGACAATTAAAAATCAATTTTCCCCATTCAACGTAGTACGACCTTGCTGTGGAGGGTGGGCTTTTCACTAACACAGCAACCACTTTTGAATGAGAGTTGGAAATAATTTTCTTACTTCAAGAAACCGAAACAATCATGCCCTTTGAACAATGCAGTTGATTTAGTGAGCAACTCATGCCAAAGCCATCGTAACTCTATTCAAAATGTTGCTTACAGCCGAATTCACTTTCGTTTTGTCACTTACAGCGCCATCTATTGTTACATTTTGGAATTCTTTTTATACCAAACCGTTTTCCCCTTCTTCAAGTATATTCATTAATTTAAAGTCACTTTGATCCGTGGTTCTTTCTTTTATGCCATTTTGAAAGTGGAAATTTAATTACAATCACCCTGTGTATAATTTTTTGTTGCGTAGTTTCCTTATTTAAGTGGAAGGAAGGTAATTTATGTTTTTAAACAAGAAAAAATGAGTATAGGTAAATACAATTTGATTATTCAATATAATATTAATAAAGAATTGAAGTTGAATCACATACGCGTATAGATTCAGACATTAAGGAAAATTTTAGCTATATTTGAAATGATAAACTAACACACTATTTTAAAAATAGTTACGGTATCATTAAGTTTATCTGTTTTCGCGCGCGTGTTGTCTTTTACTCTTTCTTACATTTAATTTTTCAAGAAAGCAGTCATTGTTTTGTATCTTGCTGTTTAACAATAAGTTTTTTTTTTTTAAAAAATATCTTGGTATTTTTTAAAATTAGTTTCATACTTAGTAAATAAAATTAAAATTGCATTTTAATTTGATTTACTAAGTATGAAAACAAACTTTTAAAAATACCAAGATATTTTTTTAAAAATATCTTGGTATTTTTTAAAATTAGTTTAATAACTTTAAATATAACTTTAAATATAATAAAAATAACTTTCTAATCAAATTAAAATTGCATTTAATTTGATTAGAAAGTTTAAATCTTAATCTTAATCGGGTTACTGCAACCATGGAAACGAAAATGCTTTCCCCGGTTTCCGAAATGCTGTCGATTGTTCTTGTTTACTTTACTTTTCTTTCTCTCATTTGCTCTGTGGATAGTTTTCCCTTTCAAATTTTTTGAGCTTGTGTAAAAGGTATTTTTTGTTTGGATATGTTTTTCTTCGTGAACTCAGCAATAATTTTTTAAAAATGATTCTCTTATGAACTTGTATTTCAAAGAAATTAGTTATAATTTTGAATATTCTCTGAAAATTAAATTTTTAGGCTATCTCTATAACATTATTGAATTTTATGTTATTCATTTTGAATTCTGAGAATTTTTAAGCAAATTTAAACTTATTAGTTTTCTTCCAGAAGCCATTAATTGCAATCTTATTTATGCTCAAAGAATGTGCATTACTTTATTTTATAGTATTTGTTTCAGTGATGTTAAGAACTTGAACATAGATGAACTAATACTTAAACTAGACTGATAATGAGAAATGATAACATAATCCTAGATGATTGTTATTTTTAAGCAAAATGGAGCTTCTTTCTAATACATTTATCAATGTATTTTTTTCTTGAAAATATCTTAAGGCTTTGCTTATGTAATTGTTTTTGTAAAGTAATCAAAATTCAATTAATTAAAAATTAAAATAGTGCCTTTATATATTTAGGATTATTTTCGTTTTGTTAACTTGTTTTGTGCATGCTTTGTTAACTTTTTTAAATCCAAAATATTGGATTAATTGTGTTAATACAAAGTTTTGCTACATTTTCATTTATAATCATTTCCAATTTTTGTTTGAAGATAGTCAAAAATAAAATAATTTGAATATTTTTATTATCTTTGTTATTTTTTTTTTCTTTTTGCAGAACTGTAATATTAATCATTCATCATCATGAGTAATAAATCATTCTCCAGCTCTGATTATAAAAGGAATCATGAACCAAATACAAATGGACATAGAGTAAGAATCTAAATAAATTTTATATGACCTTTTAATAATTGATTGAAATATTTATTTTATTTTGGGTACTTGCGTATTAGCATCACTGCAGCCCAATTGACTCCAATCCAATTGCACCATTTTTCTCCAAAATTTGACTGATTGGTATTTTGTCATTTAAAACACATTAGAATCTTTGTTGTTTTGATATTAAAGTGTGATTCGCATGTGGCGTCTGTTTTGCTGCAGTGATACAAATATGCAAGTACCTTATTTTGCATTGAATGTAAAATAACAGTTATTTGTAAGTTTTTTTTAGAAATATATGAAAAATTGACTTTTTAGTGATAAAATGTATCTGCTATATGTACAAAATTTAAATTAGGGAAAAAAAAAACTGCATTTTGTTGATGTGATACTTTGTTCAATTTGATAGTTTATTTATATCTGTGAAGCTTAATATATAAAAAAAGTAATGATATTTTGGTACTTTTTTAATGTAATAATTTTGGTAAAATTGCTTTAGCAATTAATTAACAAATTGCTTGTTATGTTGCTTAAGTTATTGGTCATGATAGACTTAGTAAAAATTAAATTAACCATGGGGAAATTGCTCTGATTTATGATTGATGAAGAGTTAATACATGTTTTGTTCATCATATAGTTATTTACGTGAAAAAAAGAAAACATGAACGCATGCATTTACTTATTGCTCATCAGAAAGACTACTTTGGTACTTGTATATTATTGTAACCATATTGATTACATTTTATGAAATAAAGCACATGGTTACCAATAACACATGCAAAATTGGGATTGCCAACTTGGCATGTTATCTTGAACGTTGGCATCATTGTGATAGTATGTAAATACCATTGCTTTTAATATAAGAATGTATCATAAAGACTTTTATGATTTATAGATCCTATTGAGGCTTATTTCGGTATTTGCAGGTTCGTATGGTAAAATTTTCTTTATTCTATAAATTCATATGAAATATTAACTCAAATTAAGCTGACAAAAAATAACTTTAATAATCTATAAATTACCAGTTGTTAGATTGGTTCAGAGCTGGATACAGCACCAGCCACTCGCTTCAAAGGGGTTCATACATCTGGTAAAAAAGTCACTTTTAAAAGTACAGGTTGCTACGATTTTTCTGGCGTGAATAATAATCGCCAAGGGATGATGAACTAGGGTTTTATCAGATCCTAAGATAATTGTAAAAATAAAATTCTATAAAAATCAACATTTGTTAGACTTTATTTTAAATAATAAAGTAATACTTTTTTTTTTAAAAAAAAGAATAAGACTGGTTAGTGTGCAGTCATACTTATAAATTGATTTCAATGAGATATTGAAACAATTATATTGTTGGTACTTATTGGTTATAGAGATTATGCAACCAAGTACAGCAGCTATAGAAAACATACCTAATTCTAGCTGACACTGGTTGCTTATAATATAAATAACAAATGCTGCTTCTAAATATCAAGGTATATAGTGGTTGTTGTTATAAATAAGGGATTCTATTTTCAAATCTCATCACTTTTATTGCTATTTTCTTTCTATTAAACTGTTAACTAATTTTTTCTGCCATTTTATTGCAATGATGAAAATCTAGAATTTTTCAATAAGCACAGATTGTAATTTTATTATTAAATGTTATAAGCTTTTTTTTTTCTAATAGAAGAAAATTTTACAGGGATAGCTCTTTTTGATCTTATCACGAGAACAGAAGTAAACAATAAGTAATATGAAAATTTAATGTCATTGGTTGTTCAGTGTATTGTTGGTCTTCAAGGGATGAATTGGTTCTCAGTATTAAAGTTTCTATTTATAGAAACCTTTCTTTTTATTTTCTGCTAAGCTTATGTACCTCTGTGTTATGGAATTTAGACTTGAAACAACTGTAGATTGATAATGTCACCAATGCCTGATTTTGTAACAATTTGGAAAAGTATTTGCCAACCTATGGTCCCTGTAACCAAAAAGTGCCATATTACTTTATACTATATTAAAGAAAAATTTCAAATTTATAACTTGTTGCTCTGACCAGTTTTCTAGGAAGTCTGGATTTCAAAGTTTATTATATATGTTTTAACCATGAATATTTCTTTACTTAAATAAACTGGAATTTAATTGAAATTATATTCTTAATTGAGTAAATTATTGGTTGTATACCAGTAACTTTTTCAATTAAAAAGAGACTAATTTACTTTTTTTAAAAAAACAAAATGTGCACTCTAAAGTTTTATTATAATTTAGGTTTAGTAGCTTATCTAATTATGTAAATAATTCAATGTAAATTATTCACATTATATTTCTGTGCTGATTTTGAAAAGCAAACATAACACTAATCCATTTTAAATATTTCTTGAATTGCTTCCAATAATTCTGACTCACTACTTAAGATTCTTGTGAATAGATAATTAGTAGAAAAAATTATTAATTTGTATAATGTGTAGAGATTAAAATTTGAGAAAATCTCTTAGTAAAGTTTTACAAAGATCAGCTTTAGCCACCAAGGGTATACATTATATATAAATATATTTATGGTTCTTAAGAATCAAATTTCTATGAAGAGTTTTTTAAAGAGAATTTTAATTTAATAAAAACATAAAACAACATATTTTGTAAGTGAAATGAGTGAATATATTTACATATTTTTCTTGTTTTGAATACACGTGGCAATCCACAATGATTACATTTCAATTCTTAGGTTACTAAAGTCGATCTCGGCAAATAATGTTTGCCAAGCCTGCTGTCTCATGCATACATTTTGAATTGAAAAAATATCTGAACCACAAATATGCCAAAAAGAAAGTCAAATTATGAAGAAACAATTCTCAAAATAAACATGACAATTTGATAACTGTTGCAAAATTCTCTCAATAATATGATTATATTTCAGTTCTTTTTGAAATTCTGTGTATAAAATACATGAACTGATTGATAAAATATTGCTTAATTTTATTTTAATCTTATACTTTATACATAGGAGAAATTTATTTCAGTTGTGACATATTTTTTAAAATTAAACTTGTTATTTATAAATCCAGGTATCTGTAAAGTAGTCAAGTACAATTTATTGGTAACTAATGATGGCTAACAATCTTAAAAAATTATAAAACTCACTGATTATGTAAGTAGTAAGGAATTTACATAAGAACAATAAATCCTATTAGTGCGAAAGTTGTAAAAAAAATATGACAGCAAAAATTTGTTAAAAAAAACATATCTCAATATTGAAACAATTCAAAATATTTAGGAAAAAAAAAAAATCTGAAAATGATTGAAGGAATAATAATAATAAAAAACACTATGTAAAATGCATAAAAATATAACTATTTTAATACATTGGTTAGTCAGATTATATAAATTTTAATGACTCATTAACACAATTTCATGTACCAAACTATCTTACTCTTTTACATTCTAGTTTGATTGGAAAGTCATTAATAATGTGTTTGGAATTCAAGATTACCAGATTGTGTATGATGTCTTCAGCATGTGCAACACTTGGAAAAATTGCTAGTATCTGTACCATTTTACACATAAAAAGCTACACAGTAAAATATAGGAAAGAAGTAAAAATTTTAATACTATAAAATAAAATCTTGAATCACTGAAATCTACGTCATGAATGCCTCTTTCCCCTTTGTTATACTGGATTTCCATGTCTTACTACCTGAGAACAGTAGCACACACAAACATTTTTCAGGGGGAGGGTCCAGGGTTGAGTCCACCATTTTGGTATCATGCTCCAATAGGCCGCCCAACATATTCTTTTGATTTTGTCGATTTTCGGGAACAAAAACAATACAAAATTAATTATCGAATAAATAATTAGTAATAATTAATAAAATTAATTATTAATAATGAATACATAATTAAATTTTATGTAATATATACATAGGATTATAACCAATAAAAAAAATCAAGGGCTATGGGGGTGTCTGGACCCCTAGGACTCCCCTCTTGTGTGCGCCACTGCATGAGAACATATATATTTTGGGATATTCCTTAGCAAGGCAAAACTATTTCCCTATAGAAGTTACTAGTGCTTTTTTCAAACTTTTGCAAATTAGATGTTGATTTAGTTTTTACTTTCTATTGTGAAACAATATTATGTTAATATATATATATATATTGTATAATTAAATATTCTAGGAGTAAATATAAGCTAATTTCTAGGCTGTGTGTATTTGGTTTCCATAGCTATATTTTTAAAGTCACTGTAACAAAGGTTTCAAGGTTTATTTTAACTGTGTAGCATAGCACATAAATGGTTGTCACATAACAAAACATAGTGATAGCTTAAAACTTTAAAAAAAATGTATAATCTAGCTATTAATTTGTTGTCTCATGCTCTATTATTTTGAGTAATTTTTGCCATCAATCTTCACTGTGTGGTGATTATTGGCATTCACTTTTACTTATTTGCTATTTAATTGAAAAGTCAAATAAAAATAATTTTTAAACTGAATAAAATTATTTACTTTGTAAAATGAAAATAAGGAGAAATTTATTTTTTAAAAAGTAATTTTTTTAGAATTTTCATTCATTTGTAAGATTATAAATGAATGTATTATAAATTGGGTTGAAACATACTATATTTACAATATTAAAATTTCAAACATGAATTTTATTTCAATTTTTAAGGTAAAGTTTATTTTAAAACTTAACATTTGCAAAACTTTGGCTTTCAAGCTTTAAGAAAAGGTAATTTAGAAAATCGTGCTGGAGCACTGAATTAAGTTACCAACAAAATCTGCCTGAAGAATTTGTGAAAAAAAATTAATTTAACCTACCATTATCAAGAAATATTTCTTAGTTTATTAAGTATATCAACTAAAAATGTACCAAGTGAAAAAAAAACAGAGATAAACAATAAAGAATATTGGAAGTAGCTTTAGACCCAAAGAGCAAACAAAGTAGGATGTTAAAATTTGTTTAGAAAAACATTTAATGTAAAAATAATAATTTTCTTATTTCTGCTGCCTTTTTTATTTCAACCTATTCTTTTCTGATTTATAACTGATGTATTCTATTTAATATGTTATTTATTATGATAAGTGATTACATTCCTTCTATGAAACCATCATTTATGTATAGAGAATAAGATTTTTCATTTGTAAACATATGCATACATTAAATCTGCTCAGGTTTAAGAAAATTAAAGTACAAAAGATATTGACTTTCTCTTTTTTAATACTTTATTAAAAATAAGTTTAAAAATGATTTATGTTATTTTTTCAGTAAACCGAAAGGAACGTTAATGATTTTTATTTTTATTTTTCAAAAAAGTTTCCATTTATGACAGTTGTGGATGTTACTCCACAAGACAAAGAAGAAATACATTTCATGTCTCATGATCTTGCAAGAAAACTCATGTAAGTGTATAAGAAATGGTTTGATTTCTCATTTCTAAAAATGTCTTTCAGTAAAATGAATGAATTTTATACGTAATATATTAGCAATTAATAAAATGCACTAATAATTAATGTTTTGTTTTTACTAATTTTTTAACAATAATATTTTTACAAAGATTTTATTTCATTAACTATGTGAACCATTTTTTAAACTTATGCATTTTTTTTATGAATACCATTTCTTTTAGAATTACTATAATAATGACATTTTCTAATATTTTTTTGTTTAAATATAGTTATATTAGCATATTTGCATGCATATTATAAATCTTTTTATGCTGTTCTAATGCAGAAGATTTTATTTTGTATTAAATCCTGCCATTCTATAATGAAAGAAATAACATACAACTTAGCCCAAATTTAAATAAATTGCTTTACTTTGCATACCTTAATGCAGATAAAACAATCATTTTGATTAGTTCCCTCTCTCCCTCCATGGATGAATAGTTTTATTTATCTTCAGATATCTTAATTGGTGTATAGAAATACACATTTGTGTAATAATGTTTTTTAAATTTTTTCTTTTAATTAATTTGCATAGTTAAACTTGTTTGTTTGCAGTTTCATTAAATTTTATTCTTAGTTAAAATATTTTCAATAATATTTTATACTTAATTTTTATAAATTATATGTAATTTGCATGTAGTGTTCCAAGAACTGACAAACAAGTCAAAGGATTAATAAATGAAGAAAAGTATGAACAGCTTAAAAAAGCAGCTTTTGTAGACCTTAAAAAAGAAGAAGAAGCTGTGCGAGAAGCAAAGCAAAAAATGAGGGAACAGCTTCAGGTTCACAAAGATTTTTTACATATTATTGCAAAAAATAATTTGCTAATTGACTACAAGTAGGGAAGTGTAAGTGAGATGATGAAAGCATGTACTGTCATCTCTTGTATTTAACAGTTTGTTGTTGTTATGTATGCTATATGTTGTTGAATTTTTTTGCCATTATTTATACATAAGTTTTTTTAATTAGTTTTTTTAAAATTTCAGTGTCTTTATTAAATTCTTGATTGTAAGATAGTTATGTGTTCAAGGAAATCTTAAAATAAATTTAAAATCTTTGATACACAGACAAAACATGAGTCAATCCCAAACTTTTAGTGCAGTGGGAAAATAACAACACCTTAAATGTTAATATTATTACCAATTTTATAAAAAAAATTAAAGAAATTTGAATTTTTCTCATTTTTCATTGAGGAAATATCATTTTGTTTTGAATATCATGTTGCCATATTTAAAAAAAAATTATAACATCCTTTTTTTTATTGGATTTATGTCTTCATACACATTTTTTGCTGTTTTTCAATACTTTTGTTAAGAACTGGAGAAATGAAATAAATAATTTTTGAAAAAGAAAGTAAGTCATGTTTCTGTCTTATCTAAAGTTTAAAGAAAATTTTTGTATCCAAAGATTATTTTTAATTTTTTGATTTGAGTGTCTAAGAATTATTTTTAAATTCAATGCAATGTATTTTGAATCTGAAATAAAATAGTAATTGTTAAATATAAGGATGAGGAAATAAATGTAAAAGAAAAATATTTTCAGTTACTTCAATTCTTGTAGATTCAAATCCTACTTTCTTTTATCAATCAGCTTTTAAAGAAAATTTGATTTTGTTTTGGAAATGAATGTCATTTTGTAAGAAAATTATGAATTATTTATATTCTACAGTTATGAGTATTTGACCAATATTATATGCTTTAAAATAAAAAGTTTTGTATAAAAGCATCTTGTGTCAACTACTTTTTTCTTCCTAGAAAGAACAAGAAGCTAGAAAAGCAGAATTTGAAAAATGGGATTTAGTCAGAGTAAGAAATGAACAATTGAATGAATTGGAGGAAGAAGCAAAACAAAAAATGGAGCATATGCGACAGAAAGCTGATGAAATTATAAAAGAACAAAATGAAGAAATTAAAGAAATTAACAAGGTATATAATTTAATGCTAAGTAAGAATATGAAAGAAATGTTTTCTCCTTCATCCACGTTTAGACTCATAAAATAGTTTTTATTTGCTATTTTGTCTCATTTCATATTTTTCAGTGTATCTAAGAATACTATTGCTTTGTTGTGCATTAGACATTAAAGATTAAACTAAATATGGTAATTCCAGGGATGGGTTCAATGCTCATTTAATTTAATAATTATTTATTGAGTTAAGTTTGGTTACATAAAAACAACACATATCATTACCAAAAATAATGGGCTAAGAAACATGGACGGATTTTTATAGTGGCTTCATTCTTTTATCACCTGGCCTTTACTGCAGAAGTATGGTGGCTAGAAGGCGCTTCTGCATCTTGGTTCAGTCAGTTACAGTTATTATGACAAGAGCAATTACAACTTTGTGTATTCCATTTTATTTATTTATTAGTCAGGTAGAGCATATACTTCTAAATTTACTGTGAAATTGTAAATATTTTTGAAATGAATATATTTGTCTGTAATAAAAAATATTTTACCATAATTTCTTAGGTTTTTTACTAAGAATATGAATTGTTAGATTAAACCTTCTTCATCACTTTTTGAGATAAAAGAAAACTATGTATTAAATTTCTCATAATTTTCAATTTGAGATTGATAAAGTGTGTAATATTATATCTTTCAAAAAATTATCTATTGTATATAAAATAGCCAATTAAAAATATATTATATTTAGCAAGTTAAGAAGAAGTATACAATCACAAAGTTTTAAAAGAAATAACAATATTGTAATAATAAATAAGAATTTTTTTTTTTTTTTACAAATATTTTTTTTTTTTACTTTTTTCAGTTGAAATATACAAATATTAATGGAGTAATGAAAGAAATGCTATTATAATGAAATGTCTCACTATTTTATATGAGTCTGGTAATTCAATGTGCTTTTATCTTCATTATTAATTAAGAAGAAATTGGTACTTTTCCAGTCTTGCGAAGCAGACTTTATTAGTGACGTTGCACATAAACATAAAAAAATGTAAATAAATGTTAAAAAAGAAAAAGATGTTGAAGAAAAGGAAAAGATGGTGTCAGTTGTATCATTTTTGTCAACTTATCACCCATGCCAGGAAAATGGAAAAGTACATTCAAGATCCCCTGAAATTCAAATAAAGGAGTGTTAAACCGAAACAGTGCTAAATTAAACAGCATTATGCGTCATCTTACTGTTCCAAAAAATTACATCATAGGACAAATTTCATCATATTAAGATAAAAACTTCATTAAAAAATAATTGTTAACATTTTTTTTATTTATCAAATCAACTCATCAAATTAAAATTTAGTTAGAGTTTATAATTCTTGCAGCTAATTTTATCTGCCAAAGTCCAAGCCATTCGAGATGCTCAGGTGGACGAAAAAAAGCACATAAAAAAAGAACACATTGAAGCAGAAAAGAGTCTAGATGAAATGATGGAACAAGAAAGACGAAAGGGAGTTTTGAAAGAAAGGGAAATATTAGAAAAACGCAAAGAAGCCTCTTACAAGTATGCAAAATGCTGAGAATCTATTAATAAATCTGTATTTAGTATTTATTTTTTCATTGACAGATTCATTATGATTGACGTTTCTCTTTATTCAGTATTTTATTAAGTTTATAATTATTAATTATAAAGCATTATGAATAACAACAAAAAAAGTTTTTTTATAATCTTTTGTTGTACTTACTCTTGATAATTTCTGTAAAGCAAGAGTGAATTTATAGAATTGATAAATGAATAAGAGAGAAATTGATAGGAAAAAAATTTGATTTGTATGCTTCCATATAATACTTGTGGTGATTTCTTACAATATCAGGATTCCTGGTATAAAAAAACCCTTTTAATGTGAGATTTTTGCAATAACACAGTTTTATGGGAAAATATTTTTTAATATCAATTACAATCTCTAAAATTACAATTTGTTTTTTGATTATGCTAGAAATCACCCTAAGAGTTATTTATTTTATTATAATTTCTTTTAACTGTTCTTCTAATGATTTACCTAATAGAAAATATACTTATGTCTTATTAAACTAATGTGTAATTTGTTTTGATTTACCTATCAAGATCTGAAAAATTACCAAGAAAAATGTCATCAATATATATTATAAAAATTTGCTGCTATAAAAACTATTTAGTGTTGAAATTGGTATGAAAAATCTGAAGTAAAGGGAAGGAAAATAAATTAGAGCATAAGAATCAAGAATGTTCTTGATATTTTGTTGCCTTTGTATGTAGGTTCACCTCAAAAGAGAGGATAAAGGAAAATTATATCTTTGATACATTATAATTCTTCTTTGATTGTAAAGGCTGTGTGTAAAAATGTGTTTTAGTCTCTCTATATTTTTCTTGTTAGAAATTCATTAAAACTACTTTAAAAAAAATATTCAGACCTTAACATTGTGTTTTTGGAACCATTTACAACAAAATAATAGAGTCACTTATTCTTTTTATTTAAAGTAAATGATGTTCCTACCTGGAAATGTGATAATTTTTGAATATTCGTGTCTGTTCAATGAAATTTAAAAGAACTGAAAAAAATTATACAGCTTTTCTATTTTTTCAGGACTGCTTCCCAACTTCAAGAACAAATGCAAGAAAATAGAGAACGAAAACTGTTGGATGAAGAAAGTAAGATCAAAGAAGGTGAATTGCTGTTAAAAAGGTTGAAAGAGGATCAAATGAGGGATTATCAAGAAATGCAAATGAAAAATGTGAAAAAGAAAGCTGTTTTTGTAAGAAATTGTTTTAATATTCTGCATTTTTCAAAGATTGTGATTATATTGAAATAATTCTCTCTCTCTCTCTCTCTCTATATATATATACAAGTTGTTATCCGCCCACTTCGCTGAGTATTCCATGGTGTTATGTTAATGTATACTGTTTATATATATACTTAAATTATTGATATTTAAGTCCTAGCATTAATTGTTTGATTGTATTGAAAAACATTCTTATAACTCTCACCTTTTGATTTAAAATGGACAGAACTTAGATTTCTAAAATTGAATGTTCTTTTACGCTTCCGCAAAACCCGTTTTTAGTGGATCTC
The DNA here is from genome assembly GCA_019973935.1 of Trichonephila clavipes. Lineage (NCBI taxonomy): Eukaryota > Metazoa > Arthropoda > Arachnida > Araneae > Nephilidae > Trichonephila > Trichonephila clavipes. The sequence continues at coordinate 51,865 of BMAU01004868.1, read as the reverse complement.
TACTCGATAAAATACATATGCTTGCCAAATTTTGAGTTTAATAGTTCAAAAACGGAAATTTCTTTTATCAATATTCCCCATAACCACCCTTAAAAGTTGATTTCCGTAAGACCGTAAGAGGATTTCAACTCAACAAAAGGAACATGCGTACCAAATTTCACAGCTGTAGATCTAGTAGTTCGAAAACGGGAATTTTGTTTTATCTATACCAGGGATGGCGAACCAATGGCATGTGACACAATATTTTGGGCATGCCACCATTTAAAAAGGTTTGCATTTTAGCTTAAAATAACGAAGTTCACAACGAAGTATTACGAACAAATGCGAGTGATCGGTCGCAGCGTGCCGGGTGGCGGGGAGCACTCATTTGTTATTGTCTTACAATCCGAACATAAGTTATTTTTATTATTTTTTTTTATTGAAAACAATTATAAAATCCCCGTGCACCACAAAGTATCACATGGGGCTTACAGAAGTAAGTATTAAACACACATTCAAGGGAAATAAACAATTAAAAAAATGAAGTTAAGAAGGATTACGCACTAGTTACAACAAATTTACAGAAATTATTGAAAGCACTTCTGGTGGAAAGAAATTGGTGAAAATTCGGTGGCCAATTAATGTTGAGTCTCTTGAATGCCAGTCTTATGATCTTTCTCTCTCTGACATACTTGGAACACAGAAGGATCACATGTTCTACATTTTCCTCGCCACCAATATTACAGTCACAGAAAGATGAAGGAGAGCTAAATTAAATTTGTTCAGGTAGCTTTTGAAATTACCATGACCAGTGAGAAATTGGGTTAATTTGTAGTTAGTGTAAAAATGATGACATGATAGTCTCTTATTAATGGTGGGAAAAAATTTCTTTGTTATGCTCCCCTTATTAGAAATGAGATATTCTTGGTTCCAAGACTTAAGTTATTTGTCGTATAATTTGAAACAACAGAAGTGTCACACTAATGTTACCTTAATTTGAATTACACGTATAACTGAAACATTTACAGCAATACAGTGAAAAATGTATTTTTACATAGTAAATAGAGTTTTGAGTTGTTAGTATTTAGTTTTATTATTTTCCCTATAATCATGAGTCAAAATTATTTTGCGGCACGTCTATACTTCGTTAAACATTTCTACATAAAAAATGGCACGTTGGTCTATAAAAGTTCGCCACCCCTGATCTATATGCCTCAGTAACTCCCTGGTCCCCCATAACAGTCGATTTTTGTAAAATCCGTTCTTAACGGATCTACTTAACAGAAGAAACATGTCTACCAAATTCTGTAGGTCTATTAGTTCAAGAACTGAAAAATTTATCTGCAACGCCTCTTAATCCCTCGCAAAACTCCTTAGCAGATCTCTACGCCATGAAAGGTACATGCCTGCAAATTTCAAGTCTGTAGGTCTATTAGTTTTTGAGATATCGTGAGTGAGTGAGTCTGTTATACTAGCCGTTCCTCGCCCGCTTCACTGGGTATTTCATGATGTTGTACGAATATATATTGTTTACCTGTTCGAATGTAATGAAAAACATTCTTATAAATTTCACCTCTTGATTTAAAAAGATCAGGACTTAAATTTCTAAAATTGAAGTAGAATTATCTTTTATGCTTCTGCAACCTCCTCCTGAAAAGTGGATTCCTGCAAACCTATTTTTAGGGGATCTCTACTCTTCAAAATAAACATGCATGCCGAATTTTGAAGATTTAGTGTCTGAATCTGATAGTTGAAAAAAGGAATTTTTTTTTCATCGATAAGCCCCGTAACCCCCTTTGAGAAACGATTTCCCTAAAACCCGTTCTTAGAGGGTTTCAGTTCAAGAACTACAAATAAAAAAAATTTATTTTGACCTAGTTTTATTACAGCTGGTCTAGTAGTTAGAAAACAGGATTTTTTTTCTATACGCCTCAGTAACTCCTTGCTGCCCGCCCCCCAAAGAAGTCGATTTCCGTAAAATCAGTACTTAGCGGATCTCAATTCATCAAAAGAAACATACCAACCAAATTCAAGTATGTGAATCTAACAGTTAAGAAAGAGACTTTTTTTTTATTATTCCCATTGAGGGTGGTTAATTTCCTTGAAAGAAATGTGCCTATACTAAATTTCATGTTTCTAAGTCTAATAGTTCAAAAATGGGATTATTTATCTATAATGCCTCTTAAGACCTCGCAACGCCCCTTGGGGGTCGATTTTCACAAAATCCGTTCTTAGCGGATCTCTACTCCATGAGAGGAACAAACCTACCAAATTTCAAGTCTGTAGGTGAATTGTTCTAGAGATATCGTGATGAGTGAGTCGCTTTGCTTCTCTCTGTCTCTCTCTCTCTCTCTATATATATATTCTTGCAGGAAAACACGTTATTTTCACGGTGAATTGAAAAATATAACAGTTAAAGGCCTTAGCACACGTATTTGGAGCAATTTTCCTTTCAAGTAACCCTTTTGAGCAATTTCTACCCAGTTCCCATAGGAACGGCTTCGAAAAACTTTTTCCCAGTGAGTTGAAAGAATTGCTCGAAATTCCAGCCAATGGGGTTCATCGTCTTCCTATGTCGCATAATATTTTAAACAAAATGACACTCCATTTCTGTTTATGACCGTCAACAAAAGCGCGAGCGGATTTAAAAGAAATAATATGGGATGTTCGTTTTCAAAAACAGTAGTTTTTCAATGTGAAGATTGGGTATGGCTGACGTCAGAGAATATCATTTTGTGTACGGCAACCTTTCACCCTCACAGTTACTCGAAAATTTTCCCGAAACGGTTGTTCGAGACATGCGCGTGTGATAGGGCCTTAAGATGGCCTTACACACACAAAAATTTTTTAATGAAGTTATTTGTGTGTGATGAGGTTAAATGTTCAAATAATATTTTGAAAAATTTTAAGTGAACTGCAAATAAGATTCTCAGGAAAGAATGATTTAGTAAATAAAACAACCAAGAGTCATTTGTAATAAATATAGCTAAATGACCTGTTATTTCCCGGAGTTATCTGTAAAAAGTGGCATAATAAAGATGAAACAATACAATTTAAGAGAGAATTCAAAAATTTGTATTTTTTTATATTAGGTTGGGGAAAAGGAAATCCATTATTTTTGCATGAAATTCTAAACTTTATTTAACATGTTTTGGATTGTCCGATTTGGGTCAAACATGCACAGTTTTATTGAATAATTTGTTGCCATTTTAAAGGTAGCTTCATATTGCCTCTATCATAGATGTCTTAGCCTTTATTGGCGAAACACTCTAGTAATCGATTTTCGCAATCTTCTCTTGATCCCAATTTCTTATCCCTCAGGAAGTTTTGCAAAAAGAGAAATAGGTGGTAATCGTTTGGTGCCGGGTCCGCACTATATGGTGGATGCATTAAAACTTCCCAACCAAGCTCCCAGAGTTTCTGGCGAGTCACTACAGACTTGTATGGCGTGGCGTTGTCCTGACGGAACACAACACCTCTTCTGTTGGCCAATTCTGGTCAGTCGCTAACTTCAAACGGTCCAGAAGTTGACCGTTGAGATCTTAATTTAGTGTCTGGCCCTACGGAAGCAACTCATAATAAATGATTCCTTTCCAGTCCCACCAAATACACAGTAGAACCTTCCTGGATGTTAGTCCTGGTTTGGCCACCGTTTGAGCTGCTTCGCAGAGCTTTGATCACGATCGTTTTCACACAATATTGTCGTATGTGACCCATTTCTAATCCTCAGTCACCATCCGTTTAAGAAATGGGCCGATTTCATTCCGTTTGGCCAGGGCTTCGTAGATGGAAATTTGACCCATCACGTTTTTTGGTGTTAATTGGTGTTGCACCTAAACATCAAGCTTCTTTTTGAATCCAATTTTGTTCAAATGGCTTAAAACTGTTATATGGTCTATCTTTAGCTCCTGAACGATGCTACGACTACTAACATGCCGGTCAGCTTCGATTGTTTCTGTGATTTTATCGACATTTTCGATGATGGGCCTGCCTGTGCTAGGGGCAACTTTAACATCAAAAATACGAGAACGGAATCGACGAAACTAAAATTGCACGTAATTAACTGTTACAGTATTGGCACTATAAACACCATTCACAATTTCAGCCACCTGGCTTGCATTTTCGTCTTTATCAAAGAAAAACTGTAAAATGTACCGAATTTTCTATTTGTTGACTTTCATTTTTAACACCCTGCAACTCACAACTGAATGGACCAAACAAAAAACGGCAAAGCAATTTTTTTAGTGTGAAATGTTACCTTGACAGCGAGCATAAATTTGAAATTGTTTGATCGATACTTCACGAGATACTGACACTACAGCCATCTACCGAAAAAATAATGTATTTCTTTTCCCCCAACCTAGTATATTTGGTAAGAAAAAAGCATGAATATCAATTTGAATAAAAATTTTAAATATTTATTTGGTATGCAGATGTCTAGATTTTCTGGATTGCCAATATGGGAACATATTTGATCTGCAGTTAGAAGTAATTCTTTATGGTGTTCACTTTTTTTCTTTCGCCTCGGAATTTCAATGAACAAGTCGATTCGTCTAAAGTTAATAGACATCCGAAAGGAAATATTCCATCCGAAATAAAAAAAAAAGAAAAAATGTATTTTATGAGAAAAATGTGACTAGCTATATCTGTATCATAATAAATAGAAAAATCTTCGTTCTTTAGGAAGAATTTACAAGGGATAATGAAGAAATACAGAAAAGGAAGAAAACTGCAAGAGAGATTTCTGAAAAAGAAGATAAAACCATTGCTGAATACCAGAGACTAAAAGCAGTAAGTGATTGCTTTTTTTTATTAGCTTTCGATTGTTAATCTACCTGATCGGAACATCTGCTCATGTACCTCAGCGCCCAATGGTCACGTATAGGCATAGTAGGCACTGGCCCTCATGGGCTGTTGCGCCACTGAGTTTGAGTTTAGATTGTTAATTCCAGTTTATCCAGTGAATAAAATTAAGTTATTAAGAAAATATTTTGGATTATCAAGTTAATATTTATATAATTGGACACACTCAGAATCTTAACAAAATATTATATGTTATATGTGTGTGTGATATATATAAAACTTAATGTTTGCTGAAAATTCTAATCATATATTTTTTTCTCCAAATCATAATTCCGAGTACACTATTTAGAGACTCGTCTCATTTCATCTCACATTAAAGGATTTAATCCTATACTTTGATAATTTTGTGATTCTTCGTTAAAAAGATTAAACCTTGAATTTTTGACTGATTCATTTGTGATTCCTGGTTAAAGAATATCTTAATAGAATATCTTAATTACCACGTAAGTACTGAGCGGTTTACACTTTTCCCTAAAACATTTACGTAATTTTTAAAAATAATATGTATTTTTCTTCATTTGAGCACGTGATAATGTCCCCCCCCCTCCGATTTAAATTTACTGTAGGGATAAACTCTCCCTAGATTGTTTGACGCTTTGGCAGAGAGGATGCTAAATTCTCTGTTCTGGTCTTAAAATTCCCTAAATATAACGATGATTTAATTAATATCCAGAACTTTTTCAATCGTCACGACTACAACCACAAAAGGAACACCTCTTTCCGTTACAAGAAAGTCGGACCCCGATTTAACGAATTCATCGAGACTGAACGTTTTGTTAGTTAACTCGAGGTTATTCGTTATATCAGGGTCCAAACAAAACACATTTTTTTTCATTTACCTTTTGGAAATTTTGTAAGAAATTACGTAAAAGATATCCATAGTTAGAAATTATACTCCTTTTATTCAATGGCTAAAAATACTATTACCGAATTATTATGCACCAGTTAATTAAAAATTTTAAGATACTGACTGATAGACGTTTGAAAATATTTTTGATTCCTGACTCGAAAGTGTTCTTTTTCGACTCTATACAGAGACTGCATCACTTACATCCTGTGGCATAAAAGAGAGGTATGTTTTCACAGTTTCAAACGATGTAAAACAATAGAAATAACAGTTTGGGTTAGAGTTTCATTATCAATTTCAGCATTAGATTCGGTATTCTCATTGGCTTAAACAAATCAACGATTTCTTCAACTTCAGCTGCTCTAGATTAGATAGTCTGTTATCAAATGTATCATAATAGTAAAAAAAAAAAAAAGTGTGTGAGCTTATATGACCACACGATAGAAGTGATAATTTCAAATTTTGTAATGTTATTTCAGGGATTAGTTAGGTGAGAATAAAAAACAAGGCGATATTCGTATTGTCCTATAAAATTATTTATTCATATGTCTGTACTCATAAAGTAATATTTTTGTGTGAAATATGCAAGCATATTTGGGAATTAATTATATTTTAAGAAGGAAACAATACGTTTATGGTAGCTGAAATAGGTTATGAATCCTTTAGATTAAAATTTTATTTAAATATCTATAAGAAAAACTCCATCAAGCATTGTTCCGTACTTCCTCGATCTTCATTTGCCATAATTAAATTGACTTTTGATTTAAAAAAATTAACAGAAGGTTTTGATTTGTCCTTTGTGAAAAATCTTTAAAATTCCCACTTAAAATCATTGGCAATTTGTTCAGAAGACCCGATTCGGCACTGTGAATTTTGGTTGTAATTTGACAATATTCAATTCTATCCATGAATTAATTTAAAGCAAAGGGATAGTAAGACTGGTAGTTGATTGGGAAGTGAGGAATGTAGGTCAAAACCTTTAAAAAGGGATTTAATCAGAAGATATATATCACATAATCTCTGGCTTATGCTAGCTCTTTGTCATTGTATGACAGTTTTGTATAAATATATCCGGTGCTTCTGCAAGGAAATATTTAGTTTTCTTGTATTTAAATTATCTAAAGTAACTTTTTCTTAATACCTGTACACTTAATTTTGTTGTTTTAAATTTTTAATTGTTTTAATTTTCTTTTTAATCTCAAAGTATATTTAAGTAATGTGATTAATAGAACTATTTGTTCATTGTTATTCCGATTCGCTTACAAAAATAGATTTTTATTCTTATAATCACTGCAAAATTGCTAATGATAATTATACTATTTACTTAGTTCTATAAAAATTTGACCTTTTTCTACATTTTATGTTTAATTTTAGTGTAGGATTTCACTTTCTCTTAAGTCTATTTTTTAAAAATATTACGTTTCATTTCCATGCTTCAACTAGGATTAGAAAGAACCTCGCATTCATTTTCGAAGAAAGAGGTGGCGGGGAGCTCCACTTAGATTTACTTTTACGGCGTATTGGTAGGGGGACAAACTACCGCGTTTCAGAGTGGTTGGGGGGAGGAGGTTCTTCTTTTTCTTTATAGGGGTGTGTATGTCCGACTAAAAAAGAAAAAAGCCGAATGAGCGTTACATACCCGAGCGTGACGTTCATTCAAGTTCATTCTCCATCAAAACGCGCCTATAGAAGTTATCACTTCAATACAAATCTTTAAATATCTCTTTGCGCTGTGGATTGGGATGAGATAAGAAATGAATTTCCTGTCCTACTTAAGACTCACATGATAGGTTACACTCATAAATCATTCTACCTCTAAAGTCTGATAGTGTTTTTTGCCATTTTCCTTTGAAATTTGATGCTTTCCAGAAAAGTCTTTTTCTGTTCCGGTTAAAAAGGATATGTCATTTGAAAAAAATCCAATTTTTTTTCAAATACAAACTAATAAACAATTTTCGAATTGCTGAAATGGTTCATTAATTCGGTGTTATTATGCGTTAAATAGGGTTTTCCCCCCATTGTTTTTATCGGGGAAAGAGAAACGTTTGTTAAATCGCCAAATTCATATTTAACGAATTTGATGGGTTCCGACTGTACTTAAAAAATGCGAACTTTTGAAAATGATGCAAAACTGCTTGTAGTAAAATGTATGTATGCTGAATATTTTATATTTCCTTGCTTTAAAATCTGGAAAATATGACTTCTTTTTTTCATATCTGGAAAGCTTTTTAAATTTAGGTCGACTTATAAGTGAGATTTAAGACATTATTATTTCAATAAATTTACTATGAAATCCTGATAGTACAGCTCTCTTTTGGTGTGGTGTGGTAGTTAGGAGAAGGAGTGCCAGGTTAGTTGTCGTCCTCGTCACTTGACCATGGTTCAAAATTACGAGATCCGTCGCCAAAAGCCCTCGTGTAGCTGAACAGTACGTTGTTAATCTTCACTCATTTACACACTCAGTACGGCTCTCTTCAGAAGCTGAAGATCAAATATACTTTAAAAAAATCTAATTTAAGTGGAAAATTAAGAATTATAATTTTCTAATTCTTAAATATATTTATTTTAGCGGGAAAATGTATCCAATAAGAGTTATAAGTAATATGTGCAATAAATATCAAATGTAATCTAGGACAAAACCGAATAAAAGAAATGCAGATAGTATTGCAGGGTGCTTATTTGTGAAAATGGGATGATGAATATATATTAACTATTAAGTAATAGGAAGCAGATATTCTTCAATCATAGGGTATATTGTTAATAGTAAGCATATAACAATGTGTTTTAGTAGTCAAACATGACTCCCTGCTATCTTCTCTGAGATTATAATTCAATCTTCAGAAGAAAAAAATTGCATATTGAGTTATATTTAACAGGAACGCTATAATATTAAACCACATTATTTTATATTTACCAAAATATTGAAAGAAATTCTTTTTTAAAAATTTATATTTATAATGAACAACCATGCTAAACATCTCAGTTATTGAAATAATCTTGTAATTAGATTTATTTTAAGATTATATGAATTCATGTGAATTTGCTATGTCCATTGTGATGCACTTGAATAGTGCAAAACAAATGAAATGCAGATACTAAATTACTAGTAGAAGCACTAATATATTTATTAATGTTTTAAAAATCAGTATTAATTATTTAACTTAATCCTTTCAGCTTGTGAATTTAGATATTTGATAATCTTGTGTAGCTTAGTATTGAGAATTTTAATTCTATTTTATTAAAATGGAATATTTAAAAAATGATTAGTACTTAGTGTTCTAAAATTTTTACAAAAAGATTGTGTCAGATTGATATACTGCAATAATATTTTTGTGTTGGTATTACTGAAATATTTCATTTTTTCCATATTGTTAAATTTATTATCAAACTAAATAGTATTATTAACTCATTAATTGTTTTATCAAAAACTGAAATTCACTAGAAAAGTTTCTCTTTAATTATAGCCACAAACTTTATTTCTGCCACCTTCACATTTAAAAACTACTTGAGGTATTTTATAACTATTATCAGTTTTATCTTATTGTTTTATTGTGACATTTTCTGCAATTATTTTGCCAAAGTATATGCCTATTATGATATCAATTTTTCTTCATTTGCCTCTTCTGCATTTTTTAAAATCTAAATTTTATATTTGATAATTAATTGAAATTAAATTTTTGTAAATTCTTTCTCACTCTAAAAATAATTTCTGTGATTATTTTCCTTTCTTTGTATATAAAAACTAAAATTTTGATAAATTATATTAATATTTAATTTAAGACCATTTCATGAATTTTACTTTTCTATCTTACATTTCACTTGGAATTGCTTTCAGGCCCAAGAAGTAGCAAAAGAAACTGCGGAGAAAGAAGTAAAACGTCAAAGGGAGATGGAATTAGCAAAACTTGGTGAAATACAAGAGAGAGCTTCCAGTCTATATGCTGAGCAAGTTAGCCATTTAAAATTTTCTATTGTATATTTCTGCATCAGAATGTGAAATGAGATAAGAACTTATAGATGTGTAAAAGTAACATGTACAAATGTGTTAATAGTTTTACAAACTTCTGGATTAGCTTAGGAGAATAAAAACAATTGTTGTCTGCTTGATAGCATACCATAAGTATATAAAGTATAACTAGAGTTTCCCGCGGCAGTACTATTCAGAGTTCAACTTGTGGTGTATTAGCAATCAAATTGAGGTAAACCTCCAAGTGTAACTTGCTGTTTAATAATTCAGATCTCAAATTGGATTGATTAATTCTAAACTTACTATTCGTGTGCCTAATAATAGCTGACATTTATTCCACGGACGTCTCATAACCACTCTAATGATCAAAAAGATCTCCAGATGAATGATAATATTTAGAAATTATACAATATATAACTGCACTTTAATTTCAACCAGCGTCGATTACGCATTATAATCACTGCTAGTTTAAGCTCATTTCGGACCCTGGGCGAAGATCTACGGGCCCCCTTGGCACTGGCGGATCGAAATTCATAGCCAGAAAATCTTGTTAAGTCCAGCTTATCCAGGCCCAAGCGCCCAATGAATAAACTGGCTCTGATTATAATTCTTTTTTTTCAACCGAAAAAAAGACATATTTAGAATAATTACAAAAGATGCCAACTTAAACAACATAACTTTAACAACATACGATTATATATCAGCAAATAAATTAAATAATCAGATAAATTAGAGTTCCATGAACTATGTATTGAGTTAAAGCAGACAATAATAATATGAAAGAGAGTTTTTTCAACCAAATAATATCTATATAACTACACTGTATAACTTAAATCGACACAAGTTAGTTCAAAAATAAAGGAAAATTTTTTTTAAATAGAACTAAATATTTTATGATACTAAACGATTCACTGTATATGTATCTTTAATTGATGGATACTAAATTTTCAGTGTGTCCGAGAAAGAGTTTTATGCGCAATAGAACTCATAATGATCACAAACTGTTTCAACAGTAAAATAATTGCAAACTTGGCAATCGTCGAAATTGACAACGAAAATTAATTGCAAAAATAATACTAACTTGATGATATTGTGCTGACATAAATATTTTCATATAAAAACCTGCGCATGACATTTATCTTATCAATATGTTCTTCCTTCATTAAGGTTTCTTCCCATTCAGAGCTTTATACTTTTGAGCATGCTTGATATTTACACTGTTAAGGAAAAATATTAATGAAATTTATGACAATAATTAAAAATTTAATATAAATATGTTAATTTTATCAACATTAAAAAGATTACACATTCTTGAAAAATCATCTAAGTTCTCTAAATTACATATACATTTAATGTTATAAAATGTTATTTTTTTAAAATAAAGTATGCATTTAAAATTTTGATCTTTTTATTGAATCTGCTTTTTATTTGTGTATTTAAATATTTACTATAAATCTCGAATAAAAATGAAAACTAAAGAAATAAAATGCATAGAAAAAAAATACTTTTTTTTGTTTATCAATCAAATATTTTTTTTTTTATTAGGAAGCTCTTCGAGCTCGAAGAGCTCAAGAAGAGAAAGAGAGAGAATATAGGAAAAAGGAAAAGCTTGAAGCCTTGAAAAAGAAAAAGACTATTGAAGATTTAAAAAGTTCTCGTGCACAACAACTAGAACATCAAGAAAATCTGAAACGTTTGAAAGCAGCTACAAATGTTAAAGAATTAGAAAAATTATTGGAGTAAGTTTTTTATTTTTTCAGGGAGTCATATATTATATTATAATATAAAATAAATTGATATTAATCATAGACTAAGTGCAACAAATGTTTTCTAAAATATGTCCATCTGTTAGAGTTAAAAACTTGAATTTTGGATAATTTTTTTTTTATTTATCCATTTAAATATTTGGAAAAAATCTTAGGTTTCTAAAAATGTATTCTTTTCAAACTATGGAATGTAGAAATAAAATAAGTACTTTAATATAAAGCTATTTAAAAAAAAAAGAAGAAGAAGAAACACAGATATTGCTAATTTTGAAACAGGAAGTTGAAATCTTCTCATAAACGTTATTTTTTTCCCCTACAATTTTAAAGAAAATTTACTGTTTATAATAATAAAAAAAAACATATTAAGGTACTTCTTGAAAAATCCGACTCATTTGATATATTTAATTTTGTTTCCTATGTAATTTTCATCTTTGAGTCCATTTTTTTAAAAAGGTCATTTTTAAAATGTGATAACTCAAAAGGTTTTTCATATATTTATTTAAAATTCTGTAGAAATATTTTCATACTGTTCTTCAGGGTCAAAACTAGGATTTTGAAGAATATATATACAGTAGAACCTGTTTTGGGGCTATCTTTTTTTTATACGATTTTATTTTTGTGCGATCTTTTTTTTTATGCGGTGTATGAATTTCAATGACTATGGCGCCACTGTAATGTTTCCTATCTATTTACCAGCAGCGTAATGGAGAATGTATGGACCCCCCTGAAAGTCAGGTTTCGCCTTTAATATTTTATAAATTGGGTAAATACATACTTAGCGTAAGTCAAGCCTTGGGCCCCTAGAGTCCTGCTCCCCCCCGTAATGAGCGGGTGTACGTTACGCCACTGAAATGTAGACATTTCAAGACGCTCTTTTCATTTGTTATAAACAGTCTCCCGACAATGCGCATTCAGTGCGCTATGAAATTTTTGAATAATTTTGTGCGTTTATTTTTATGCGGACCCTATCTACCGCACAAAAACAGGTTCAACTGTATATATATATTAGAAGTGAACTTATTCGCGCATTTTAATATATCAGAGAGAGAAATTTTAATGTAAAACACCGATTATATATTATTTCGATTGATAATAACTCTCTCTTTGGAAATAACATTAATTTTTCGAAAATTCTAGATCTGGTTCAATAGGTCTTAGCTATATACAGGCAAAATACACTGGCTATCATATAAATTAAAGAAAAATCCCCAAAATAGCGATAACTCTCCCCAAAATAAGCCAATTTCAATGAAATTTGAAAATGTTGGTAAGTAAAAGGAGTTCTCTGAACGATATTACATTATGCAAAATAGTAGCGATGCAGTCAGAATACGTCATTTGCTAGGAGTATAAAAAGGATGTGTCTCAGAGCAAGGCTGCAATTTTCGTTTTGTGTCTGAGATTAGACATCTGGTATAGTGAAATTGTAACACAATGAATTTTAAAATTATACTTAAAGGTCATATTAGTAAAAAGCTTTAAGGAATTAAAGGTTGAAATTCTTGTGGGTCATTGGATTACAAGGGCTCCTCTTTTAGCTAGAAAGTCAGCCTGTTCAGTTCCGGCAATGTCACAATGAGCCGGTACTCACTAAAAAGAAATTTTATGAGAGAAATCTTTTAAAAACTATCTGCATTTCAAAATTGTTTGTGAATTACTGAGGTAATTTTAAGATAAAGATTGCAATGCCGATTTAGAGTCAGAAAAGATTATGTCTCTGTTGAACTCGGAACTTCTTATTGATAGTTGCTTAAGCTTTAATCTCGCCATCGAAGGCAGTAGTAAAAATACCTAATAGTTGGTAAAAGCTAAACAATTCCCAAAAGATACCGGCTCCAGCACCATGATATCTAACTAGAAGGGAGCCATCGGTAAAAGCATCTATCCATTCAGGTTTTAAAAATTGATTGTCAATAGTTTTCAAAGCTATAGCTTCTAGTTGTTCGGGAGCTTATTTCTCTCTTTAACACCTTCATAAGAAGTTCGAGATGAATATAATCCAAAGGGCACTAAAGTAGAAACGAAATAGAAGTTCTCTTGTGAAAGCTCCAAAGAACAAGCGATCTTCATGGTTGACCATGAATCCATCCTGAGTCTTTAAATTTCTAGCTTTGTTCAGGTCATAATTTCTCCAGAAAGGGTTATTAGGAAAACTTAAGTTTTTAAAATAATATTACTGCCGTTCTCTGGAGGGATTTATAAAATGGTTCGGTCGTGGTCAAGGCCTGCATAGCAAGGACGGGAGTAGATTTCACAGCCTCAGTTATGATACAGATGGCTTGATTCTGAAATACCTCATGGCATTGGATAGTGCCATGGCATTTGAGTGCAGTAATGAAGACTTCATTACTGTAACCAATTACTGGTTGTATATTATATGTAGTTTTTAGAGTCCTGCTTTGCATCCCCAGCTCGAGCCAGCCAAATGCTTTAAAATAGAGTCTGTTTCGCCTTTTTCTTCAGATGTTCTACATGTTTTCTCTAATTCAGCCGAAAATCAAGAATACGTTCGAGGTAGGTGGTAGAATCACTGATCTGCAAAACCTCTCCCTGTAGCTTAAGATTGGGGGTAAAAGTCTGTCTTTTTACCTAAAATATTGGGTCACAATTTTATTCTTGTTAATTCTCATTCCATTTTTTCGGCACCAAGTTACCAATTTGTCAGGGCAGAATTTAAAGTTCGATTAAGACTATCTTGATTCTTTTTCATGGTACTATTCCATCAAACGAGATTGTCAGCAGTTAAAGCTGGTTATAGAAAAAATCTGGTAAATCATCATTGAAAATATTAAAAAGAATTGGGCTAATCACAGTGCCCAGTCTCATTCTGTTTAAAATTGGAAATAGCCTCTCCATATCTAACAGCTGAAAATCTTTGTGAGATAAAATTCTTCAGCCAAGTAAACATATTGCCACCAATTCCTAAATGTTGTAGTTTTTGAAGAGCGCGGAGCCTCCACACTCTATCGTATGCCGACTCAAAGTCGACGAAACCATCGAGAACCAACTTGCGTTCATCCAGTGAATCTTTTATAGTTTGTGAAAGAAAAAAAAAATCTGCTGGATAGTTAAATGATACCGTCTGAAATCGGCCTGACAAGGAGAAATGGGATCCCACTTTCCAGAAATAAATTAAGATGAGACGCAATCATTTTTTCCATGACCTTTGAAAGAACGTTTGCGAATGCGATAGGACGAAAACTCCCCATGGAATCTGGTGATTTGTCTTTTTTCAAAATTAGAATAATGAACGTTTTTCTCCAAATAGCTGGGACCACAGTGTTCAAAATTAAGTTTATGATATCCAGGAAAGCCAGAAGGGTATTATTCTACCAAAGTGCTTCAAAAATTCTGGATAGATGTTATCGGGGATGGATGGTAACTATTTTTTAATCAATTAATTGCCTCCTGCAACTCGAGTAAATCAGAAATTTTCCTTAATTTATGATAACCAGTATATTATTATTATAAAAGGATTTTGCATAAAAGCAGAATATTTTGAAGATATGTAATTTTTTACCAAAAAATGCTGTTTTAAAGAAAATTTATTGTTATACTATTTTTAAAATATATATTTTATAATTATATTTTAATTCACAGGTTACTCTCTCTCTCTCTATAAATTTACACGCTTCTTCAAAATTGCTGTTCCGAACAGAGTACACCTTAAATTATTTCAGAAAGTTTTAAACATGATAAGAAAACAGATAACTTTCTATACCACAAGAACAAATCAAAAACATAGCTGGAGACTATATATATATATATGTATATTCATTAAAATATTTCAAATCATGGTTAATCGATAATTTCTTTGCAATAAGCATTTTATTCAAATTAATAATTAAATTACAATTAAATGTAGAAACAAAACAAATCAGAACATAATAATGAGTTCAATTCATTGTTCAAATTGGATTTCTTAAAAATTATTAAAATTTAAATTTAAAAATAATTACTTGTATTGAAGACAATGCACTATCATTGGCTAAATAAACATACTGGACTATTTCAATTTTAATTTGAAACGTGAAAAATCTCGTTGTGTTGATTTTTACTTAATATTTCAGAAAGTTTTTAAAAATTTACTAAAGAAAAATATATACATCTGTAGATGACATGAATATATTTTGTTTTGTTGTGTTTTTATAGAAAATTAAGGTTAGAATCTCAAGAAGCAGAGCGAAAAATACTTTTCAAGAAGTTAGCCAATCTGAAGCATCTAGAAGATCTCAGGGCTCAGATGAGAAAGAAAGAAACAGAAAAAATAGTTGAGAAAAAAGAATTCTATAAGGAGGGCTTACATCTTCGACAAGAAGAGAAGCGTCGCAGTGAGATGTTAGACGTGATAAAGAAAGAAAAGCTTCAGGAATTAAGGTGCGGGATTTGTATTGAATCTATTTATTGTATTTTGTGCTATCTATATCAATCATTATTCAATTAGTGTTGTTTCTTTGAGCGTATTGCATCAAACTTCAAAGTTGAAATTTATTATTTTCTTTGCACAAAATCAAGTGTTATTCTGATTTACCAATCACATATACAAATTAAATTTAAATAGGGTATTTTGTCAATAATTCGTGTTATTGAAAATGAGATTTCTATGTGTTTCAAACATCGTTAGAAGCCTCAAAAATAAAATTAAAAAAAAACAGTCTTCTGTTTTGAAACTAGCAGCATAAAACTTTTTAGTTTTACCTTTGCATTACACATCGAGTCTGCCTTTTTTAAAGAAATAATAATAGGTATAAAAAACTAATGTTTGTCGAATATTACGTCTGATTCAAGAGGGAGATGGAGCTTCTAATCATGTAGTTAAAATAATCCTAAAAAATATAATCTAAGATTGTTCCTAGTTGTGCCATGAGTTCTAATACAAAAATTTAAGATCGTTTGCTGTGACTCAAACGTAGTAGATGATTTTAAATTTCGTCGCTTGAGATCGTCTGCAATATTCTTCAAATAATTGTAATCTCCTTCATGCATCTTGTTTTAAATCAGTTAATGCTTTAACGCTTTGAACAGATGCATGCAGAGATATTTCTCTCAATTAAAAAAAAGAAGAGTTCTTCAGTATTTAAACATCAAAAGGTTGTTCATTTATGGAACAATTTAGAGATTTCCTGAGACCAACAACGTTCCTGGTCGTACTAGAAACGCTTTTTGAGAGGCGTCCATACTTTTTGAGAACAACGTCAAACTCAATTTTTAATCAAAATTTTAATCGCCCACCTCTATATAATAAAAATGTATTGAATTCAATAACAATGTACTTTGACTCTAAGCTATACAATTCGACTTTAATTATAAACAGTACAAATTATCAAGATAAGTATTACATTTTGTAGATAATTTTATTACATGCCCATGGGATCACTGTAATTATTAAATTATAAATGTATTATGTCAGTGTAACTGTGTATTTTATTTTTTATTATGCCAGAATGTATTTTGTTTTGCTTCCTTTCAGTAAGTTAATAATAGATATAAAAAAATTCTTAATAGTTTTTTTTAAATAATCATTTGTTTTTGACTTTGCGATACGCTCCCGCCCCCCATATAGAGTTATCACGCCCCGATAGGGAGGGGAGAGACGCCTTACAGTTTGAGAAAAGCTGAGTTAGGGACAAAAGAAGATTTTTGTTAAACTGCATGTTAAAAAGAACAATGTATCAGTAAAAGAAGACCTAAGAGATTATCGTAGAATAACGGGCCATTTTCTTACAAAATAATTAAAGCGCCAGAGGTTTATTAAAGCAAAAGCACTATTACGGCGGTATACTCATCTCATAATGGCCACAGACTCATTCTGCTTACTTACGAGAAAATTTTCGATGTTGAAAAACTTTTCAATCGACAGAATGACCATGTACTCACAAGACCAAGAAGCTAAAGAGAAGAAAAAATGCGTGCAGCTTCCTCTGTGGTTTGGTGGGATGTCAGGCAGGAAGGCGTCTCAGAGACATTTATTTTTGCGAGAAAGAAGTGAAAACGATGGTAAAGGTCATGATGACATTATCTCAGAGCCAATAGTGTTAGATGAAAACTATTACCCTTTTCAACAGGAGTTTGCCCCTGCACATGTGGTGAAAACGATCCAGCGGTGTTTGAAAGAGAATGTGTTGGACTTCCATGGAACACTAAAATTGTCCTTCCAGCCGTCAAAATTTAAATCCACTTGACTATAATTTGGGGCTAGTATTAGAGGCGAAGACGTGCTGAAAAGAGGCGAAGACGTATTAGAGGCGAAGACGTGCTGGTACTCATTTATCAACCCACTGAAGGGATGAAAGGTTGAGTCAACCTTGCGCAGCTCCGGATTTGAACCTCGGACCTGTGGCGTGGCAGCACGATACACTACCACTCAGCCACTGGGCTTCGGACATGGACAACGGCCATCACATAATAATACAGTCTTACAAATTGAGCCAGCTGACATGCAATTTCAAATTCCCTGATCTTCAGAGAATACGAACGGGAATAATATTTGACCATTCAAATTATCCGCAAAATGATCTTATGATCGAGTCGAGCATGAAACGAAGCCCTCACCGAGGGTGAGCCCCTGGGCCCAGTTGGCCCATGTCTTGTCGTCCTTGTGTGCAGTAGATGGCGGGAATGTTTCTTCAAGAGTGAGTAGGGGGAACATTTGTAAGAAAGGGATTTTTCTTTCTTTCTTTCTTTCTGCTGAAAGAGCTTCGATTCAAGATAAAGCCGAATGCATGTTTTGGTTTCACGAAATGAAATCGCCCATTAATATTCAGCGTAAATCTCAACGTTGTTACAGAAGCAAAACCTCATGGAGCAAAATCGGAACGCGATGGTACGAAATGATGAAAGAAATAGTCAGCATTAAGGATTTTCCCAGAAGTGGCAGACCTGTGTGATTAATGCCACCTCCCTGACAAAGTCAGATCGAGGCCTGCGAATCGTGGCTAAGGGCTAGAATTTTTACGCCTGTCGTTAGCCTTAACTTTGAGCACCATGCAGGTGACAGTACGATTTTGCTCGGTTTCACCCCAATTTAGAGAGAGAAAACCCTGGAGCCTCCCACCTCTCTTCCCCTTCCACCAACCACACGAGAGGATTTGTGGCTCGATGGCTATTTAGAGTAACCCCATGTCGCAAAGGCACTATACATTTACAAACATCCATGTCTTCCCCGGGATTCGAACCCAGTCCCTACGGCCCCGCAGTCAGCGTCGTTAACCACCGGCGACTTAGTGTGAGTGAAGCAACTATTGAGCACATCCGACAATCGCTTCAAGGTTACTTAAGATGCATCACGAGAATTTCAAACAAGTTGGGTAAGAATTCTTCATAAAAGGCTTGGTTTGCATACTTATAAAGTGCAGTACATGTTAAAGAACACTTGGTGGGAACTGGAATACCGCTTAAGCATTATTCGAGCTACCGGGGGAGCACACGTTGAAGCTTATTGAAGTGAATAAACTTATAAAAAGTTCATAAAAGAACTTATATATACAAACAAACATATGTTTAATAAAAATAGTTTGAGAGCACAATAAATACTTATAATCAGGGCAAGACTTTTGGTTCATCCTATATAACAAAATGTCAACTTTGAAATGAAGAATATTTATTTGTCGACTTTAATTTCAAATATTCGAAAAAATTAAAACACTTTTCATAACAAAATATATATTTCTATTTTATTTTAATAAATTCCTTATTTCATAAGACAGAAACGGATTCATCGTATCAAAATATTATTAAGTATAAAAAACGATTGAGAGAGAGAGAGAAAACTTATTTTATTTTGGTTTTAAAATAATTAAATAAGACTTGATAATTGATATTTCTTCATCATTTATTTCATTCTTTCTTGTATATTTATTTATATAAGGTTTTTCCTCCCTTTCATTGCAGGAAGCACAATATTCCAGCGGAATACATTAATCATATTAAAAGAAAAGTTAATTTAGAAGACTGATACAGAGATGAAATTCGTTGCATTGAAATAAAAAAATCCATTTATTGCACTATAAATTTTGAAATATTATTCTAAGTAAATAATTAAATAATGTAATTCAAAAATTTTCTTATTGAAAATATTTGTTATTATTCACATTTATTTTTTCTGCATTTATTTTTGTAAAAAAAAATTCCAGTATTTTTCAAAAAATTAATATAAAATGTGTAGATGCAAACTGAGATTTGCATCATGCTCATTAACATCAATGAATAAAAAAAATTAGAAAGCGTTTATAAATTCTACATATATAAGTTCGATAGTTTAAAGGTAGCGTGTCCGCTTTGGAGGCGCAAGCTTGCGGGTTTGATCCTGTCTGGGATCGATGGTTTTTCTGGATGCGAAAATTGTAGTTACGCATGTCATATGGCTATGTGGCATGTAAAAAATACATTGAGTATTATTTAGCACTGGAGCTCACGGAAAAATTAAACCACAGTAATATTTAGCATCTGACGAGAACTTGGATTAAATAAATCCAAGCCTCAAAAGTTTGGTAGCGGGAACCGTCACTAGATGGTGCCACCAATGACATGGCTCTCGCACTGGGAACTTGCCTTGTCTGCAAAGACTAATCTGCCAAAGTGCAGCCCGTTTGAAAGAAGAAAAAAACATGCATGTGGCATCTTTATAAAAGTTGTTTTTAAACCTAAAGTATCTTTATTTTTATTTTAAAGTTAAAGATAAGCGAAGATGAAACTGGTAAGTAGTTATGAAATTAATTAAAAAATGATTTCATTATCCAACTCGCGTAAGTTTTAAACAAGTCAAATGTAAAATAAAATGTACTATTTTTAAATAAAATGTATAATCAATTTATATTTAAAACAGACCATGCATTTTTAGATATCGAATTAAACACTTTTTAAAAATAAAAAAAAATACTACAAGTCTAGGAATTACTTTTAATGTTTATTGTTTGAATAAATATAAAAGTATAATAAGAGGTTAAAATTAAATTAATTAGTATTAAATTCATTCTAATTTGAGTCAGTCCATAAATGATGCTCTCGATCAAAGATGCTCTGTTCTAGATGCGTTTGTGGACTTTGAGGCTTCTTTTCATAAAATTTGGCGACTCAAATGTATCCAGAAATTACTAAATCTAGCTGTATGCAGTAATATGCTCTCTTGGATCAGAACTTTTCTTTCACAACTTTCCTGCTCCAAACGTTTTCGGAATTTTGTGCCCAACTTTAAACAAAGTGAAACTGTGTGATCAGTTTCATTTTATTTAATATCTTTATTGATGATTTACAGGATATTTTGACTTCTGATGGACTGACTAATGCTGCCCTTTTTGTGGACGACCTTGCTATTTGGTGTTGTACACTTAAAGGAGATCAGTCCAAGCTAAATACTATCCCGAATAAGCCTCTTGAGAGGCTGGAGGGTGGGTGTTTGGAGAATAATATGACTATAAACCTAGACAAGACTACTAATGAGTATTTTACCTTAAATAGGCAGTCTTCCACTTCTAACCTTGCTTCAAATAAACAAAAGAAATGGATTAATAGGAGGTATGGCCCCTCTTACAGGTCTCGCAGCGTAATGTCATACTTGAAATAAGGCAATTTATCAGTTCTTGGGGCAATTGGTCCCACTCCACTGCACTTCAACAACGCTGTTTTCATTCCTTGGATGGTTCTCGGAGGGTGGGGTTGCAATTGCCCTTTCGAGACATGCTCTATAAGGTTGAGGTCTGGAGACCCGGCTGGCCAATCCATACGGCGAATATCTTCACTTTCTAGAAATTCGTCAACCAGAAGACCTCTATATGGCCTTGCGTTATCGTCCATTAAAATGAACTCGGGGCCACATGCGCCCCTGAAAAGACGAACATAGGGCTCCAAGACATCATCCCTATACCTTAAGCTAGTATAGAGCCTCTTTCAAAGACATGGAGAGGTGTACGGACATCCAACACGATGCCTGCCCGGACCATTAATCTTCCTCCGCCATAATTGTCAATTTCGCAGACATTGGAGGGTAGGTAGCGGGTTCCTGGTTCTCTCTATATAAACGTACGGCGAGAATCTGTGTTTAGGCTGAAACGGAACTCATCGGTGAACAGAACAGTCACCCATTGACCCATACTCCAATCTCTAATCTGTCTGTACCATGCTAAACGGACTCTCCTGTTCGCAGACATGAGTGGGACTCAAACAGCAGGTCTTCTGGCAAACAACCCCCTCTCAAGAAGTCCTTTTTGAAACAGTCACCCTTGATTACATCAGGGTCGGCGCTGGGGGGGGGCAAGCCGGGCCCCTACCCGGGGCGCAACCTTAAGAGGCGGCAAATTGGCTGCAAAATTAACTAGTTTATAAAGAGAATAAACCAAAATTACCCAGGGATTCCACGAGTCAAAATAAAAATTCGAAAGGGAAAAAAAATTTAAAATGTGTACGCAAAATATTATCGTTTTCTATGGAGTCCTAGAGGATTTTTTTAACGAGTATTCATTTAGTATTTAAAAGCCGTGTTTCCCAACGCTGGTTCTGTGGGGAAAGGGGGAGGGGGATAAAGAAAATTTTTTCTCTCTTTCGGCATCCAGTTCCTTCTCTTTCAACTAATTTTCTACAAATGTTACTGTTTTGTATGCGTGAACTTGGGTACTATTGAAAGAGATAGATTTTGGCAGAGATTAGTCTCAACACAAGTGATGAAAAGCACGGTCAAGTTTTATGAATGAAAAGAAAGGGGAAGAGTGACCCTGAGAAAAAGACCCTTTTTCGAAGAAAACTGAGAGAATCTTGTGTCAATTTTTGACTTCCGAACTAATTCTTTTAGCTTCTGTGCATATGCAGACAAGACAAAGTCGGACAAAAAAAAAGGTAACAATATTTTCATTTTCAAATTCTCTTTTAGATTTTTAAGGTTTAATACCCAGGAATTTTAATCATTGTGTAAGATAAAGTGAAAAGAAAAAATTATTTTGCTGCATATTTGTGCTTGAATGTACTGTAAACGTCTTAAAACATTTTCGATTAACATTGTTATTCAAATGAAAAAATATTGTTTGTCTCTCGTATAAAAATAACTTCTTTAGTCACTTATAAAGGACGATAGTAGGTCATTTAAAAGGCAAAACATTAATGAGCTTTTGAGTACATTCATTCATTATTTACCATAGATAAAGATTCCTAATAGCAATAGTTCGAAATTAAAATACAAAGTAGTTATATTTATTATGAGGATTTTGTTTTGTAATAGTAATATATTTTGTGATAATTTTATTTAGTAATAAATGAACTAGTCTATAATTGCTAAATATTTAATTTATATTACTTCAAATTGTTAAACGAATTTTCAAAGAAATAAGTTAATTTTAATAATATAGATACTTTTTTTTCTTTTTATTGAATGTAGCATGTGAAATAAACATACAATTTTTCTAATCTATTTTAAGACTATTAAGATAGCCATATATATATATATATATATATATATATATATATATATATATATATATATATATATATATATATATATATATATATATATTATTTGTAAGATTAAATTTTGAAAACTTGAACAATATATATATTGCATGTTATTGCCATTTTAAGAGGAATTTGTACGATACCTTTTTAATTAAGATATTTTACACCAGTGATTCCCAGAGTGGTTTATATGGACCCCCAGGAATCTATTACGACCTGCAAGCGGTCCACGTCAACAAAAATATAATTTAGGGGACAATGAGATGTAAGAGTGGGGGTCTATGTGACATTGGCTCTCATTAAACCAGATCGTGACATTACTTTAAAAAAAATTTAATTAAGGGGAAACCAAATTTTACTTATTTAGCAAATTTATTTACTAAATTTAATGTGGTTAATTTGCACGTACAAGATGACAACATAAAATTTTTTTCTAAAAGAGGAACCATTTCAGCGTTTCTTTCCAGAATTAAACCAAAGAAGTATAGTACTGGAGTTCCGGAATTTTCTCAAATTATAACCCAGGCAATCTGTCAGCACGTTTTTCCCTACGTTCAACATTTAACTGCCTTCTATTCAGATTTTGAAACCAGGTTTGAGAATGTTTTGGCTATGGTAATACCACAGTAGGCAATGGATTTATATGTTCATATTAAAAAAAATGCCACATGACAACAGGAACTGATCGTGATATGCACCAATGAAGATTTTAAAGTTTAGAAACGGATGTCAGCAATTTTGGCTTTAAAAATGCAAACCTGTTATTTGTCCCGAATTATTGAATATCATGAGGAAGTTTTTAATTATTTTTCCTAGTAAGAAGAAGTTTCAGCGCATTTGCCAATCTCCAAAACAACAACAACAAAAAAAAAAAAAAAAAACTAAAAAAGAAACTAGACTCTACTAACACGGGAGATTTAAGGTTAAATCTGACAAGATTGATACTAAATGTTGAAAATTTGTTATTGTAGCACCAGATTCTTCCCTCCCATTAAAATCAATTCTGTGTTGTTTGGTTATTTTATATATTTACTTTTAATATAATTAATTAACATATGCTTTTTAAACTTTTAACTCTATACTTCATTAGTTATAAATTTAATTCTTTTAAAGTAGTAGTATTACCAAAAAGAGAGAGAGAGAGAGACATTTAAGTCAGTGTTTCTTAAACTGTGGGGCGTGCCCCTAGGGGGCGTGATAACTCTAAAGGGGGGCGAGATAATAAAAAAGTCGAAAATAAAAGATTATTGTTTTAAAAAAAATTATTAATTTACTGAAAGGAAGCAAAAAAAAAAAAAAAACCCCAAACAAACAAACAAACAAACAAACAAACAAAAAACATTCTGACATAATAAAAAATAAAATACACATTTATATTATATAGTACACTTATATAGGGTGTTTTTTTAGAGGTATAGAACTTTAAATTGCAATAAAACAACGATGTATTATTCGATTGACATGAATTTTTTTTATTCGAAAGATAATCTTGCGGCATTACATTTTAAATATGATCAAGCAAGGCGTAGATTCGTCGAATGGGCCCAAAACGAGATTGTCGTTGTTCCCGATTTTCATAAGCGAATTTTGTTTAGCGATGAAGCGCACTTCTGGTTGAATGGCTACGTCAACAAACAAAACTGCCACATTTGGAGTGAAGCTAATCCACAAGTGTATGTCGAAACACCGTTACATCCAGAAAAACTGACTGTTTGGTGCGCTTTATGGGCTGGTGGAATCCTTCTTCAAAAACGATGTAGGCCACAACGTTACAGTCAATGGTGATCGGTATAGAGCCATGATTATTAACTTTTTCATTCCTGAATTGAACAATCATGATGTCCAGGAGCTGTGGTTCCAACAAGACGGCGCAACATGTCACACAGCTCGTGCCACAATCGATTTATTGAAAGAAACGTTTGGTGACCGCCTAATTTCACGTTTTGGACCTGTGAATTGGCCTCCAAGATCTTGTGATTTAACACCGCTAGACTATTTTCTGTGGGGCTATGTAAAGTCATTGGTCTATGCGGATAAGCCACATACGCTTGACCATTTGGAAGATAACATTTCCCGTGTTATTGCCGATATACGGCCACAAATGTTGGAAAAAGTCATCGAAAATTGGACGTCCAGATTGGACTACATCCGAGCCAGTCATATGCCAGAAATAATATTTAAAATGTAATGCCACAAGATTATCTTTCGAATAAAAAAAAATTCATGTCAATCGAATAATACATCGTTGTTTTATTGCAATTTAAAGTTCTATACCTCTAAAAAAACTCCCTTTATATCTAATGTTTTTAAAAGGCATTTCAAATGTTGTTATATACTACAGCTTTTGAAGCATATAACAACTATTTATTTGATTATGTATCTAAAAATGGTTTCCTAATACATTAATGAATTAAAAATTTTACATGCCATTTACATTTTGTTTGTTTCATGTAACAAAATTTGAGATCTATGTAGTAATAAAATGGAATCTTTTTAAACAATTAAAATTATCGACAATATCGGTTTTATTTTATTTTAGCATTTTTATAAATATTTAATTTTTTTTCTCTCCCAAAATTAAATAAATTCTTATCAAATTTATCTCTGAAGCTATATTTCAAACATCCTTCAGAATATTCCCTCCCCTCTAAAAAAAACACATATTGCTTTAAAGTATTAAAAAGTAAAGAATAAAGTTTTCAAATTTCTAAAATTGAATAAAATCATACATGCAAAATTAATTTTATTTGTGCAAGATTAGCAGGGATAAAATACAGCCTACACACTCGGCGACAAAAACTAGAGTTAGTTTACATAATGAAAAAGAATACTATGAATTCCAAAAATATAAGCGCCATCTATTGGCATAAAAACAAACTCATGCTAACCCTAACAAGAACATTAAAATCTTTAAATATCTAAAATTAGTTTCTTTAATTGAAACTTTGTGATATAATCATTAATAATATAAAAAAGAATAAAAATGAAAACTCTATTTTTGTTTAAATTTGTTTTTTCTTTAAGAAATAGCTCCCGGCTGCTGGTGAATCAGGGAAGAAAATCTGACCTGCCGAATCACGCGTAAAGTAATGGTTTGCTAGAGCAGCGGTGCCGTTCTTTCGCGGTCGTAACATCACGATGGATGACGTCACAGAAAAGACGGCTGTCTGTTAACGTTGATCGAGTGGTTTCCTAGGATAGCGGTCTGCTGTACTTACGTCCGTAGCTGTAAACAATCTTAAAATGGATGATTTAGATGTTGCGTTGTTATTGTATTTGGAAGATGAGCAATCATCAGAAGAAAATCGTTCTGAAGAAAGCGAATTATTTAAGAATAGATCTTCTGAAGGAACTTTTCAAATTTTAGTGTGTCGCCATCTCCACTGCAATGACGAAAAGTTCAGACAATACTTTCGCTTGACGCCAGTATTGTTTGATTATGTGCTAAATAACATACGGGATGAATTAACATCCAAACCGTACAACAGGCACAAAAAGCCTATATGCCCAGAAGAAAAGCTATGCATTCTTGTTAGGTAAGTTCAATTAATCAAGATGTAATATTTTCTGTGTTGTATATATATATATATATATATATATATATATATATATATATATTTAATGTCATTTTAAATCACAGTTTTATAGTTTGTAGCAAGTTTTCAATAAAGAAATGTTTTTAATCAGCACATATTTAAATACTAAATAAGGAAAGATAAGTGAAAATTAAAGAATTTTTTTATAATCTATTATAAGTCTAGTTATAGTATTAAGTTAAATATATTTAAAGAAATAGAGATAAAATAAAAAACTAATTTGTACTTAATGTACATACATTTAAAACTCAATTTAAATTATTTTATTAATTTTGGAAAAATAAATGACAAAAATGATATTTTTATTTAGTATAATGTCACATAACTTTGATTTTGTTTATTTCAGACACTTGGCCACGGGTGAGTCATTTCGTTCACTTGCCTTCCAGTATCGAGTGAGTCATTCATGGATAAGTGTGATCCTACGAGAAGTAGTTGAGGCCATTATAAAAAGAATGTTTCACGTAGTATTTCCAACACCAACACAATGGGTCAATTTCAAAAAGTTGCACAGCAGTATTCTACAAAATGGAATTTTCCCAATTGTATTGGAGCAATTGATGGGAAACATATAAGAATCAAAGCTCCAAAAAACAGTGGATCACTGTTCTACAACTATAAGGATTACCATTCAATGGTGATGTTGGCAGTTGTTGATGCCGATTGTAAATTCACAGCTGTTGATGTCGGTTCCTATGGTAGAGAAGGAGATGCAGGCATTTATCTGAAGAGTGAAATAGGGCGGAGAATAAAAAATAATACATTCAACGTACCACCACCAAAAGCCCTACCTGGAACAGACACTGTTATACCTCATGTCATTGTTGGGGATGAAGCCTTTGCGCTACATCAAAATTTGATGAAGCCATATCCAAGGCAACAGTCACTGCATGATGCTTCAAAAGCAATTTATAATTATCGGTTGTCTCGAGTTAGACGGACAACCGAAAATGCTTTTGGAATATTATGCAGTTATTTCAGGCTTTTTTTTTCGTCCAATTTCAACTGCTCCAGAAACAACAGAAAAAATTATAATATGTGCCTGCATACTGCACAACATTTTGCGTGAGGCAAAAGTGCTTGCTCCAGGCCAAACCCATATTGATAGTATACTCCCATTACCGGTTGAAAATTTCCTCCCCTTAACTGAACATAATGTCCGTAGTACAACAAATCTCACGCAAATCAGGGAAATGTTTAAAAATTATTTCAATGGCCCTGGAGCAGTTGAATGGCAGAAAAATTATGCTAAGCAACATTAATTGTGTTTTCCTTACATATTTTTTAAAAATTGAATGTATTTTTTTTATATTGAACATATTTTTTTGTATATATTGAACATACTTTTTTTATATTGTACCTATATATTGAACATATTTTTTTTATATTGTACCCTATATATTAAACATATTTTTTTATATTTTATACACATTTTTTATACAGTAGAACCTGTTTTTGTGCAGTCCTTTTCTATGCGGTATACGAATTTCAACACCTTTGCCGCCACTGTAATGTTTTCGATCATTTCACATAAGAGTATGTACACAACAAGATGTATTGTTCATTTTTTATGAACTTTCTCCTGATTGCACGTTCAATTGCTTTCTAGATGATAGATTTGAATTTCAAAAAGAGCTTTAATCATGCATATCTGGTAATCGTGAAGTTTGCAAAAACTTATCATCCTAAGGTGTCGAAAAATAAATCGATTGAAATTGTATCTTCAAGTGACGAAAGCAATTTTTAACTAATTACTGTGTTGTACATACTTTACATATATTATTTTATTATATCAATAAATGAAATCAAAGAATTTTGTTTATTTGTTGCATGAGTTCATTGAAATTAAAGAATTACAAAAACCATACATTATATTTCTAAGTAATTCCAAGGATTAATTTTCATAAAATTCTTTTTCTCAAAAGTAAACATTTGGAAAAGTTTAAAAGAATCTGTAAAATTCCCAAAACTTCTAGTCAAATCCCACATATAACACATTATACTAATACCAATATTTTTGTATTGAATTGGGTAAACAGTTAACTGACTTCAAATGCTTTTATAATACAAAAAAGACAATATGCTCCAAAGAAGTGTTGCATATAGTTGTAAAGAAAATACAATCATGACATGATTTAATAGTTTTATTCATATATTTCTTTTTTTCACAGTTTAAATTTTTACAGATTAAAAAATTAATTTAAAAACTGAACAAAAAAAAATACAAATGAAAAAATACAATTTTGATAAGTGAATTATAAGTTAAGTTATAAGTTACTTCCTTTATTTACATTAAAATAAGAGAATTTAATTTAAACGCTGAACAACAACAACAAAAAAAAAAGAAGAAAAATATGAAATTTTGATATTTGCAACTTAGACAAAAAATTCTGAAACATTTGCTTTGCTTGAAAGCATCCTTCCTTCTTTCCTTGGGGTTGAGCAGACTGGTGATGCATCAGATTTTATCATTTTTAATTCAGCATTACTAATCAAATTAGTAATCTGAATTCTCAATTCAGCCTGCTCTTTACGAGGAAATCTTTTATAGATTTTTGCCATAGATCCAAAAAAAAAAAGATCAGCCTCATCTTGTTCATTCTGAGGAGCGATGTTTCGTTCAGCTATCTGTTTCAACAGCTTGAATCGCTCTTCAGAATGTGTGAGTTTTTTCTTTTTTTTTTTTTTTTTTTTTGGGGGCGTACCTTGAAATTTTTCTTCCTCCATTTTCCCAAAATAATCATTGGAGTCAGGGTCAAGGATTTCTGGTCCCGAGTCAAAATCTGGCTCAGTGGATGACAATTGTGTCACATCACACAAGCCCTGTGAACTTCCCACATTGGTGGTTGTGGTTCTTTGGGATACGGCAAAACTGTCCAAAAATGACAGCAATTCAGATCGCTTTTTTGCTGCAATTCCTGAAGAACCGCTGCCAGGTTTTCCTCTGCGCCGAATATAATAGTCTCTCTCGTACCCCCAACTAAAGTTTGATTCTAATCAATGGGCACGGAAAACAAATTAAGAAACTGGCATCTAAATTTTAAAAATTAAGGTTTATTAAAAAAAATCATTTAAGGAAAACAATTATTGTGTACAGTTAGCAACGTTCGGACATGACTTCACTCCGTCGTACCCAAAGACCGAATCCTGCCACTTCACATTCCACATTCCAAGGGGGAGGGGAACTACCCATTCCCTTTAGCAGGTGTTAATGGACCTTTCCACTCCTACACCTCCCCCCTTAAAAAGCTCATCCGTCATTCCAGGACGATGAAGCTGAAAAGAAACTATAAAAAAAAAAACACATGCATACATACATGGCAAAAAACGAGATAACGAGAGAAATTTTTTTTTCAGGTATCACGTAAAAAGAGCTTTTGCTAATACAACTCCCACATAGTTTTGCAAATCACATTAATATGATAGAAAAATTTATATCCATACAAGTTTCAACACAAATAATACTCAAAAAAATATTAAAATATAAAAAGACAAGTTACTAAAAATATAGCACAAAATCTAAAATAATTATACAACATGTACTAGCAAAGCATATTTAGAAGCCAAAGTTTTAATCTTTAGAAGTTTTCAGAAATCATGGTACTGAAAAACGTTAAGTACATATATAATCATTGGCATTAATCTTATCTATTTAACAGGAGCAGGCAACCTGAATAATTCATTACTTTTACATGCTTAAACCTTCAGCCAAACGTTAATTTCGTTTATTGTACCAGGTTTAAACATTTAAAAAAATTCTCTTTTTCTTCCAATTTCTATGTAGAATGAAAGCAAGAAAAATCCTTTTCAGTCCCAAGAGTGACAAAAAACAACCAACGCATGTTATTGTCCATAAAATATCCTCGCGAACCTTAAGTATTTTCAATCCTGCTTTCAACTCCAAATTAACAATTCCTGTTATTGGATCACGACAACATTGCACCCGGGTTGAGTCAATAAAATTAGGAATACATTCCTTACGGGGGCAACCACGCCTAGTACTATACAAGATTCCTTTTTTAAATCCACAAGTTAAGGCAACCTCACCCTTGCTTTCTTTTATACCTTGTCCATTTGTTTGGACATTCGATCCATTAATTTTTACTGCAACCAAATCTCCGTTTGGAACATTCAATAAAGACCGTGTCTCAGGAAGTAGATCGGTGACCACACTTCTTGGCTGCAAACTGATTTCGAATTTACCAAATTAATAATTCCTTCTTCCCCTGAAGGTTCTCGAAGTATCGCAGGATTGCGAACCATTTGCCAGTTTTCTATTAATCCTTCAAAATCAGAGGAACAGATTAACATGTCGTTAACCAAATTTTTAGAGACAGGCACAACACCGTGCCTAAGGTTATTCAATTCCATGTTGGAATCTTTTACTTCACCCATTTCATGTTCCCCAAATGCAGACGTTACTTGAACTGACCCTCTATTATCAATGCTTTGTCCTTCGACAACATCTGCTCTTACCACGGGCATCTGGGCACCTGTGTCCATGACAGCATTCGCCATTTCTTGCTCACCCTTGACCTTGACGTAAACAACCCTTAAATCGTCCATTCCATTTTCTTCTTTGATAGGAGTAGTAACTGGTATCGTAGCTTCAGCCATCAACACAGCAGGAGATGTTTCCCTCATATGTTCCCCGGCCCTCCCGATACTAATTCGGTAATTTGAAGATGTATTCTTACGATCTTCTGCACAACTCGTCCGCTTAACATTCGACCAAATACTTTCGATCTGTAACCGCAGTTCATTTAATTCTGATTCATAGCGCAACTGCCTGGCAATTTTTCCCTCTGTTTTCCTTTCAACGCGTTCCTCTAAAATAACGGATAACTGAGCTCTAACGAACTCCTCTTCGTAATCTTTGCTACCGATTATGATATTCTTTAAATCTATAATCGTCATTTTATCTGATACCCTTTGACCTAACTCCTCAGCCAACAAAACTAAATCTTGCTTTCTAGCTTTCCCCAAGAATGCCATTTGAAAAATTTTTTCTCTTAAAATATACTCAAACTAACCAATAATAGGACGAAAATAACACTAAAAGGAATTGCAAAATTAAGTACCACACATATATCTTTCATTAAAACACCCACAAACAACGTCCGCTATGCTAACTCAATACTCGATGAACTGGGAAGAAATCAAAATAATAGTCATATATTTCACAATATCCCAAGTGTACTTAATACTCTATAAATAAAACTTAATATATTACTGATTATATCACCTAAAAAATTCTCACTTCATATATTACTGATACACAATAATCACTTAAAATATTACTGATACACAAGAATCACTTGAAATATCACTGATACACAAGAATCACTTAAAATATTACCGATATACAATAATCACCTAAAATATTACTGACACACAATAATCACTTAAAATATTGCTGACACACAATCAATAATCACTTAAAATATTACCGACATGCACCACTTAATCTATTCCTGGCTGGAATAATAGAACACTACAAAATATATTCGGTAGTTTTTCTCCAATTTAACTGATAATATATTTTTTTCACATTAATCGAAAAATGCTATGCATACATAAGCACAAAATAATTTCATTGACATGAAATAAGTATTATTCTTTAGCATTAATTTTTCAATAAACTCAATTGCTATTCACTGACGTGAACTTATTATTGTGCATTACAAAAATAAATAAATACAATAAAGAAAAAAAAACATACAATCTTTCCTTAATTTATAGAACTGATGTTCTAAACACACTTTCCATTTATATGGAACAATAATACTAAAATATATACTGATGTATATAATAACTGAAATTTGAACTGGCGTTCAAAATTTTATGACTGCGTGGATATGCAGAGCAAAAAAAAAAAAAAAAACGTACACTGACGTATACAAAAATAAAATCAAAATTCTCTCTTAATAAATGGATATTAAACAGTATAATTTTATAAATTTCTCTCGTCTTACATTACAGGGAGTTGCAAGCAAAAACTCTCTTACCTGATTCATTTCCACGCGGGAATCCAGAAAACTCGAAATTTCTGGAACGTTCTTCCTGTGGGGTTTGCCACTAAGACTTGATCCTACCGGCTGCGCCACTAAAGTTTGATTCTAATCAATGGGCACGGAAAACAAATTAAGAAACTGGCATCTAAATTTTAAAATTTAAGGTTTATTAAAAAAAAAACATTTAAGGAAAACAATTATTGTGTACAGTTAGCAACGTTCGGACATGACTTCACTCCGTCGTACCCAAAGACCGAATCCTGCCACTTCACATTCCACATTCCAAGGGGGAGGGGAACTACCCATTCCCTTTAGCAGGTGTTAATGGACCTTTCCACTCCTATACCCCATCTTTTACAGCAATCATAACCTACAAACATTAATTTATTTTTTACAAACTGTTCCATTATAACACATTTCATCACAATATTTCTTTTTTGAATGTTGTGTAACCTTACTGATTGTTATATTTTAATGTCATAAAATAAAATTAGTTTTCGAAAAATTGTTGATATAGCATAAAATTATTGACAAATGAACATGGTGAAAACATAACAAAATGTATTTACAATGCTTAATTCTTCCAAGTTACAGTTTTCATGAGTACAAAAATACACCAAACATAACATAATAACCGATAATAAAATAATTAAAAGTGATTTTTGGGTAACTTACACTTGCCTCGAAAATCTGCATACAGGCAATTAACTGCTGCTGAGATTTTGCAAAAAGATTGCAAGATTTGCGTCGTTCTTAAGTTGTAAATTTGTATTATTTTATGTAATATTCAAGTGA
Organism: Trichonephila clavipes; assembly: GCA_019973935.1. Lineage (NCBI taxonomy): Eukaryota > Metazoa > Arthropoda > Arachnida > Araneae > Nephilidae > Trichonephila > Trichonephila clavipes. The sequence continues at coordinate 18,602 of BMAU01004868.1, read as the reverse complement.
TTGTTGATTCTACTATTTGAATTTACGACGATAGAGGAATCAATACAAAATAGCTTTGATTCAGAAATACTTCATTTAATTAACGATTATTGCATGAATATGAAAGATGATCGCCTGTACGCAGACTTTCGGAGGCAAGTGTATATCATATGTAAAAGAACATACAAAATTTGTATTTTCGCGTACCTGATTTTTCCAATGTGGTCCCAATACTTTCCCACAAATGTTGTTTTGCTTGCGCCTTCCTGTAATCTGGATGTCTTATATTGTATAAGAGTTCGTGATTTCTCACGAAATCTATTAATATTTCATCCTCTTCAGGAATCCAGAAAATGTTGGAGCTCATTTTTTTGCCACCGCTATCGAGAAAAACGTTCGACAGACTATTGCTGCCGCTATGACGATCGTAACGACCTGCAACTTCACATTCCGCTCTCTAGAAAACCACGCCTATCTATTTACACAGGCGCCGTTTTAGTGACGTCATCCACCGTAATGTTACGGACGTTAAAGAGCGGCACCGTTGCTCTAGGAAACCATAGCTTAAGTCAGAATGACGGCGGATTGAACCGGTTTCGGTTGGTGTGAATGAGGGAAGCGAATCATGGCTTATTTGAGCGGGAAATTACGAAACCGAATCCTGGTTGATCGAACAAGTTTGATGGTGAATCGGAGTCGTTTGGTGTTAAGGGAGCCTAAGATGCAATCCTTAGTGCAATTTTGGACATTAAATCTCACTCTTCGTACAGTGACAATTAATCTGAAAAAAAAAAGAGCTCGACTGTGTGTCCAGAAAATGGACATTATTTCGAGCATTTACTGTGATTTTACCATGTCTGACAATAAAGATAACAGTTCAACTTTTGTTTGTCCTTTATTCTGTTAGTTAACATAATTAATCTGTCTTTAAAACTCAACCATAAAGGTTGATGTGCGTGACTTTTGAAACACCCGGTAGTATTTTCCTGTATTCCTCCGAAAACACTTCCCAGGACCTTGTGTTGAAGTGCACCCCAAGCCCCTTCTTCCTTTATGGTTATAGTCCAGGACAGGACGGATTAGGGTCTGGTAGAGTTAATGGCTTTGTCTTAGATAAAAATCCAGATCTAAGTAAATGCTTCAATCCACAAAAAGCTTCATTAGTAGCAATATTTTCTCTTTACTTCAAGTAGAGGATATTGTTTTTATTAAATATTGATCCCAGATAAATGAATTCTACAACTGTTTCAAATTTATAATCCCCAATTAAAAGATGAGTCACACATTATACTTATACTTAGTTTATGTTAGTATTATGTTTATATTATACTTAGTTTTATCCACACATATTTAGTTTTATCCTAGTTATTTAACCGTGTTTGTAATAAATGTTTTTTCACTTTCAAAAGTGTTGCTCTTGTCCTTTTGACTCATATTTAATTTAACAAATACTTTAAACAAAAATTATAACAAGTAATATAAAAATAAATTTTTAAGTCAATTCCTATTTAGGTCAACAAAGAAATATTTTATTTTAGTTACTTTTTATTAATTAGTTACAATTAATACACTGGCGTAGCTTATTCTGAGTGGGCCCTGTATCAAAATTCTTTGGAAGCCACTTTTTGAAAATAGGAACTCTGTCAATGGGACCATTGGTGGCATATTACGATTTTTGCTTACACATATTGGAGCCCCATATCATTGATACGGCGGTAGCTACGCCCCTGAATTAATATAAATATGTATATATACATCACAGAATCACAATATTAAGTGACAAAATAGAAAGCGATTCTCCATTCTATATATGGTGTTGGACAATTTTTTTATTTGTTACTGTTTATTCATTAATTAAATTTAATTATTCTAATAAAATAGTATAAAAACACATTCTATTCTCAGAATTTAGTCTATCCCAGGTGGGATTCGAACCAACAACCTTTGGATTAGTAGTCCAACACGCTATCCAATGTGCTACAGTAACGTTATGAACGATTTTCCTTTCTATATATGCTGTAGGACTATTATTTTTATTTTTTACTATTTATTAATTTAATTAATGAATTAATTGAAAAAACTGTATTAAGATTAAGTGTTATCTACTACAAGTTAAAAAAATGTATTTGAACTTGAATGGATGAATAGAAAGTATTTTATTAACAATTGAAAATTTGAACAAGATATATATATATATATATATATATATATATATATATATATTTATAATATGAAAATATATGAAATTGAATTCAATCAAAAGAAAAAAAAGGTTCTATTGTATAAAAGTCTTTTAAGATCAGTATTAACTTATGCATGTGAAACTTGATCCATGTTTCGAGCAGATGAGAACATGATAAGTATCTATGAAAGGAAGATTTAATTTTGAGGAATTCAGGAAAATGGAACGTGGGGAAGAGGATCAAATTTCGAGCTCTATCAATCATATAAAGAATCTGACATCGTTAACTTCATAAATAAAACGAATTAAATAGGCATGTCACATTGTCAGAATGGATGATGACCGCACCACTAAAAAAGTCTTCAATGCCAATCCAATTGGTATACGAAGAAAAAGCGGGCTAAATCTTAAATGGATTGATGGCCTAGAAAAAGATCTCCTAGTTCTGAGAACTTAGAATTGGGGAACACTAGTAGGAAGAAGGCTAGTCTGGAAAAGGCTTCTTGAGAAGGCCAAGGCCCATGCACGGCTGTCGAGCAACTGAGGAAGGAAGGATATATATACATATATACATAAATTTATATATATATATACACACACACACATATATATATATATATATATATATATAAATAAATAATTTATTTATATATAGGGAGAGAGTGAACTAATAGTAGGAATTGAAAAATAAGTACAAATTTTAACAAAAGGCAGAATTAAATGTTCCTTTCTTAATTTACAAATACTTTTATAAGCAATGAAATAAGTATTCAATAAATAACAATTTTTTGCAGAGCCAGAACAATTCCTATAGATGATTAAATATATTTAATCCTCCTATATAAATAGCCAAACAAAATATTTTTTACTTACAAATATAACTCATTCTCCATTCTCATCCTCCAAAAAGAAAAAGAAAATCATTTATTCTATTCTTAAGTCTAAAATTAATTGGAAAAAATTACATGCTTAAATAATAATGATTTCCTTTTGATTTTCAGGGAGGGGGCATTAATTTAACCTTTAGGAGACAACAGGAGAGAAAAAATTGCCTAGGACAGCATTCTAAACTGCTCTTCTTCTCTGTCAATGATTTATACCGTCATGTGCTGCACATGGTAGCAATGACATAATGTGCTGCTAACCTGCTGAACAGTAGGGTTTTTAGTAGTTCAGAAAGTAAGAATAAAAAGGAAATTTTATACCTCCTCATCTGAAAGCAAGAAAGTTAATCAAATCATTGACTCTAGTCCACCAACAAGGGCTTGTGGCTAAAAACCCAAACCCTGAGAAGAAAGGGACTATCTCAGGTACAAAAAAGTAAAAAATGGGCATCAGTTAGCATCGATGGAGAGACAAAAACTATTCTTAAAAGAGGTTATTATCAACCTTCAGAATAGATGTAAGAATCCTTAAAACAATTTAAGTGTACAATTGGAATATATCTAAAATTTTTTACAAGTAAATGAGAAATATAAAAACAAAAATATATAAAGAAAAAAATGTTGATAGATGATAAAATACAAAATAAACACATTCAAGGAAATGGATAAAAAAATTTAGCAATTCATCAGCTCTAACTGCAATCCTGAACTAAGAGTTTTTAAATAAAAAATAAAGATTTGACTTGACATACCATACAGAATCATGACAGTCATAAACAAAAAATAAATTAAAAGTAAAAAAACTTTTTTAAAAGCAAGCTTTTATTTAAATGCGCTAAAAAGAATAAAATAAACTTTTCTTTTAAAACTTTTTTTTGCTATCAACTTATAACGTCATTACACAATTTATAATACAAAAGCTTGTCGGGAAATTTATGTACTTGTATTAACTTAGCTTGAAAATTTTTAAAATTAAAATCAATCAGATCAAGCTATTTAATTTGCTTGTTTATCTACACAGGTAAATCTCGCAACAAGCTTTTACATAATAAATTGTGTAAAGATGTTATAAGTTGATAGCAAAAAAAGTTTGAAAAGAAACGTTTATTTTATATTTTAGAGCATTTAAATAAAAGCTTGTTTAATTTTTTTTTACTTTTAATGTATTTTTTACTTTTTAGTTAACGCTGGACAGAGCCTGTTCATCTCATTCAACACATTATTGTTGAAAGGTTGTTTGCCGGTTAATTTTGAACAGGCTAGCAGCTAAGGGGTACTCAATCTTTTTTCTTGCCAGGCCATGTACATATGATAGATATTTCACTCGGGCCGCAACAAGAGGATAATGGGGGGGGATAAACACTGTAAGACAAAAACAACATTGGACAAAGCAAAATTAATCAAAATATTTAAACTCATTTTTTAAAACTATAATACTATATTAAAAACGAGAAACACAATTTTTTTTTTAAAATCCGTAACTTAAAACCAATTTTTCCAATCTTTGTTCAGATTTGGATAATACTATACTACAAACGAAAAAAAAAGTTTTGAGCTATTATCTTTAAAAATGACCAAGTTTTTGAATGTTTTATTAAAAATTTGAGTACTTTTGAAAAATCGTAAAAAAAAAAGTTTTTGGTATTTTATTTTTTAAATGACTGATTCTATAAGAGAAAAGTCTGAACTTTCTTAGTGCAGAATTTTGATTCATTAACACGAAAAAAAAAATTCATACGGAACGATTTAGAAATCATTTTCATGAAAACGTATCGATTTTGACTCCTTTTAGAAAAAAATCGTAAAAAATAAAAAATATCATTATTTTTAAAAAAGAATTATACCGTATTGTGGCGAAATAAATGATCTTTCCGAAAATATAATTATTTTTTTTGTCTCAGTTTGATAGAAAGAATAAGATGGTTTTTTAAAAAAGGTCGAAAAATCGGAACTTCTTTATTCTCAATCTAAGCTGCTCGGCTTTATAAAAGGCTAACAGGGGTAAAAGGTTTTTAATTAATATCTTTTTAATTAATCGCGGTATCGGAATATAAATGGTCAAAACATGCTTAGTTATCCAAACTAAACGTGTATACAAAATTTCAGCTCAATCAGTTGAAGACATCAGTTTCAAAATTGAGTTGCAAGATTCCACACGAACAAATTACATTTTTAATTCATATCTTTTTAACTAATTGCGATATCGGAATAAAAATGGTCAAAACATGCATTGTCATCCAAATGAAATGTGTATACAAAATATCAGCTCAATTGGTTGAAAACATCAGCTTCAAAATTGAGTTGCAAGATTCCACCCGAACAAATTACATTGCAAGTTAAATAAAAGCTTGTAATGAAACTTAAACATGAAAAAACACCAACTAAATGATAAAAGAGCTTTAGAAGAATAATAAGGTTTTTGTTGTTTGTAAAATAAGAAATAAATAAAAATTTGAGAAAGATAACTGTCAGATATATTGGATAAAATACACTCCCTGCAGGACTGGCTGGAAAAAAATTGAAAAAAAAAATAATTATTAATAATCAAAAAGGTAATTCATGGGAACATTAAAAACACACAAATAAAGGTTTCTTTGTACAAGAGAATTACATATATGTCTATTACAATGGGCAAATCACCTTGACGTTACATACGCATTCACATTTTCAGATGTAAGAATACAGAAACAAGGTTTAACTTTAGAAAACAAGTAAACACATAAAGAAGGGGGACTGTTTCTAGAAAAAGATTAGTACAAGTTAAATAATCTAGATAATTTCAGGAATAAAAACAATTAAATTGACACTTAATAAAACAAACATTCTTTCTTCCATTTTTCCCCTTTTGCATTTTAGGTTCAATTACACATGTTAGAGGCAATTTGGACACATAATATTAAATTAGAATGGGTATTTGTATTATTAAGAATGATTACTTTGTAATGGATTTTGACAGTCTAGATAAGGTTCAAAAAGCAGTTAACAGGGAAAAGAACTCCTTAATAGATTTTTAGTCATATCCATTTTCTACAAAACTATTTCTATTGCATGAAATAGTGACTTCATATCTTTTAAAAGTTAATATATAATTTTTTTAACTTTGGAATTTTGGAGACTGATTTTTCTCATCATAGAAAGCTATTTCATTACTTAAACATGCTGTTAGTTCTGTTAATGAACAGCGCCCTCTAGCTGCTTGTAAAATAAACGTCAGTGTGTGTGTAACAATAACTCCGAGAGGTAGTGTACGGAGTAGAGAAATTAAAAGAGATCACAGTCCACTACTAGAGTTGTTTATTGAGTTGAGCCAAAACATGGTCCGTCGAGCCGGAGGAAAGCGATCTTATGGATATATGTATTTGTGAAACCACTGGATTATCAAAATTCACAGAGAAAAAAGTGATGGCAAAAGTGTGAATAGAGACCGATTGAGAAACCGAAACTTTAGCGAGCGGCGTGAAACAGTGATCTGAGGAGTTAGGTGCAATTAATTGATCCTTCTATTAGTGGCCTTAATTCATAATTATGTCTTTAAATAAATTAAGGAAAGACGAGTTAAAAATCGTCGCGGAAGAGTTAAATTTAACTGTACCAGAAGGAGCAAAAATCGCTGGCTTAAAAAGTGTAATTGTAAATAGTGACGTTTACAAAAATGATAAAGAGTTAGTTCAATCTGCAATCGATTATGCTTTGGCGGAAATTAAAAATAAGAGATTGGATAGTGAAACTAAATTAGAATTTGAACGAATTAAATTAGCGCAATTGCAAAAACAATTAGAGCTTGCAAATATCCAGAAGAATTTACTTCAAAATTCCGATATTCAAAATCCGAGTGTTCTTGAAACTGCCTCCAATATTAATGTTGAGACTTTGTTAAAGTCCGTGAAAACTTTAACAATACCCGTACCTTCAAGAGTGGAGTCATATAATTTATTTTTCCAGTCGCTCGAAAAAGCATTCAAAATAAAAGAGGTTCCCGAACAATTTAAAGGCGAAATTCTTCTAAATATTCTAGGTGAAAGAGTTAATAATTTACTAGTTCATGTTTCCGAAGAAGAATTAAATAATTATAGTAAGCTTAAAGATGTAGTATTAAAAGAATTTTCCCCCACACCGCAAGAATGCTATAATAGATTTCAGAAAGCGCAAAAAATAAGTTCAGAGAGTTATGTACAATTTGCATCACGATTATGCGCGACATTTGAGTATTATTGTCAGCTGCGCAATGTGAATGATTTTAAATCATTGTGTGAGTTAATTGTATCGGATAAAATAATGAACACACACTCGATAGAGAATTAATGTCTCACATCAGCATAAAACAAGGAGAGAAATATTTTAAACCACATGAGTTAGGGCGTGAGTGCGAGATATATTTGTCATCGAAAGAGAGAGAGAGAGAGGCAAAATTAAAAATGAGATGTTTTATAAGCCCTTTTGTAAAAATGTCAAGCGTTTTAATTATAATAAACAAAACAAATTTAATGCTAAAATACCGCGAGATGCATCGAATGTATTTTTTTTCCGAGTTAAAAAAAATTATAAATGTGTAAAAATAATGTTCATGCTTTACAATTTTGTCCACAATTTAAAATATTTTCTATAAACGAAAGAGTAGATTTTGTTAAAAATAATAGACTTTGTTTTAAATGTTTTTCACATCAATGCAGCGTTAGAAGATGTCGATCAAAAAATTGTTTCTGCTCTAAACCGCATAATGAATTATTACATTATCACAGAGAAATGAAAAATAATTCTTTCTTCCCCCTGGAGACGACGACAGAGGTTAACCAGGATGAACCACAATTCGCCTTGAGTGTAAATGCTGAATCTTTCGTTCCGAATGTAGACAAAACACAAATCGTGGCAACGGCATGTTTTAAAAACAAATGCCTTTTGAGTACTGTTTTAATTCTTGTGAAAGATAAATATTCAGAATGGCAGACATTTAGGGCCTTGTTAGACTCGGGAAGTGAAACATGTCTAATTTCAAATGAGTGCGCGAATAAATTACGACTTAAGACGGAAAGAATACATACATTAATCTCGTGTTTAAATGATGCCTCTATGGTTGTAAATGGGTGTGTTAAAGTGGCGATTTCTAATCAAAATAAATCTTTCGAAAGGGAGTTGGATATGCTCGTAGTTAAAAAAAATCACTGATTTTATTCCGCAGAAAGCGTTAGAGATAAATTCTGATTTTTCTAATTTTGTGGAATTAGCGGATTCTAATTTTAATGTTCCCGGCAAAATTGATTTATTATTAGGTGCAAATATATTTTATGAGTTATTGAAACCGGAAAGAATTAAAATAAAAGATTCGCAATTACTGTTAGTCAACAGCGTATTTGGTTATATAGTAACGGGTAATTTAGATTCAATAAATGAAACTAAGGTTCACTGCGGTTTGATTTGTGATGAGGACTTGAATAAACCTTCAGAAAAATTTTGGAAATTAGAGGAGGTAGAGGAACCAATAGTTAAAAATAAAGAAAGGCTAATTTGTGAGGAACATTACGCGAATACTCATTTTAGAACTAAAGAAGGTAAATATGTAGTATCTATGCCCTTAAAAAAGGAACCCTCGTGTTTGGGTAATTCGAAAGACATAGCCCTCAAACAACTTGGATCGCTTAGCTAGAGATGAAAATTACTTAAATTTATATCGTGAATTTTTAAGAGATTATGAAAGACTGGGTCACATGAAGGAAGTGACTAACGAAACTAAACCCGAAATCACATATTACGCTACCCATCATGGAATTTATCGTCCAGAAAAATCCACAACAAAACTTAGAGTTGTCTTTAACTGTTCTTCGTTAACTGATAATGGAATATCTTTAAATGACATTCAATATAATGGAGGAGTGCTACAAGAGGACTTATATGCGCAAATGCTCAGGTTCAGAACTTATACGTATGCATTTACAGCAGACATTAAAATGATGTATCGAACTATATTAATTAACACTAAACAGCGTAATCTGCAGAGAATCGTTTGGTGTGAAAGTGAACATGAATCACCCAAAATTTACGAACTTTCAACTGTTACCTATGGCACTGTAAGTGCTCCCTACTAAGCACAGAGAACTTTAACCCAATTGTCGACGATGGATGAAGAGGCTAACTTCCCTATAGCAGCTTCCGTTTTACGGAACAACTTGTATATGGACGATGTCCTTTGTGGTGCAGCAACGTTAGAGGAGGTAATTGTTCTCAGACAACAATTAAAAGGAATTTTGAAAAATGCTGGAATGGAGTTGCATAAACTTTGCGCCAATCACGAGAAATTGTCACCAGATCCCGAACAGAATTACAATTTTGTAACTTTAACAGAGACGAAAACGTTAGGAGTGCCGTGGAAGCCGAACCTAGATTGCTTTTTGTTTAAAGTGAAAGTCTGTTTGGACAGTTCTTATACTTAAAGAGACGTCTTTTCTACTATTGCCAAAATCTTTGATCCTGTAGGACTGATGGCACCAGTAATTTCCAAAGCAAAGATTTTCCTCCAGCGTTTGTGGAGAAGCAAATTGGAATGGAATGACCTTCTGCCAGCTGAAGAATATCGAGAATGGCAACAATTCCTAGTATCTTTAGAGAATATCAACAATATAGAGATACCAAGGCGTATTCTTGTCGCTTTTCCAGAAGTTATTGAGATCCATGGCTTTGCTAATGCCTCAGAGCGGTGCTACGGTGCAGCAGTTTACTGCAAATCTAAAAATTTGAAGAGTGAAACTTTAGTTCGGTTAATCACAAGCAAATCGAGAGTAGCGCCTATTAAAAGCCTGACAATTCCCAGACTTGAATTGTGTGCAGCAGTGCTATTGGCAAAACTTGTGAAAAGAGTTCTAGCTGCTTTACAACTAGAAACTGCTGAATTATATCTTTGGTTGGATTCGATGATCGTCTTGGCGTGGCTTCGAAAGGAACCAATGGACTTAGACCTTTGTTCAAAATAGGGTTGCCAAGATACAAGAACTCTATCCTAATCAGTTATGGAGACACGTACCATCTGATCAAAATCCTGCAGACTTAAGGTGCCTGACTAGTTGCGAAGACATTTTTTTGAAATTTTGCTGAAAATTTATTTTTAAACTCATTTTTTGTTTAATTATAACTGAAAACTAATAAAAACAGCAAAAAAAATTTTCTTTCAATGTATTTTTTTTAAATATGGCCAATTTTAGGTTTAAATTAGACGTTATTTGTACGTTACGTTAAACATAGTAAAATAAATTCTAATGCATAATATTTCAAAAAACCCACATAATTTTACTCAAAAAACAGTTACTAATGAATTGACCTAATATCTTTGAAAAATTTTAATTTGTTACTTAACTAGAAGTCAAAAAGTGCACGCAATGCAAATTTTTCAAAAATTTCACATTTATCACACAGAAAAAAAAATCATAAAAAGGTAAATATGCTGTTTTTCTTAATCCCTACGTCACAGCATACATACTATAATAGTGCACAATTACACAAAATTACAGACAATTACCCCTACAGAACTTTTTGAGATATCATGCTTAACGTGTTGTAAAATATCAAAAAATCTGTTTCAGAGAAAAATGCATTTAAAGATTTAAAATTCAAAATTTAAAAAACTATACTGCTGAAAAAACCTAAAACCTCTATATATCAAAAGAACAAACATTTTCAAAGCAATTATGAATATTATATACTTTCTTCAAACTTTTATCTTTTAATATTTTTAACAATTTTATAGTGTCAAAAAGCTTTTTCTTAAAGTCTAAGTACACAGTTTACAAATACAGATTAGACGTATAAAAAGCACTTTAAAAAACCTTATTGCATTAAAAATAAAAATATTTTACATAGAAAAACAAATATATGTTATTCCATATTATTTTAGAAGTTAAGAAATATATCATACAAAATATATTTGTGTTGTTTTACCAGTAAACATTCACGAAAAAACTCTTGAAAAATATTGTTTATCACAAAAGTTATCATAAATTAGAATAAAAATCCTGCAAAGAAGTACTTTAAAACCCTCCATATGAATATACTAAGCCTTCTGTTTTTTCATCCTTAGTACTTTTTGTTTTTCTAGCTGCTTTTCTTTTTTTTTCGAGACAATTTCGCAATCGGTAAGAATGTCTTAAAGATGTTGAAATCCGTTGTTTATCAAATTTAAGTAACTCTTGAGCAACACTTTCAGGAAGGGAACCATTTACATTTCAATTACTGATAATATACCAGCATAACCAGAATTATAAAGTATTAGAGCTAATAATGCACCCAAACGAAATGTTTCAGTCAATAAATATATTTTTTGGGAACAATATTCCACAAAATGTTGTTATAACTTTCATTGCAGTTCTGTGTCTTACCATGAAGACATTTTTCAACAAAGTTTCATTACACAGTTTTAGATATGTAGGCTTTATTTGGTTTATAATTTTATTAGGAAGTCCTTGCTCAATTTCTTTGAAGGGACTCCCAGCTGCTTTTGCCCTTTGGTAACGACACCAACTCTCAGATCCTTCAGGACACTGTCCATGCAATGAATTGTTTTTTCCAGATACACAGTGAAAAAATGCAGCTATTACACTACTCCACTTCTGAATTTGTCGATTAATTTTATTTCCAGTTAATTTATTTTTCCTCCCAAACCTTCGTCGTTTTTTTAATTGACGCAACCGCCCCCCTACACGTTTATTTCTATTACCTATACACTGAGATCAATAAATTAAAAACCCTGTGTTAAAGCAGAGCAGCATTATTTCAAATAATTTAAATGAATCTTAGTTGAATGAAATATTGCATTGTTTACCATTTGAGATAAAATATAAAAAGTAAAAATGATTACAATTTTGACACAAAAAGTGATTTTGTGAAATTTGTCAGAGTTTGGTTTGTCTGTTGCAACAGATGGAACATGAGCACAAATTGTATTTCATATGAATGTGATTTACTGTTTCATGTTCAAGTAATTTGGCTGTGAATGCATATTAAAGTTATAGTTAATTCAAAATAGTATTAGCTGTTAAGAGCCAAAATTGGTTGAAGTAACCTCAACAAAATTTCCTTGCTTGAAGGTACTAATCTGTTTCCCCTTTCTGTGTGCTGTAGTCCTAGTAAGTTGTTGTGTAATTGGAACATAATAAAAAAAAATTGATTTATTATAAATAAACACAGATGTGTTTTTCTTAAATTTCATTTCATTAATGTTTAGATTTTGATTGATAAATTAGAAGAGTATTTATTATTTACATATTTTATTATTTGTAGAGATTGTAAATTCTTTTAAATCTCTCTGATTTTCTAAAGTATTAGCATATTAACATACAGTTTTCTCTCTTCTCCTTTAAATTGAATGTAAGGCGTAGTACCTTGGATTATAGAGTAAAAGAACTCATAATTAAAGGCTTAGAGATTCAGGTTTATTTTCAAAAACTATCCTGTATCAAACAAGGCTAATTCATATTAAATCTGTGGATATAGAATCCTCACAAATATATGGTATAGAAGTGTGGAATGCCAATTCTAGTGACCACAATTAAAACTGCAAAATCTGCTACCTGTTACTTCTAATGTGATGTTTGTTATTTGTTCTTTATTCTTTATCTTAATCTTTATAAGGGTTTATTACTACTCATTTGTTATTTTTTGACCGATTTAATTAATTATTTTTCTTAGGGTTATTGTTATTTTTTCTAAACTAATATAATCAGTTCATCGGATTGCATTTAATTGTTAATCTAGTTATCAAAATTTAGACATTATTTGTTTGGGATTCTGCTGTTAAATATTTAAATCCCTCCCATCCTTTTCATTTAAATTGCAGTTACTCTGAAAGCAAAAACTGAATGTATATAATTGTCTGTCTAGTTTTGTTATTTATACTTTATATATATGTATGTACTTATCTTGTGTAATTTAAATATATTTTCAAAAGCTATTTTAGTTGTTTCCAAATTTTATTTTCCTCCAATGTCATTATAGAATCAATGCATTCTCAACATTGTTTGCTTTTATTAATATTCTATCAAAGTATTCTTTAAACCATGGGAAAATTTTATTGAATGAAAGAGTGGATAATAATTTTCTAGCTTTCTTTCTTACAATAAAATTTTTAAACTGTTTGAAAAAAATTAATTGGTATGGTTAAGTTATTTCAAATAAAATTTAAACTTTCAGTTGCACATATTAATACTTTCTTTAAAGGAATGCTTTCTATTTTTCTAGTGATTAGAGGCTTTTAGTCTCTGGAGTTTTTTCTTGCATGTTACATGATGTAATGTGATTTATCTTTTGTTTTTCAGAAGTTATTTGTATGAATATGCTGGTTGATCTGTCACAAGTTATTGTAATTGCTAATTAATCCTTATTATTCAAGCATGATTCAAAACTAGCATTGGTAAATCGAAATCTTTTTTTCATTCAAAATTTTAGTTAGAACATTATGTTTTTTGAAATCCTACTGAACTTAATTTTTTTAAAGTAAATTGGATGATTTCTTAATGAATGTTAAAAGTTTGAATTTAAATTTCAGTATTATTACTAGAAATTTTGGAAAGTTAACGGTAAAATCCTAGGAGAGCCCACACCCTTGGCGACAAACCCCAAAAAGCGCCACGCCAGAACAAGATGGCGCCAAGCGAAGCCGACAATGGCGGCAAAGGAATATAGCGGGAAAAGGTGGATGCGTAATGAAAATATATGTAAACAATACAGAAATTAAACATTTAAGATAAAAAATATAAAAACAGCACTTATTCTTACTGCTGATCTTTTCCAAGTGGAGGGTACAGCGTAACAACAGATTTTAAAAAGCTTTAAAGGTCTGTCTCATTGCTAAGCGAATGATCGTGTGAGCGCCGCCATATTTATTCTGCGAGGTAATGGTCAAACATACATTCGGCGTGGCTGGTACAATTTCGAAGAAAGCGTTTCATTGCCGACCATGTTACATCATGCCGATCATTACATTTAGGACATTCATAACTTGAAGCAATCAATCCTTCCTTCATACACCATTCAATCAATTATTTCTTACCTTTCGTATTCAACAAAGTAAAAAATTCTAAAGTATATTCCCTCACACATGCAGCCAGCCTGGAGCCCAACAACAAAATGAAATTCGGAATGCGCGCCCACAATATACGAAAATGCTAGAAATAGTTAGAGTTGCCACATGCAGTGTTTAAAAAAAGTAGGGTTACCAAGATGGCACAATTATCGCCAACCAAAGTAATTCGCGCCAAGGGTGTGGGCTCTCCTAGGAGTGAACCAAGTTAACAGTTTTGCAATTTTTTCCTTTGGTTTAAAAATTTACTTTTATATGGAAATAATTTCTTGTTATCTTTGCTACATATTTGTGATTGAAATTAAAAATAACTTACTCTTGGTTAACGACAAGTGTTCTTTCTCTCTTTTGTTTGACTTGTTTTGTTAATAATCTGAATCTTTTTTTATTTTATTCCAAAATTCATATAATGGGAAAAAACAATTTATTTTTGCCCTGTTATTTTACTGCAAGTAAATTGAAACTAAAAACAGTATTATGGTTTAATTTTCAATGTGTCAAAATTTTATTTCAAAAAGTCATTAATTTGTACCCTTTATTTGTATTTTTCATATTATTTTTGAATATGTAAGTAGTCCTTTTTATTCTGTCTGAAAATTTTGATATAATTAAATTTCTTTTCAGAGAGCCTTGTTCTCTTGCAAGCAAATTTATACCTCTAATCTTAAAGATATACAGTTATAATAACAAAGGTAAATTTGATCCTTCATTTTGGCATATTTACAGGAAAGGGAATTTTTAGTAAAAACATCTTTATTTTGGAGGATTAAATAACCACTTTTGAGTTAACAATTTTTAAAACTGTTATAAGGAGCATTTACTTTTTGAAAGATGTTTTGCATGAAGTAATTTAAAATTAACTTCTAGATACCTGGATATGTGTGGAACATAGTTTGATAGTATGTAAGATTCACTTCTTTAAAATCCCTTTTTTCTTCTGAAAAATAAGATACACCAGTGTTTTTATTTATTTGAATCTCGGGAATGGTTTTTTAAAATATTTCATGAATGAGAAAATGATGGAGCTATATCATGTATCATAATTCCCTGCATCACAACTTTTTTTATGCTCTAATTTTTATTGGATTTCTGAAATGCTTCTAATATTTTTTAATAGAATCATTCAGGAAAAGTAGAAACTATAGTTTTGGTTCCCAAAGTTGGAAGTATGTCTTTTTGCCGCATTCTGAACATTTTCTTAAATATATTTAGTGCACTTTCTTTTATTTCATTACAGATATTAGATACAAAGTAAAAGATACTGAATTGAAGATGGCAGCCAAAAAACATTTAGAAGTTGGGGATTTGGTGTGGGCGAAGATGAAATGTTTCCCGTTTTGGCCTGCAAAAATAGTAAACCCTCCTATTGTTCAGAAAAAAGTTCTCTCTACTGCCAAAGGACTGCAAAAGAAAAATTCCTCTACGGCTAGAAAAGCTCAACATTATGTGTTTTTTTTTGGAAGTAATAATCATGCTTGGGTGTTAGATAAAAACATTGTTCCTCATTCTGAAGAAATGTTAAGTAAAATTTCTAAAAAAAAATCTACTTCATATGCAAAAGCAGTGGATGAAATTATTGAAGCAAGTGATTCAGTTGTTCCAGAACCCAAATTTGTGAAGAAGAATTCAGTTAGAAATCGTGGATTGACCAAAAAACGGGCAGCTAAGACACAAAGGCAGAAGAATGGACTAGAAAAGATCGAGAAATGTCCTCAACAAATGAATTTGGCAGAAGAAGCATCTGATAAAAAGCCATTTCCTTTGCGAAAATCAGGTGAATGTTCTCTGGTTTCCAACACTCTCTCTAATGATACTGACAATCCAGTAGCAGTTACCCAGCCTTTGAATGACCAATCCAATGTTGCTCGAGAATGCCCTTCTGAACCCTTTCTTGACTTGTCAAAACCCAGCACTACTGTGACAGAAAGAAATATCAAACCAACTTCTAAGAACATTGGATTTCTTGGCTTGGGAATGATGGGACAAAGGATTGTGAAAAATCTGTTACATTCAGGTCATAATGTTTCAGTATGGAATCAAATACCAGAGAAATGCAAACAATTTGTTGATGCAGGAGCTCAGCAGTTCCTGACACCTGCTGATGTTGTTCAGAATTGTGACATTGCCTTTTGTTGTGTTTCCAATCTAGAAGCTTCAAAATCTATAATTTTTCGAAATGGTGGTATTCTGCAGGGTCTTGAGAAATGTCAGTTTGGAGCAAAGGGGTATGTTGAAATGACACCTATGGATCCTGCTACTTCAAAAGAACTTTCTGCAGCTATCATTGATAAAGGGGGGAAATATCTTGAAGCTTCTATCTATGGTTCAATATCTCTTGCAGAAGAAGGCTCTTTAAGTATTCTTTGTGCAGGGGATCGTGAGCTTTTTCATGATTGCTTAACATGCTTGTTTGCCATATCTAAAAGTGCATTTTATATAAATGATGCTGTTGGAAGTGGTTCAAAAATTAATTATTCTCTTAGTTTGGCTACGGGCACTGTACATGCTATCATTGGTGATGCAGTGAAATCGTTGGAATCGTACAATATTCCACAGCAGGATATATTTGAAATTCTTAAACGTGTAGTTGGTCCTTTTTATACACAGGGCAATGTTTTGACTGAATTAGTAGAGTATCAACAACAAAATTTGAATGTAGCACTAGATCTGGGCAGTGATTATGAACAGCCTTTCACATTGGCATCTGCTACAAATGAACTATACAAGTATTGCAAAGCTCATCCTCTTTCTAAGTTTCCTTTGGCTTTTAATTTAGGAGGAGAATTTTAGCTAACAGTGGAAAATGTTCTGTCATATTGATTCTGTAGATCTGACCAGCAAAAATGTGCTTTCAGCCTCAAATTCATTGTAAGATAAAACAAAAAAAGATCTATTAAAATTATTCATGATCCATAATTCTAATGACTTTCTTTAATATAACTCATACATTTTTAATTAAAAGATTGATCGGTTGTTAAATTTTAATGAAAAGTGAAATCGTTGACTCAAAACACTTGAATGTTACAAAAAATTTATCTCGATACTAGTATAGATTATAGACAAGGACCTTGCAGTAATGGTATTCTTCAGCCATGTTGGTTTTCTCTCGATTTCTGCCCGATCTATAGTAACCTTGCCTTTGGCAATCAGTTTAATATATGCCGGTGGTCATCAAACCTTTTTTTACTCACGTAGCCATTAGAACTATATGGCATTTTCGTGGTACCCTCTTCTACATACACACACTTAGAAGAATAGTATAATATTTAAAATAGAGCAACATGTTACAGGCATTTTATGAAAGGACAAAAAATTAAGTTTTTTTAATTAAAATTTTTTTGAATTAATTTGAATGTAATTTACTCATTAATAATAATATTAATTTATAATTGAAGTGTCACTTACCCATGCATTATATTTAATAACTGGGATATTTGCTGGCATTTTTAAAACAAACTATTTAACTTTAGGTCTGTTCAAATTATCTGCCGTCACATTTTATGTTCTGTGTTTTTTTACTTTTTTTTTATACTTGGTTTTGTAGCCATGCAAGTTAATAAATTTTTTTCACTTAAATACATTGTTTTGAATGGTATTAAAATATTCATAGCTGTGTGAGAAATCCTGTCTATTCTTTCTCTCTGCATGAATCTAAAATCTATTGGCTGTTCTCGCTTAAATTTAGATTTTAGCATCATATCTGTAGATTTGGCAATAACGAAGTTGTTCCCTCTCCTTCATTGTAGATGTTCTTTCCACTAATGAAAAAGGTGCACTCCCTTCCAATGAAAATTTAGTTTTGCAAAATATTGTACTAAACGAGTATAAAATTATTCTGTGGAACCTGTTATAGTAAACAAATATATGTATATAGTAGGCATAGGGGCGTGTTATAATGTGTTCTTTTATTATACTATGCTAAAATTTGTGCGTGTTGCAAAATAAAGTTACGTGTGAAAAGTGGAATTTCCCTGTTTGATGACTGGGAATGAGCTTTAGATACTGATGTATACAAACTTCATAAGAAAACATAAACCATTTGTATGTACATCTATAATTTTCTTTTTGATTTCTCAATTCCTACCGTTAGCTCACACACATATATATTTCTTGTTCAAATTTTTCAATCACTAATAAAATACATTTTAAAAAGTGCTCAATTGAGCTGAAATTTTCTATACACGATTGCTTTGGTGACAATACGATAATTTAGGTAAAATTAATTGCCTGAAATAATTATTTGAAAAAATTATAAATACATCCATGTTTGCATCATTTTTTGGTGACTTGTGTCTAGCTTTAAAGGGTTTTTTTTTTTTTTTTTTTTATCACATTTTTAATGCCCTTATTAGGTGCTGGTTTCATAGCACTCTAATAAATACTAAAGTGTTGATTTTCATTGGTCAAACTTGAGACTTTTATCAATATCTACTGTAATTTTATCAAAAAAATCATTCATATTCCAATGAAAGTTAACATACCATTAAAAAACATTTCA